>JAPEKO010000012.1:73565685-73577073 GCA_027576075.1 Cathorops hypophthalmus
CCCTCGCCGGCCCCGGGGCTCGAACCCAGGACCTTCTTGCTGTGAGGCGACAGCACTAACCACTACACCACCGTGCCCCCCTATTATTATTATTATTATTATTATTATTATTATTATCCAGAGGGTGTTGTTATGGATGATAAGAAGGTAGAAGCCATAGCTAATTGGCCCGTCCCTACTTCCATAAAGGAACTCCAGTGATTTATTGGGTTTACTAACTTCTATTGCTGTTTCATTTGCAATTTCAGTAGCATAGCAGCCCTTCTTACCACCTTATTAAAGGGAAATGCCAAAAAACCTCTCATGGAACCCCCTGGCGCAGGAACTGTTCGAATCCCTCAAGGTAGCCCCATTATGAAGCATCCCAATCCCACTCAGCCTTTCATGGTAGAGGTGGACACCTTTGAGGTAGGCACTAGAGCTATGCTGTCCCAGCATGTAAGTGATCCCTGTAAACTGCAATCGGTAGCCTTCTACTCCCACAAACTGACCCCTGCTGAATGCAATTATGGTATAGGAGATAGAGAATCGCTGGCCATTAAATCAGCTTTTGAAGAATGGAACCATTGGCCAGAGGGAGCTATGCATCCCTTCCTAGTTTTAACGGATCATAAAAACCTTGAATATTTATGGTCAGCTAAATGGCTCAACCCCCATCAGGCTCGGTGGTCTTTATTTTTCTTTCAGTTTAATTTTTCCATTACTTATCATCCTGGGTCCTGTAATACTAAAGCTGATGCCCTTTCTTGTATTTTTCCCAGTCCTGAGTCCTCTCCTGAGGTTGTTAATGTACTGCCCTCGTCAGTTGTGGTTGCCCCATTAGATGGGAGATTGATGAAGAGATTGACCAGGAATTATCCATCACTCCTGCCCCTGATCTTTGCCCCATCGAAAGGAAGCATGTGCCTATTCAATGCAGGGACAAATTAATTACGTGGGCCCACTCCTCTTTAACTTCTGGCCATCTGTGAGAGACATGTACGTACCAGTTATTGTCTGGCAGATATTGGTTGGAGAACATGCTGTCAGATATCCATGGATTTGTCTCCTCGTGCACTACTTGTTCCAAGTGCAAAACACCCAAAACTCTCCCTGCCAGTAAACTCATGCCATTGCCTGTCCCTTCTCGTCCATTGTCACATGTAACAGTAAACTTTGTTACTGACTTGCAGAACTACATGGTCATTCTGACCATTGTTGATAGGTTCTCATGAGAAGTTAGATTCATCCCCTTCATTAACCGACCTACAGCCTTTCAGACAGCTGAAGCCCTTTTTAACTATCTGTTCCATATATTTGGTATTCCTGAGGATATAGTATCAGATTGAGGGCCTCAATTCACCTCTCGTGTGTGGTCAGCATTCTTTGAGAGAGTGGGAGTTAATGTAAGTCTTAACTCGTTACCAGCCCCAGTCTAATGGTCAATGTGAAAGAGTCAACCAAGAACTGGGAAAGTTTTTGAGAATGTATTGTCACAATAATCAAGCCAACTGGTCAAAATATTTGCCCTGGGAAGAAATGTCACAAAATTTAACTAGCTCTGCTATGGGGTTAACCCCTTTTCCTCCTAGCGATGGAGGAAGGATGACTAAACATCCTGCACTCAGCACACTGAACAGGCTGAAGCTGTACCATGATGAAAAGATTCACATACATTTAACAAAGATCTGTTGATATTAAAGCAGATCTGATGTGGATGGCCTCTGCTTGTGGTCTTTATACAGAAGGAGGGAAAAAAAAGAAAAATAAAGCTTCTGGTCTCAGCATTCTTCCGAAAATAGAAAAAAAATGGAAAAAGAAAGCGAAAGTGGAAAGTACAAAAAGGAAGGCGACTGTACAATAAAAATGAAGATGATACTGGAAAATGATTTGTAGAATTAAAAAAAGATTAATAATTAACACCAACATTCGTGGGAAAAAAGGACTTATCACAAACAACTCAGGAACCAGTGTGACTTCAGCCCGGTGAAGACCAACCACTCTCTGCTCCTCTCCCCTTTTTATCTTCTCCCTGTTACTGCACACAAACACACAGATGCAGTACATTCATTCACAACAGTTGCTTCCACTTTGCCAATCATCTTCCCCAGCTTTGCTCTCCATTCACAAACTGGCTCTTGATCACACCCCCGCTGCCACATACCCCCACTGCCTGATTCAGGCTGGGGAGCCATCCAGCCTGCAGCTGACTCCCCCTCACTGAGAGAGATAGTCTGCCACCACCATCTGTGCCTGCAGTCTGTGGACCACCTTGAAATTAAAAGGCTGCAGAGCCAGATATCAATGGATGATCCAGGCATTGGCATCCTTCATGCAGTGGAGCCATTGGAGCAGGGCATGATCTGAGCAGAGGATGAAAGGGCATCCCAGCCAATAATATCAGAGGGTGGGGATCACCCATTTGATGGCCAAGCAATCCCACCACGTACAATACAATGCAGCTTTTACCTGGTTAAAGGCCTGTTGGCATGGCTCTTTCCGCTGGGCCAGACCTGGTGCTCCCTTTTTACTGAGGTCAGTCAGCAGGCTGGTGACATCTAAAAAATTAGGCATGAACTGCCTATAATAGTCAGCCATTCCCAGGAACTGCCTGACTCCCTTTTTGGCCTTTGGTCTTGAGCAGGCCATAATCACTGCAATCTTCTCAATTTGGGGATGCACCTGCCTATGACCCAAGTGGAAGCCCAGATACTTTACTTTCACCCGCCCAATTGCACACTTCTTCAGGTTTGCTGTGTCCTCCATGCACTTCAGCAACCTTAGGGCTGCCTTGAGATGTTGGAGATGCCACTCCCAGTCATTATTAGAAATGATTATATCACCTAAGTAGGCTGCCACATATGCATTGTGAAGATCGGGAATTTGGTCCATGAGATGCAGAAATGTTGCTGGAGCCGCAAACAACCTGAAAGGAAGGGTGACAAATTAGTGTTAACCAAACAGAGTGGAAAAGGCCTTTTTTGTGGGATAATGGATCTGCCAATATCCCTTTGTTAAATCCAGTGTTGAGTCCAGTTCTGTGTAGACTGTCAAAAAGTCAACACGGTGTCTAAATTTTACACCGTGTTGACTTTTTGACAGTCTACACAGAACTGGACCAACTTGTTAGTCTTGGGAACCAAGACCACCTGGCTGCTCCAGTTGGTGTGCGACTCCTCAATTGCCCCCATATTCAGCATAAATAAATATTTATTGATTTCCAGTCAAAGAGCCTCTCTCAAGTACAACAGAACATAGTCATTTTGTTAAATCATAGCTCAAGGTTCTTCATCTTATAGTCTGTCCTGAAGAACACACATTATCACGCAGCCTATTACAGAATTCTGATCAAATGTTTTTGGGCTCATCTCATATATTATGATGAGAAATAAAGGGCTCCTGTAAATGCACAGTATAAAACCAGCTGAACCCAGAGTAAAGTGCAGATGCTTGGAAATCATTTGATATGGCACACTATGAAAAGAATAAACTGGCTTGTCCAGAACAAAATCCTGCTCAAGTACAATTGTGAAAGTATTCTGAGTATAGCACATGACACTTCACTTACAGACGATGTTCACACACTATGCTCCCTTTTGCCTTGACACAACCCCTCTGAAACACACCTCAGCCCTTACTCTCTTGTCCCCAAGTAAATGTGAGAGGTGTCCGTCGGGTTTGTCACTACTTGGATGGAAACAAACAAAGAAACAAAAGACATATGGAGCAAATAGTGTTCAGGGAGAAACCGACAGCATATTGGGGAAGACAGTTATCACTATTTTTGATATTTTGATGAATTTTAAACCTTGATACTTCCTCGTTCTAATACATTATCATTTCTCTAGTAACAGCTAATTCACAGGGACTCCTATGGCAGATAATCCACATTACAAAACACATTATCAATGATACAGTGAATTAAAAAAAAGTAAAATTGCAAAAATTATAATGATTGTAAACTTGAAGTGGTATAAGAGCAATGAATCCATCAGGGAAGTGCTGTTCTAGGAAAATAATCAATTTCACATCACTCAGTATTTTACTATAACAGCAGTGCACTGTTTTAATGCTTAATAAATTATATTTTTAGTTCATTAAGCTTCTGATTGTGGCCTTCAAACAGGCAGCATTAACCCTCCTTAACAAATCCCACTAACATCTGATATTATACATAAACCCTGACTCAGTGGTAAAGTCTCTGGGTTCCTGATCAGAAGGTTGTGGCTTCAAGTCCCAACACAACCAAAACAACTTGGAGTTGAGCTTGCATGTTCTCCATGTGTCTGCATGGGTTTCCTCCAGGTGCTCTGGTTTCCCACAGGATCTTAGCTTGGTTATTCTCAACCACCTTCAGAGGTGTGTCCCACATTGATCTTGGGACTTCCGGTTAATACTTGGCACAGATGTTTCTGTACACTATGCACGCCACTTGGTTATGGCATTCCATTTACACTCTTCCTGCTAGCATCTTACACCCTGCTGTTATCTGCTGGATTGTCATGGGGGCATCCAGTCTACACCTGGGATCTTGCCTTGTGTGGTAGACCCTGGCCTCTATCGAGCTTGTGCTTAGGGCCTGTTCCTATGCAACAATGATTAGTGCCTCTGTGCCATCTTCCAGTCCAGCTTTATACAGTCACTGGTAGGAGTTTTCAATATCAGCCACTTCTCCTATCTCCCGGTGGTACATCCCATGTAGTGGTTTGTCTTTCCATGATGATTTCTCTTGCACTTCCTTCTTGGTTTTCTGCTGCCTGAGGTATTCACCAAGCACTTCATCATTTGGGGCCATCTCCCTGATGTACTCATGGATTTTTGTTGTTTCATCATGCATAGTGGCTGTTACGGGTGGATGTGCCACCTGATATGTGTGCTAAACATGTCTGTTTGTGTGTCTTGTTTTCCCCTTCTGGTTTCCGTTGTGTAATTCACATGTCTTTTAGTTTTCCCTTAGTTGGTCCCGAGTCTGTTGGAGTCAATCAGGGCCTTGCAGCTGGGAACCATTCATCAATCATGCATCCGCCAATCATTCCCCATCCGTCGTTTTATTTAAGTTTGGTGTTTGTTGTGTTTGAGAGAGGTGGCAGCTCTCTGGTTTTTGTTGGTTGTTTTATGTAGTTTTGTTTTTTTTATCTATTTGTTAGTTTTTGTCCTTTTTATTAGTATTTTGTATTTTTTTTGTTAACCTTTTGTGTTTAGGGCACAGAGTGCAGTAGTTAGGGAATGTAGTTATATGCCTGCAGGTTTACATTGTGTTCCCACCACACGTAGGAAACCCTTTGTATTAGATCAATAGCTAGCGCGGCGGCACTAACCAATGTATTTTGTGGGCGCTCCGGCGCCTGTCAACATAGGTTAGGTTTGGGGTTGTTTTGGAGTGGGGTTTTAGTTAGTTTGTTTTTGGGGATTTTTTTGTTTAGTTGTCGCTGCATAGTTCAGGGGGTTTCAGGTTGTGTTGTCTGCTCTCTGTGACCCGTGTTTTTTTTTAGTTTAATAAAGATACATTTAGCGATATTTTGTTGTTGCCTCTTCATTCACTCTCACCCTCACTGTCTTGTTACGCTGGTGGCCTCCCACCATCTGAGGTGTAGGGCGTAACATAATGGGGGCTTGTCCGGTCCACGCTGTGGTTCAGCCAGACAGTGAGAGTGGGGATGTTTGAGTGAAGTGACGTCCCTTTGTTTTGCTGCCTCGGTTGTGTAGCAGAGTGTAGGGTTGGCTAGTGGGTAAGTATTTTTTTTTTACTTTGCCTCGCACCCTACAGTGGTATTTTGGTAACTTATTTTGCGTAGATTTGTTAGTTAATTTAGTATGTGCATACACATCATTAAGATGGCTAGTGGCTTTAGTGTGGAAGATTTTCTGGTTAGTGTTATGTTAGATGGACTGGATAAATGCAGAAAGGCAGACTTTTGTGCAATCGGTACTCACCTTGGGGTGGAGCTCTCCATGTCTCAGACGTGGCCCCAGTTAAGAGAGTCCGTGTTGTTGTTGTTGTTGTTGTTGTTAGAAAGCAGAGGCGTGCAGTTGCCGTCTGTAGCTCCAGGTTCCACTCTAGACAGGAAAAGGGTTTCTCCTAGCCCAAAAATGGCTGAGAGTGTTGAGCCAGAGGAAAAAGTAAGTCCCGACTGAGGTGGTGGTGTAGCCTCTGTGTTGGAGGTAGAAACCCCTCCTGTTGGTCTAGTTAAGCCGAGATCGCCACTAAGTACTCCTTGTTTGAAGGCCCGTGTGGCCCGGTTGAAGTTAGAGGCTGAAGAGAGGGAGAGAGATGCCGCAAATAAACATAAGCAGGCTATGTTAAAGACCGAGCTGGAAGCTAAAAACGCTTTAGAAATTAAATGTTTTGAAGTGGAGCTGGAGATGAAAAAGCTTGAGCTGGGCACTCGCTCACTCAGTCTCCAGCCTCCTGGTGGCCAAGTAAAAACCTTTGATGTGAGCCGGCAAATATCTCTTGTCCCCGATTTCCGTGAATCAGAGGTGGATGAATATTTCGAATCTTTTGAGCAGATTGCAGTAGCCTTCAGTTGGCCAGAAGAGGCTTGGGCACCTCTGTTGCAGAGTAAGCTCTCTGGAAAAGCGCGAGAGGTTATGAATAAAATGCCTCTAGAAGACAGCATGAATTACGAGGCACTGAAATCAGCTGTGCTTCGTACTTACAGTTTGGTTCCGGAGGCGTATAGGCAACGTTTTCGGTTACACAGAAAGTCACCGGATAAAACTTTTGTGGAGTTTGCTAGCGAGAAGGAAACTTTGTTTAATCGATGGCTTAAAACAAGCGAGGTGTCTGACTTTGATTCTCTCTGTGAGTTAATACTGATGGAAGAGTTTAAAGACTCGCTGTCAGACCATTTAGCCACGTATCTTAATGAGCAGAAGGTGAGTAAAGTAGCACAAGCTGCCATCTTGCTTGACGAGTATGTGGTTACGCCGAGACAGCATTGTGTTCCATCTGCCTCGGAAAGAAAGGATAACAGTAGGTTTGAGAGATATGAAAGTAAAAGCCTGGTTTTTAGGCCCAGGTCTCACTACCAACCTAGCCGGGTGACAACTCTTTCTTCAGAGACCCGAGAGTGTCATTACTGTCAGAAAGTAGGCCACTTAATAGCTAGCTGTCCTATTCGAAAAAACAAGGAGGTAAACAAGGTTGATTCACCTTCACCTAGTGGTTTTGTCACAACATCTGACGAGTTGACGGTGCCGACTTACGAACCATTCATGCTGGATGGTTGTCTTTCTCTGCGCTCAGGGGAAAAAAGTTCCGTGTGCATATTGCATGACACAGGTGCTGCGCAATCATTCATTTTGGCAGATATTCTGCTGTTTAATGAGGAGTCATCATGCCGCTCCAGTGTACTCATCCAAGGGATAGGGATGGAGTATATTTCGGTGCCTCTGCATAATGTACACTTAACGTGTGATTTGGTAACGGGTGAGTTTCCTGTGGGTGTTCGCCCTTCGTTGCCGATGCCTGGAGTAATGTTTCATTTAGGGAATGACATTGCTGGAGGCAAAGTTATGCCGGTTTTAGAGGTCTTGGACCAGCCTGATGTGTTGCAGCCTGATGTTTTAGGTAAAACTTACCCCGATGTTTTTCCAGTGTGTGCAGTAACTCGTGCGCAGGCTCGCAGGATGGGCAGTGTTGTTAATTTGTCTGACACGGTGTTTGCCTGTGAACAGGACAACACATTCTCCATTGCGTAGAAGCCAACTAGTAATACTCCTGAGGTTGTGCTAAAACATGATGTGTTTGGTGCTAAATATTTGCCTATGACTAGAGACAGCCTTGTTGAGGCACAACAGGCTGACGTTAATTTGTCTAAATGTTATAATGCTGTAAGAAATCCACACTCAGTAAAAAACAAAGACATCACATATTTTATTGAGAATGGGTTACTGCTGAGGAAGTGGAAGTCTCGTTTAGACATTGACGGTGAGTCCTGTGTTGTTCAGGTGTTTATTCCCACGAAATACAGTCAGTTTTGTCGCTTGCACACGATCATGCGTGGTCGGGTCATTTAGGGGTGACCAAGACCTATGACCGTGTGCTGCAACATTTTTTTGGTCAGGTCTGAAGAAAGATGTCTCTCAGTATTGTTGCACGTGTCATACGTGCCAAGTAGTGGGTAAACCTAATCAGGTCATTTCACCTGTCCCTCTCTGTCCAATCCCCATTATAGGCGAGGCGTTTGAGCATGTCCTGGTTGACTGAGTAGGTCCTCTGCCGAAAACAAAGAGTGGTAACCAGTACTTGTTGACCACAATGTGTGTAGCTACCAGATACACTGAAGCAATACCTCTTAGGAAGATAACATCGCAGTCCGTAGTTAAGGCTCTGGTCAAGTTATTTTCCACATTTGGATTGCCTAAAATAGTACAAACTGACCAAGGTACTAACTTCCTATCTGGCATTTTTAAACAGGTGTTAAAATCATTAGCCATCACACACTGAGTCACTAGTGCTTATCACCCCGAGTCTCAGGGAGCTCTAGAATGGTAGCACAGCACACTTAAGTTGGTGTTACGCAAATATTGTTTGGAGAATAACAAAGACTGGGATGATGGCGTACTGTTTGCCCTTTTCGCTGTCTGTGAAACAGTCCCGGAGTCCTTAGGGTTCAGCCCAACTGAACTGGTGTTCAGCCACACAGTTAGAGGTCCTTTGAAGGTGCTGAAGGACGAAATCCTGGGTGAGGGCCTGTCAGAAAAACGTAACATCCTGAGCTACATGAGTCGGTTTCGTGAGAGGTTACACGGAGCATGTAGTTTAGCTAAAGAGAGTTTGTCTAACGTACAGAGTGACATGAAGGGACGATATGACAAGAACACTGTTTCCCGTTCTTTTGTGCCAGGTGACCAGGTGCTGGTTTTGTCGCCTGTTTCAGGGTCGTCTATGTCAGCTCGGTTTTCAGGTCCGTACACTGTTGAGAGACAAATAAGTAATACTGATTATGTCATTAAAACTCCAGATCGGAAGAGAAAAACACGCGTGTGTCATTTAAACATGCTGCAGTTATACCAGCGTAGGCAGGGTGCTGAAATAGTGGGTACACCCTTGGTGGCCACTGTTGGTGCTGTTGTTTCTCAGGAGCTGGGCTGTGATGAAGACAGTTTGGATACCCGTAGGCTTCATCAGCAAACCCTGCAGTTGTTGAATTCAGAAATGCTGTGCAATATGTCGAGTCTGATGTCACATCTTAACACACAACAACATTTTCAGTTAGAGTCTTTAGTTAAGGATTTTTCGGGTTTAGTTGGAGACGTTCCTACATGTACCAATGTCTTGGTGCATGACATTGAAGTAGGTGATGCTCATCCGATAAAACATCCCTATCGTGTTGATGCCATTAAAAGAGGATATGAAGCGTGAGACACAATATCTTCTTGAGCATGGTCTGGCAAAACCTAGCTCGAGTCCATGGAGTAGCCCTTGTTTATTGGTTTCAAAGCCAGACTCTACGTTTAGATTTTGCACGGACTACCGCAAGGTTAACAGCGTTACAGTACCGGATGCATTTCTGCTTCCCCGTGTGGATGACTGCATCGACACCATTAGGTCCGCTAGCTTCATCTCCAAGTTAGATCTCCTAAAGGGGTACTGGCAGGTGCCACTGTCACCTCATGCCTCTGAAATCTCCGCTTTTGTGACACCAGACACATTCATGGAATATTCTGTGATGCCGTTCGGGCTTCGGAACGCGCCTACGTGCTTTCAGAAGTTAGTAAATACTGTTTTAGGCGATGTTCCCAATTGTACTGCATACTTGGATGATGTAGTTGTCCACTCTGATAGTTGGGATGAACATTTGTTTTTATTAAGAGTTGTTTTCCATCGTTTGGCTAATGCAAACTTAACAGTAAATCTAGCAAAATGTGAGTTTGGAAAGGCGACGGTAACTTACCTCGGCAAGCAGGTGGGTGGTGGCAAAGTGCGCCCTCTTGCTGCTAAGGTAGCAGCAATCAATGCATTTCCAGTTCCCTCTACCAGGAGAGAGTTACGCCATTTTTTAGGCATGTGTGGCTACTACAGAGCATTCTGTAAAAACGTTTCCTCCGTTTTGTCTCCGTTGACTGATTTAGTCAATCCAAAACATCCTATTTTGTGGACTGAGTCCTGCCAGCGGGTGTTTGAGAGCTGTAAAACTCTTTTGTGTAGTGCTCCGGTGCTGAGTGCATCGGATTTCAACCGTCCCTTCACGCTGGAGGTGGATGCCAGTTGCCTTGGGGCTGGTGCAGTTTTAATACAGTCAGATGACCAAGGTTTAGACCATCCCGTGGGTTATTTTTCAAAAAAAATGTAGCAGGTGTCAAAGTAAGTATTCCACCATAGACCAGGAAACCCTGGCTCTACTGATGGCCCTGCAATTCTTTGACGTTTATGTCGGTTCCAGTTTAGCTTTGGTTGTGGTCTACACTGATTACAACCCCTTGGTTTTTATTCATAGAATGTACAACCAAAATAGGAGACTCATGCGTTGGTCTTTACTCTTACAGAATTACAGTTTGGTCATCAACACAAAAAGGGTGTTGAAAACATTCTTGCTGATGCACTGTCTAGGTCAGGACAACCTTAGCCAGTTTTGGCCATGTGTGTATATCATGTATGTACCTTTTTTTTTTTTTGTGGGTGTAATTTAGATACCATGTGCTCTGCTACTGTGTTTTTTGTGTAGCATTTCTCTCTCCATTCAGATTTTGGTGGGTAATGGCTAGACTATTCTAGACATGTTTAGCTAGATATCAACCAGGGGTTGATATTTGGGGGTGGATGTGCCACCTGATGTGTGTGCTAAACATGTCTGTGTGTTTTGTTTTCCATTTCTGTTCTGTGATTTACATGTCTTTCAGTTTTCCCTCAGTTGATCCCGAGTCTGTTGGAGTTAATCAGGGCCTAGCAGCTGGGAACCATTCATCAATCATGCATCCGTCAATCATCCCCCATCCGTCGTTTTATTTAAGTTTGGTGTTGGTTGCATTTGAGAGAGGTGGCAGCTCTCCGTTTTTTGTTGGTTGTTTTATGTAATTGTTTTTGTCCTTTTTAATTAGTATTTTGTGGTTTTGTTTTTTTGTTAACCTTTTGGTGTTTAGGGCACACAGTGCAGTAGTTAGGGAATGTAGTTATACGCCTGCAGGTTTACATTGTGTTTCCACCACACGTAGGAAACCCTTTGTATTAGATCAATAGCTAGTGCGGCAGCACTAACCCATGTATTTTGTGGGCGCTCTGGAGCCTGTCAACATAGGTTAGATTTGGGGTTGTTTTGGAGTGGGGTTTTAGTTTGTTTTGGGGGATTTTTTGTTTAGTCATCGCTGCATAGTTCAGGGGGTTTCAGGTTATGTGTTGTCTGCTCTCTGTGACCCGTTTTTTTTTTTTTTGTTTAATAAAGATGCATTTAGTGATATTTTGTT
>JAPEKO010000012.1:75009283-75019646 GCA_027576075.1 Cathorops hypophthalmus
GCCCTGTGATGACCTGGCGACTTGTCCAGGGTGTACCCCGCCTTTCGCCCGTAGTCAGCTGGGATAGGATCCAGCTCACCTGCGACCCTGTAGAACAGGATAAAGCGGCTACAGATAATGAGATGAGATGGGTATACTTTTTCTAGTTAAGTAAAAAAAAAATTAGCAGTTCAGTTTATTTTAAAAGTTTGTTTTTTAATGGCACGCAACACATTAATTAAACTGAAAGAAAAACAATGTTAATTTAAGACATTTTCAATTCTGTAGGTATTTTGTTTAAAACTATGCATGAGCCAATATTTACATGCAGCTATAACAATGTGATTAAAGGAATATTTAATATTCAGTTTAACTGTGATGCTAAGAATTTTTAACATTTATAGTTAAGAAATGTGACTGTGCAACTTGAAACTAAAGAAATTCACAAGCTAAAATCTTTATTTCAAATCATTTAGCATAAATTTGCTTCTGTAAAGCAGCAGATAATGAAAAACCCAACAGCATTACAGCATTATTTAAACAGACTTTTGTCATTTCTCATTGTAAAGAGATGCAAAATGGTGAGAAATCTGAAAACACTGATCTCCAGCTATGTACACGGCCCTAAAACATCAAGAGGAAACAGGTGTGTCTGCAACGTTTCAGTGTCAGGTAGTACAAAATGGATGCCTTGCTGATACGGTGAAGGATCGTACTGATCCATCAGGTTCTGCAAGAAGCGTTCTCTCTTAAGTGCCAAATTACTGGAAATTATAACCAAACACACCTTACTAAAACTTTTCATTTCCTGATTCAGAGCTCGTGAGCAGGCCAAACTGTATAAAGTGAGACAACTTTACTATAACAGTCGTAATGGAATTGCACTATTCAACTTAAAATTGTAATCTATTTAACACTGATTCACTCTCGATAATTACAGTAATTAGCACTTCCATTACTACAGTGAGTGTATAAATTCAGTGTGATGTCGTCCAACATATTTGTAACATGACCTTTAAAACAGCGCCAGCTTTAAAAACAGTGAACTCATGACTATAAGATCCATCATTTAAAAAAAAAAAAGCTGCTATAAATTCAGCAACCCACCCATTTTGCATCTCTCAACAACGTACAGGACTGTCTGGAGTTCCGGTAATGCATGCGTGCTTTGAAACGATGAGGAAATGTGCATTTCACTCTGCAGCGCTTCGTCATTAAACCATACTTACCAAAATGAAAAAAAAAGTTTAAAAACAAAATGAAAACAAAAATGGCGTTTCCTCAGCGCATGATGACATTATAACAAACAATATTAAAACAATCACACTTTCCAATTCAAATAAACATTTAACCAATGTCAGAGAAAGATTATTTAAAAAAATTCCTTCATCTGGACAAATACTCAAAAAGGACTCTCATCAAAAACATATTGAACAGGAAGAACGCTTAATGAGAATAAAGATAAATTAATACATTTAAAAAAATGTTGAAGGTTATGGAAAATTTAATTGTCCAATAGCAGAAATTCAAGTATAATACATATATACACACAGTACCAGTTAGAAGTTTGGACACCCCTTATAATTCAGTGTTTTTCTTTATTATTCTTTTAAAATGAATTTAAAAAAAAGTCACTTCCTGTCTTAAAATAACGATGGTTGTTTCTCTTTACTTAGCTGCATGGTTCTTGACATGATATGGATTACTACAGTTGTGGACTCTAGGCCTGTCGTGATATTCGATATATCGACTTATGATACGGTAAATGAAAATGAACTCTCTAAATTTTTTTAACCGCGATTTTGGTATTTACACGCTGTACATCTACATAGGGAAGTCGCCATAGTATTGGTTTGACCCATTGACTGAATAAAACCCCGCACCGTTGTCTGTCGTCTCACACGGCTCTCTGTCAGAGGCGGGGCCTCCCAGCATGCAACAGTTATTCAGCCAGGGGATCCACTGAATGGGAAAAGACAACACGTTGCTCTGTCGTACAGACCACAGGCGCAGAATTGGGTTTGGACGGGTCCCTACCAATATCAAACGACGGCTGACGGGTCCCTACCAATATTTCTGATTGAAGAAGGAAAAAAAAAAAAAACACACCTCGTTCTGTGCGCAGTACACAAATGGTCACTGTAGGTTTCCACTTGGCGAAACACCATGCAAAACTCGCTCATGAATATTCGCTCTGGGGGCGTGGTCACGAAAACAGCAAGCATGTCTGGCTACTGTGTCAATTAGCAAGTGCGGTTGCAGCGCAGTGAGCGGCTGCTCGCTAGCAAACGGTCCTTGAGGAACATAATGTTAGATTAGCTCGTAAAATTAATCAGTTAACAACAGTTCGTATTCAGTTTGTAAAAACGACAACATACGAATATGACTGTTTCTAAGTTTGTGTGGTGTGTAAATAACAATCCATGTCAACAAACAAGACATTAAATCATATTAAATTGTGCTAATGTTGTCTAATATTGCACCGAGTCTTGCATGTGAAGCGCCTGCAAACTTTAGCAGCCGCTAACCCTGAATCTGAAGCGCTCCAGTTAAGACCTGCCAAGCCCTGACCGAGTTCGGGTCACATGACACATGTAAACAACAACCCGATGGTGATGTGGACATTGTCCGAGGCCCAGACACATTTTAATCAAATCAAACATTTTCACGTAATAAACAGAACAGCCTCCGCCTTCTGGATCAGAAATGTTTGATGACTCCGCCTCTCTTTTGAAAACGTCACATCCCGAGTCACACATCCGCTGAGCTGATTGGTTTTCAAGGCGGTTCATTTGAAAGTGTTGGCTAAAAACTTTTCTCTGTAGAACCCTGTCCCTCCCTCCTCTCTCTGGGCTCAAGAAGACAATAAAAGGGCATTAATATAACAGCCAATCAGAATTCAGATACATTCTGTTGCCAAGTAAAATTGTAACCTTTCAACATGTCAAAAAAGTTCTCGAGCCCTCGTCCTGTTTTACCGTTAGATCAATCATATCGGCTTAAACTAGCATCATAAAACTAGTTACAGATCCCACAGAAGAGAGCCGACGCCCCCTGCCAGCCTCATGGAACGCAGTGTTTAAGGCTCCGGATGGGTTTTACTTCCATTTATGAGGGAAAGGAACATACACCCTCCCGACAGTCAACACGTTATTCACTTGTAAAACACATCTGCAAACTGGTAGAATGAGTTAATCATCACATGCAAGATTTGCAATTAATCAAATAAATTGCTTATTATTATTATTATTATTATTATTATTATTATTATTATTAATGGCTTACTACAGTTCTGAACTTCAAATGTTAAAAGTCTGGCCTTTGGAGAGATGATGGAGACTCTTTTGGTGGAACACAACAGAGTAAGATATTGTGACCCTCTAATGTTGACCTGAAGTTGGCGCCACTGGGGGTTGGCATTGGGTTTTTGTCCCCACCAGTGTTAATACCAAACCTGCGCCCTCGCCTACATGTTCTCTCGTTCTAATTGTTACTTTTATCCAGATGACAGCTGGCAGTATGTTGTTACTTTGCACTTTTTGTTGATCTGGGTGCTAATCTTTGAGAAACTGGATTGGCAGAATGCTGCCTGTGAAGAAAAGAATGGCTTTTTAGTCCCCTGTGCCAAGTTAATATTCACTTCAGTGCAATTTTTAAGAGCCATAGGTTGTATTTTATTTATTGTTTTTGTTGTGAGTGGTTTTTAATGTTATTTCTTTAGGTTATTTATTTATGTTCCACTGTTGAATTGAATAAGTTGACTTAAAGTTTACTGTTCTCTGAAAGGATGTATTTGCATGATCATTATTATTTTACTAGTGGCATAAAATTGTTTTGAAAAGACATCAACAATAATATCGTTTATCGCAATAATTCTGAGACAATATATCGTCCAACGAAATTTGTCATCGTGACAGGCCTACTGAGGAGATCAAACGTTTACACCGAGCAGCTCCGAAGGGTACACCGAGCAGATCACAACATTTACACCGAGTGGCAGTGGGTTTCCCAAAAGCCTCTTAATGCTAAGAGCATCTTAACTAGGAGAGAGAGTGTTCATTGTGCTGCTTGCTGTACCATTTAACGATTATCTTTGTGCTACAATGCTTTTGGGATACTTGGCAAAGATCTGGCAGGGACACAGAGCAGATGCAACATTTATACTTACCAGATCTGACGGGTACACCGAGCAGATCCAGCAGAAGTCAGGTCAATTTATTTGTAGAAGAGGCCTTTGTCACTTGCACACTCAAGCACACTGAAATTTATCTTCTGCATTTAACCCGTCTGAAGCAGTGAACACACATGCATGCGCACAAGTGAGCAATGAGCACACACACATACTCAGAGCAGTGGGCAGCCATGCTACAGTGCCCGGGGAGCAGTTGTGGGGTTAGGTGCCTTCTCAAGGGCACCCTCAACCCAAGGCCACCCCACGTTAACCTAACCACCTGTTTTTGAACTGTGGGGGAAACCAGAGCACACGGGGAGAACATGCAAACTCCACACAGACTGACCCCCGCTGGCTGCTGGGCTCGAACCCAGAACCTTCTTGCTGTGAGGCGACAGTGCTAACCACTATACCACCGTGCACAGCACTTTTAACAATAGGCATTGTTGCAAAGCAACTTTATCAAAAAATAAAAAATTTAAACATGTATAAACTAATGAATTTAACCCAAATGAGTAAGCTTGAGTAAGTGACAGTGGTGAAGAAAAACTCCTTTGGATGACGTGACGAAGAAACCTCGAGAGGGACCAGACTCAAAAGGGAACCCATCCTCATTTGGGTGATTTATAAATAGATCGTTTCTATAACTGTCCCCTATAGAGTCACAAAGTGCAATTGTTTAACCAAGAAATCCATTATAGTTTAACAGGAAGTTTGTTTTGTTGACGTTATCAGCTGTTCATTGATGGAGACTTGCATGCAAGACTGTTTATGATAACTGCTGTCTTAAAGTTATGTTGACTGTAGCCCTAAGCCATCATAGCAAAACTGTAAGTGTCCAGAGCCATCTTCTAAGTGTATTTTTAGACTGTCCATATGGGGCCGTCTGCCACAGGAGCAATGTGATAAGACTCCAGCCAGAAGTAGGGCATCAGGGTGGATCAGGGGCTGTACATATAGGGTCATCCTTGTAGGAGTGAACTGATGAGACCTCCAGCCAGAAGTTATGGCATCAGAATGGATTAGGCAGGTCCAGGAAGCAGGAGAGGTCAGCACCACTGGTATCTCAGGAGTGACGTGTAATGAGAGGGAAAATGCAGGTTATGTATGCCAGTTAGTGCACATTGTGCACTGAGCACAAGCAGGGACTCTGGCAAGACTAACTATGACACCATAATTAAAAGGGAGAGCTAGAAGGTAATCCAGACATGAGGGAGCCCTGGGACATAAAGTGGCCAACCACTCCACCCTCAACAAACCTGAGTAAATAGAACCATCAGGTACACATGCAGATAGTGCATTTAGCTGGAAAAAAGTACCACTCAAACGCAATTACCTTAACTACTTGGAACCACACCTTAAAAAAATCCCCAGTGTGCACTCTCAGCAGAACAAATGAGTACACTTGATAGAATCAACAGGTTCACTTGGCAGAAGCAATGGGTTCATCGACCCAAACCAGCTGAACCTGCAGGCACACTTGGCAGAACTAATGGGTACATATAGCAGAACCAAGAGCTACCATATATAAACATCTGTCTGAGCAAGAGCTACTACACACGTTAGTCCATTATTTCCCACTCTGAGAATATGAGCTTCCTTTGAGGATTTCAGTGCCTCGGTGCGTTTCTCTGAGCAAGTACACAAGCATGTAAAACTCAATTATGATATCTTACCTGAGTTTCTGTTTCCCATTTTACCTGTAGCTGCAGGCAGGTGAGTCGTTAAGGAGCTCCAGTATCAGCAGTGCTGCTGCGGATCTCCTGCAAGCCCGACAACAAGTCCTGCTTTATCAACAACAGGTGGATGAGAAAGATGCAATGGTCAAAAGTCTCCATATGCAGCTTGAGAAGATTGATGGAAAGCTCAAAGGTCTCCAAGAGCAGTTAGAGGACAGAAATGGAAATGTCAGTAGTCTCCAGATGCAGCTAGAGGATAAGGACAGAAAGATCAAAGGTCTCCAGGAGCAGACAGAGGTGATGGATGGAAAGGTCAAATGTCTTCAGGAGCAGTTACAGGAGAGTGAGGCTAAGGTCAGTGGCCTCCAGGAGCAGACGTCACAGATGATACAGATCCAGCAAAGGATGTCCAAACTTGAGATGGTGGGTGGAGTCTAACATCTTTAACCATCCAAGTTGGTAGTCTTCAGTTTCATCTAATTCTGCCCAAGTCTTGATTGAGTTGCACTTGAGTTTACATTTTTCATTATTTGGTTTACTCCATGGATTTACTGCATGATTTATCATCTTGGAAGTGCTCTGAACATTCGATTATGGACTGTTCCAGGTCAGCTAAATCTGAAATACAGTACCAGTCAAAAGTTTGTACACCCCTACATATTCATAGGTTTTAATTAACAGGTGTGCCTTGTTGCAGGTTAATCAGTGTATTTATTTTTTTTGCCTTCTTGATGCGTCTGAAACTATCAAACAGTAAATAGCCCTGTTCCACAGCTGTAATCCATATTATGTCAAGAACTAAGAGAAACGATATCCAGTGTTTTATTTTTATAAATTAATAAAAATAAAGAAAACCATTTAATTAGAATGTGTGTCCAACTTTTTTTTTTACTGGTGCTCTATAATACTAATTTTTCCTCTGTATTAATAGGTCTCAAGGGATACGGAAGAATCTTTTACCCAGAGACTTCAAGAGAAGGACTTGCGGATTGACGAACAGGAAAGGCTAATACTAGAACATCAACAAACATTATCCCAGCTCAGAGACAATCTTCAAGAGTCTGAGAAGCGTTTCATTAATGTTAGTGAACAGCTGGAGGCAAAGGTCCGTGACCTAGAGGGCTGTGAAGCTGAACTCCAGGCTTCCAAGGAAAAAGAGCGACTTTCATCTGCTGAAATCTTGCAACTGATGGGCACTGTGGAGGACCTTCAAAAACGCTGCCATCAGGGCAGCCAATCAGAAGGCGAGGTTCTCCAGAGGGCAGAGCAAGATGCTACACGACGGCTGGACCACCTGAGGGCAGAACTGGATGAGATGTATGGACAGCAGATTGTTGAAATGAAAAAAGAGCTCCTTGCTCGGCATACAGAAGAGACGGCAAATATCCTCAATCAGCACTCCACGGAACTGAAAAATGTCTTGAACCAGCGTCACATTGAAATTGAACAATTAACATCTCAGTTGACTCAAAGCACAGGAGAGGTCAATGCCCTGAACGTCAGGGTGATTGAGCTCCAGCAACGGCTGCAGGAGATGCAGGTCCTGCGAGAAAAAGCTGAACATGATCTCATACAAACGTCTGAGGAAAATATATTGTTGAAAAACCAGGTGCAGCAGCTCACTGAGGATTTGCGCTTAAAGGATCAGGAGAAGAGCCAAACAGAGGTGCATCTCCAGCTTCATGCTATGATAACTGACCTTCAGGCTCAGCTAGCATCTGTTCAGGAGGCCTCAAGTGAGCTGGAGGCCAAGCATGAGTCTGAGATTACCAACTACCAGATCAAGCTAGAGATGCTGGAAAGGGAGAAGGATGCAGTACTTGATCGCATGGCTGAGTCACAGGAAGCTGAGCTTGAACGCCTCCGTACGCAGCTGCTGTTCAGCCATGAGGAAGAACTTTCTCGGCTTCGTGAGGACCTTCAGCATGAGAGCCAGATGAATGTAGAGAACCTGCGGGATGAGCTCAACCAACGACACGAGGAGACACTCCAACAGCTCCGCAATGTGTATGAGGAACGGATGAGGGTGGCTGAGGATGAGAGGTCAATTTTGGCAGTAGAAAGAACCTCACTGTTGCAGGAGATTGTCACACTGAAAAATAACCTGAGCCAAACACTGGAGAAATCTCGCGTGGAGGAGCTGGTCTCACAACTGAAGGACCTGCAGGCAGAGATTCAGGAGCTAAGACTGAGACAAAGTGAAAAGGTTGAAACTGATGGGGTACTGTGCAAAAATGAACTGACAAGGGAGTCCAAGGAGAGTTGGGAGGGAATGGAATCTGAAAATAAACTTCTGAGAGAAACAAATGCATCCCTGGCAGAAGAACTGAAGTGTCTTGAGGAGGATCACAAGATGCTGATAAAGAAAATGGACACTCAGATTTCAGAGAACAAGCAACTGAATGAGATGGCTGAAGAGCTAAGAGCTGAAATTGAGAGGCAGAAAAGCACATTCTCATTTGCAGAAAAGAACTTTGAGGTGAACTACCAGGAGCTGAGAGCAGAGCTGGAAGAAAGACTTCAGGAACAAGTGATGCAGTATGAAACAAAACTTCAGGGCCTTGAAACACGGCTTCAGAATCTAAAGTCTGAAATGGAGCATGGATCCATCCAGAGTATGAAGGAGGAGGATGAAGAACCAGATGGAGGCGCATTAGTGGAAAAAGACACAACAGAGCTGATGGAGAAGCTCCAAAGTGTAGAACTGGAGAGGGTGGAGCTAGTGAAACAGGTGAAGCAGAAAGAGTCTGAGATAAAGGAGATGAAACTGGAAAGTATAAAGCTGGGGGACCAGGTTAAAACAATGGAAATGGAGTTTAGTAGAATAGAGCAGGAGAAGACTGAGTTATTGGAGCAGTTGGAACAAAAAGAAGCAAAGGTCAAGATGGTGGAGCTAAAGACAGCAGGGCTTCTTGAACAGTTGGAGCAGAATGAGGTGGAGCAAAAGAAGTTGGAACTAGAAAGAGCAAGGTTGGAAGAACAGACTGAATTGAAAGATCTGGAGATAAAGAGGGTGGAGCTTGAGAAGGTGGGGCTGGTGCAGCAGGCTGACCAGAAGGAGACTGAGCTACAGCAGAAGGAGGCGGAACTTGAAAGGATGAAGCTGGAGAAAGCAGAGTTGGTGGAACAAGTGGACCAGAAAGCAGTACTGCTACACCAAAAGGAGGCAGAGCTCCAGGAGATCAAGCTGGAGAAGGCAGAGCTTGTGCAACAGGTAGATCAGAAAAAGGTAGTTCTACAGCAAAAGGAGGCAGAGCTGCAGAGGATGAAGCTGGAGAAGGTGGAGATAATGCAACAGGTGACCCAGAAAGAGGTAGTGCTACAGAATGTGACCGAACAGGAGGCATTAGTGCAACTGGTGGGACAGAAAGAGGTGGTGCAACAGCAAAAGGATGCAGAGCTGCAGAGGATGAAGCTGGGGAAGGCGGAGCTCTCAAAGCAGGTTCAAGTAAAGAAGATGGGTCCAAAGGCAGTCAGGAAGGCAAGACAAAAGGCTAGCAGGGTCAAAGGTTTAGAGACAAAACCTGACCCTGAGAAACAGAGTCGGCTCAAGATTCAGGTTACTGAGGAGGAGTTTCACGAAGAGGAAGTGTCTAAAACTGAGCAGCTTTTGGCTCTGCCCCTTTCCCAAGCTGCTGCGGAGGAGGAGAGCGTGAGAGAGACGGATGTCTGTGTTGTGCATCGTAATGATGGCGTGAGGCAGAAAACACATGCTCGTACTAAGATCGTTGCTGCTGCAGCGAGACACACACTCATACACGCTGATGCACACACTCCAACGCACACTCAGCCTGCTGTTGCAGCAACGCACACAGACCGAGAGAACAAGCGGGAGATCGACTCGGAGAAACAGGTGAGTGAGTTTCACTGGGTATACTGTCTGTCTGTGTGTGTGTGTGTGTGTGTGTGTGTGTGTGTGTTGGGCATTTCAATTAGCCTTTAGTTGCTGTTGAATTGTTGCATGCAACAGTTGAATTGTGTCTGTATTGCATTGTGCTTTTCCATTTTGTTTTTTTTTTTTTTCCTAGCGCCCCCCTCTGCTTTTTTAAACTCTGCCTTTTTCTCCAAGGTTTTATAGATTTTGTGTTCTTGGTGGTGTATTAAAGGAGCTGGTTCTGATCAGAGTGAGAACTGAATATGTAAATGATGTAAAGAGAGAGACTGTGTGTTCAAAGAGAGAGCTCATTAATAGAGAGATCAAGAGACATCCAGAAAGAAAAGGCGAGAATAGAGAGACAGAGAAAACGTGAAAGGGAGGGAGAGCACAGCACACGAGAAGTGAGAGTCCATACAGATAAGAGTGGAGGAGGCAGAGGACATGATGGAGGAAAGTGATGAATAAGAGGTGAAGATGTAAGTGAAAAAGCAAACAGGAAAAATCTAGCAATAATGCAGGCATCAGGGCTTGAAACAAATACCCAAATATCTGTCAGATACTTGGTTCTGCTAACATATAGTTTTTTTTTCCTTTACTTCAGACATGTAAAAGTCTTAATCTTTTACCTGACATGTTTCGACGGTGAAACTTCCGTCT
>JAPEKO010000013.1:598520-611083 GCA_027576075.1 Cathorops hypophthalmus
AGTTTAATTACAGATCATCGCTCCGTCCAGTCCTGACTTCAGCTTTGCAAACATTTCTTACCTTATCAACAGGTAATTAATAAAAAAAAAAAAACCTGGCAAAAGATAATCGCAGCCACAGATCACGTATAAGCAGCTTCTGGTACTTTTTCTGCTGTAATGATGTCATGTGTACATGACGGGACTTATATCTGTCTGGCCACACCCCTTCTCCCAAAACCCCTCCCACTTTTACAGTTAGCATGTGAAGGGAACTGGAGCAGGATACGGATCATTATGGATTTGGATTTGTAACACTGTCCAGTTTGGAAAGTAACGTCATTTTACTCATTAATCTGTAAATTATTTTCCCCAAGGCAAAAGACGACCACAAAGGCGAACTCCTCTGGGATGCAGAAACATTTCCATGCCAATGAAATCAGAGTAAAGATGAAACAAGCCCAAAAGGTGTGGTTTTTTTTTTTTTTAATAACACGTTTCAATATTCCAACATCCATCATCCGTTTGTCGAACAGGTAAAAATCATCAAGGAGGAAAAAATGTTGCTCTCAAGAAAAGAAATTTATTACTGAGTAATCATCCAAATCACCGAGTCTGTGAGCTACGTTACGAATCCAAACACCTGAACACCGTGAAGATTAGATTCACATCATATTCAACACGTCGTCTCTCCAAAACAAATTATAAAAATAGATTGCATTTTCAGGTACATATTTACAGTATCAAACAGAGAGCATGATGGGAAATGAAACATTTCATTTGTGTGTGTGTGTGTGTGTGTGTGTGTGTGTGTGTGTGTGTGTATATATAGAGTGAAAGCTCTTGTCGGCATCACAAACCACATGTTCCAGTTTTTACTGAAGCAGAATGAACAGGGACACGAACAGAACCTCAGCGTTTTCGGGGCCGCTGGGTTCTCACTCGTCTCCTCACACTGTCGGATTTAAACCGTTTCTCGTGTACATAGCAAAGAGTCAACATTTTATAACCGCAGCATGTTACAATGATCATTTACGTGCTTTCTGATGCATAAATATTCATATTAGAGACAGAGACGGTGTTATACTCGTACACGATTCCCGTCCATGACACAAAACATCCCCCAAAATATTTAGACTGAAGAACAAACACACCCCGATGCCTGGATCACAGAGCACGTGTGGAAAAACTGGATGAAAAAACGAAATGCAAGAACCGAGTGAAACTCATGAAGTGAATTTACGGACTGATTTTTTTTCAGGAATAAGCCCAAAAAGAATCAAAGAAAACAAGCTTTAAAATTAATACAAGTTTGGGGGGGGAGGGATGGGGGTACTTACTTTTGGAAAAGGGGTTTTTAAACAGTACTAGAGAACTAAATCCTGTCCAAGACTCTAATATGTCAAATGTTTCTCCATTATACACAAACACATACGTTTTACACGCACTCCTGATGAACACGACAACTTCGGATCAAATCGTCAAAAAGGTCAGATTTGATTTTTTTTTTTATGGAACGTTTACGCGGCGTCACGTCCTCGTGTCCTTCTCACAAACATCCTTTAAAAAAAAAAAAGGTGACAAACACAAATTAATAAATAAATATTAAATAAATAAATCTGAATCGCACCGCACGGGAGTCGACGTTGAATTTTACAGCGCAAACATCATCTGTTGCAGCGAGGATGCAGAAATGATTGGGAACGCTGATAACAACACAAAAGCAAGTAAATCAGAATCAAGCTGGAGAAATCGCTGTGGATGGAAGGACACAGAAATAAACTTTACACACACAAGATGTGAGAAAATGAGATTCTGGATTTCAAATCGTCTCGTTTTCCCGTTCATCTGGGTTATTTTTCTTTAAATTCCTGAAGATTCCAAACTTCTCCACTGTCGAGGAAGAGCAGTGTCGACGTCAGCATCAGCGCATGATGCTGTTCTCAGGTCAGTAAAAAGTCAGAAGCCCCTGGAGTGAAACAGAAGGAGCAACATTATGCCACTGTTCCCAGGTCAGAGGAAGTGTGCGTGAGAGAGAGAGAGAGAGGGAAGGCATTCCGTTAGTCTGTGGGGGACAGAACCACCGTCTCTGAACAGAACCGTGATGGACGAATGTTCCATGAAAGAAAAGGAAAAAAAAAAAGACGTGGTGTCCTCATGGTGGAGTTTTAGGTCACATGACCTTCCTGCGCTCCATTCTGCTTCTTTATTGGTGGATGTCCTGTTGGGGACGGAGAGTCCATTGGTGCTTCAATGTCCTGTCTGTCTGGTGTGTGTGTGTGTGTGTGTGTTAAACCTGCACTCCACGGCCGTGCATCTGGATGACTTGTGTTCTGAGAGTCTGAAGGGCCGACAGCAGCTGCTTCTGATGCTCCAGAGACGCGATACCAAGACTGAGCACGTCCCTGCGTGCGCGTACACACACACACACACACACACACACACACACACACAGAGGAAAATTATCCAAGCAGAATTACTCTTACCATCCAATCAAAGTGTCCGTCAGTGTTTTATTCCTCCGACAGCACAGTAAACTGCCAACAATTCTATTTTCATTTGTTAATAAATGACTTTTTATCCGTATGAGGTCACAGTTCATGTCGTGGAACATCAGTAAAACAAGTTCGTTCCTGTTCTCACTTACGTTACAGCAGCTATGAAAGTCGTTTCCTCACCAGGCTGTTTATTCACTCTCGGAGTTAATAAGAGAGAGAAAAAAAAACCACCCCGCAGCTTGTTTTGCAGCACCGTCGCAGAGAAACTGCAAACTTCTTAAAGCTTAAATTCACAGCTTCATACATTTAAAAAAATATATATTTACCTGTGAATGAGCTGTTACTATAGAAACAATAATGTGTGATAATTATACTGTAATTAGAACGAGCGAATTCATTAGAAATACAGTAAACCTGTGATTTGCAGCTGCACAACTGTCAGAGCTGCTGTTACAGAGAATTCATCAACATCTGAATTGAGAATTAATCTGCACTGTGGGATTAATCTCCAACATAAATGCAAGAAGGAAAAAAAAAGGAAAAAAATACACACACACACACACACACACACACGTTACTTACTGGACATTCATGCGTGCAACAGACTCCAGGTAGCAGTACCCTGCAGCGGCGAAGTTGTCTTTGTAGCGACCCAAATCCACAGCATCCAGCCACTCACCTACGGAACTGAACGAGGGGAACGATGGAAGCGTCCTCTCTGCCAGCGTCCTCTCCGCCAGCGAGATGGAGGACGAGCCTAGTGTCCTACAAAGAGTAAAAAAGTGTTGTACAAGTTTGTACACCTCGAATATCCTCATCTCCATCCAATCAGTGCCGCACTGATACCTGCCACTGCAGCTCATCATCAAATACCGTCTTTTATCTAATAATTAAACGTCATTTTAATTCCACTAATGGTGACCTCCTCAGTAAGACACTCGCCAGCAAGCTACCGCATGACCATGTCTGCACCATCGCTAATCCTGCGTTCCGTTTCACTCGCAAGTCAGACCTGGGAATGATGTCACTCCCAAGTCAACTGTTTTCCAGTCTCGAAGTTGGAAAACCAACACCAGCGATTTCTAGCCAGTGTTAGTATTCCAAGGGATTTTGCGCACGCACACGTTGGACAGTATTGTGAGTACAACTAATTTAATAGCGAGATGTAAATAAGACAGAAGTGATGATAAACAGTACATTACGACAGCTTGCACTTTGCTCATGCACAGAACAACCATCTTGGATTCTGAGGTCAGAGTTGGTGAGGTTCCCCCGACTTTCCAATTGATATTTTTCCGACTGGGGACTCAGAAATCCCGACTTCCCAGGACAAACGGAACGCACCATAAGCATGTGGACGATGTCACTCGGTGAAGTGTTTATGACATCAGGAGGGATGTGGGATCTTGGTACCTGTGTGTTAGCGTGGCTGAGCCGATGTTGTCTGGGCTGCGTATGGTTTTACTGAGAGCGCTGTGGATCTGCGAGAAGCTCGGCCTCTCCGTCCTCTCCTTCTGCCAGCAGTCCAACATCAACTGGTGCAGAGACGGGGGACAGTTCAGAGGAGCTGGCAACCGGAAACCATCCTCGATCGCTTTGATCACCTGTAAAACACACACACACACACACACACACACACACACACACACACACGAATACACCGTGGTGTTGAAGCTGTAGGTGTTCAGTGGTCATGAGGTTGTCTGCTCTAAAATGTCCGAAATCTGATCTGCTCGTTAATGACGAGTTTCAGTGCAGATCTCAGTTACACATTAACGTAATTCTCTATTAATTTTTCATTTCTATATTTTGTGATCAGATTAAAATGTAGAAATGTTTTGCTCACCAGGTCGAACCTCAGTGGCGTCGCAGTTTCTGTTTTACGGTTTGGTTTGTGAAGGTTAATGCTGAATTAATAAAATCTTTTCATTAAAAACTTGTTTGATTCGCCGTCTCTCGCACCCAAGTGCATTAACTTTCGCATGCAACTCTTCCAGCTATTTTTTCCCCTCAAGATTTTACACCACTCGTTTTGCAGCTGGAACATAAACAGTGCAGATTAAAACCACGTCCGCCCCACGAGCCTTCAGTCGAATAAAACCCCTCCGTAATCTCATCACGGCTTCGTTTCACCTGGTTTTGTTCCGACACAAATACAGAATCAGGAAAAGTCTTCAATTAAAAAGCACCTGAGACCAGCATGGCATTTAACCTCCAGGTCAGATGGACAGCTGAGCAAAATTAATTATTCCCCGAGTCTCCGTGTGTCACAAACACGGAACAGAGACGACGTCGGCTCAAAGGAAGCGTTTCACATGCGTTCGGCAGGAGCGCCGTGCTTTTGTGTGAAATAATAATCGCAGTTTCATTCCCAACAATGGAACGGTTATAAACGCGGATTTTCATCACGCTTCCTGAAGTTTTCCGTCTTTTCCAGGTGAGAGAGGTTTGCATTTATGCCACATGGAAAAGGATCTCTCTCAGTCTTAGAGAATGTGAACAGTTTGAGGCGGTTACAAAGAGAACGCGTGGACGTTAAAGGTTATTACATTTAAGAATATTTATGTCATGTTCTTGAAGAGGGATACAAACTTTTGACATCATTAAAATGTTTTCACAATTAATGTCATATTCCATTTAAACTTTATTTCCTGTAATAAAAAATAAAATGTTAAACTGAACACAAATGTGCACCGAGAGTGGAGCGGAGATAAATCACACGACGCTTCATGTTGGGGGGAGGTGCATAAACTTTTGCACTCAATGGAGACAGACCAGTAGATGGGTAAAGAGACAGAGACAGGTGGGGAGAGAGAGAGAGAGATGGACAAAGAGAGAGAAAGCAAGACAGTGGGAGACAGACAAGCACACAGAGAGACAGACAGATAGATGGACAAAAAGAAAGAAAGAGACAGCAAGACAGTGGGAGACAGTGGGAGACACAGAGACAGACATGCAGCCAACAGACAGACTGACAGACAGACAGAGAATGGGAGACAGACAGACAGAGAGGCAGGCACACAGAGAGAGCAAGACAGGCAGAAAGAGAGACAGATAGATGGACAAAGAGAGAGTAAGACAGTGGGAGAGACAGACAAAGAGAGAGACACAGACAGACAAACAGAGAGCGAGACAGTGGAAGACAGACAGACAGACAGACAGACAGAGAGAGAGAGAGAGAGGCAGATGGACAAAGAGACAGAGAGAGCAAGACATACAGAGAAAGAGACAGACAGATGGACAAAAAGAGAGAGAGAGACAGACAGAATGCACATACGTCTTGGCTGCCCATGTCCCAATAAGGCCTCTCTCCAAATGACATCACTTCCCACATGACGATGCCGAAGCTCCAGACGTCGGAGGCGGAGCTATACCGGTGGTACTGGATCGCCTCAGGGGCCGTCCATAACACCACGCTCTTCCCACCGTGCTGACACACACACACACACACACGTTCAGATGTTTTACAGGATTCTCATCAACACAGTTCTGCTGATGAATAAATAAATGCGTTGGCGTCCAGCGTGATGAGTGCGAGTCTGAGCCATCCAGAGCCACGCGCTGTTCAGCGAGGGACCGAGCATGAGGTTCTCGTGCTGTAAAGAGTACGTTCAGGGTTTTTTCTCTCACCAGTGTGGTGTACACGACCTCCATCTTGTCCTCCTGTAAAGGTCTGAAGCCGGAGACCTTACACACCAGGCTGCTGTTGATCAGCACTTTGTGGGCTGCGAGACGCCGGTGGATGAAACCCATCTCAGTCAGGTACTTCATCCCTGAGGCCACAGCACTCAGCAAGTCCACCAGCTGGAGCACACTGAGCTGACCTTCATGCTTCTGTAAACACACACACACACACACACACACACACACACACACACACACACGGTCATTTCTCATCTCTACCTCAAGCTCATTAAATATTATGGAGAAAAAAATTTCACAGGAAAATCAGGGGGGAAAGAAAAATAAAAACTATTTGGGCCCCACAAAGAGCTGAAAACACACACACACACAACTAACCCGTAGAAATGAATCCAGGGCACCATTGGCCAGACACTCCATCACAATCATCATGGTGTTACCTGCAGGAACAGACGCATGGGAAAAGGTAGTTAGTCCACTGTGTGTGCATGTGTGTGTGTGCGCACGTGTCTGTGTGCGCGCACGTGTCTGTGTGTGTTAATAAAGGACTGGCTGCACTGTGGCCTCATGCAGCTCAGTGACTCACACCTCCACCGTTCATCTCCAGGCTCAACCTGCTGAGAATCACTGACAAGTCACAGATCTGTGCATGCGTGTGCCGGCGCACTGAAAAAAAAAAAGACTTGTGGCTCAGAGAAGTGAGAGAAAGAAGGCAACGGGTCATTAAACAGGTGGAGAGGGAGGTAGAGGCCCACACATGCTGTGATGGAGAAACTCCTCCATCATCCACACTGCACTGATGAGCTGTTGGCGTCTGAACCAGTGCCATGACGACAAACTTCCTCCATCCTGGCTGAGCTAACAATGAGAACATCCATCTTCCATCAGAGCAATGGCAAGCTTGCAAAAATGACTAACGATCACAACTTTATTCCATCACAGTGACCACGGCTCAGCAAACTACCAGTGAGAAGATCTCACCTCTATTAGAGAGACCACAGATTGGCTAAACCACGAATGGGAAGATCTAACCTTGACTAGAGGAACCACAGCTCAGGAATTCACCAATGAGAAGAGCTAACCTCTAATAGAGTGACCAGACACTGACTATACCACTGAGGAGGTCAATTTATCAAATGGCGTGACCACAACCTGGGCAAAGCAACTTCTTTCAGAATGACCACAGAGATCTGTTCTCCACTCGAGTGACCTCATCAATGACGAGATCCACCATCCACCACGCTCTGCTCCATTATTTGATGATCAGACTAATTATACTGCCTCCTGCTGGTCAGTCAGTTCCAGCTTCATCCCCATGGTTTGGAGAGAACACGTGGGCAAATGACAGATGGAAAGATTGCAGGTGGTGAAAGGACGATGGAAGGTTTGAGGAGAAAATGAACGAACGGAGAATGAGTACAGCGTGAAGCAGAGAAACCAGCTGCAAGCAGGGAGCCGATTATTCAACCCAGTCCAAAAATATCTCCAACTAAACTAAGTTTACACACGAGTAAAACTTTTGGAGAAATGTTCAGACATGACTTTGGGAGTCTGATGAACATCGTGTACATTTTTTCCGCAATCTTTTTCTTTAATTTCACACTACACAAATATAAACCACCACTACTCAAGACAAATGTTACACATTTCTACACATTTCATAAACTGCTCAAGATGATCCGAGAAGGTTCCACCGCCAAATTATTTCAGAATGCTGGAGGAGATAACCATCCATTACTTAACTACATTAGCCTTGTGTGCAGCCAACAAATGGGTTTTTCATTATGCACCATCAACAGAAAAAGTTCAAGGTAGAACCCATTCAAAAGTTAAAACCATAAACCATCCAAAGAACCCCTGAGGAGCCTGTTTTGAGATTGTAGTTCCAGTGCAAAACTGAAAAAACAACGTTCACCAAAACACCAAACACATCATGAATCCAATGTGAGCATCCAATACTTGTTAGCTACATTCGCTTTGTGCATTCATTTCAAAAGGTGCCATCTGGAACCCGAAGGCTTCATGATGTCTCTCTCCAACAGAAAACTTCCTTCAATAGCGAGAATGATTCACCATCCAAACAACCACTGAGGAACCTGTTTTTAGCTCCAGTGCAAAACTAAAAGTTAACCTTTTGGCACCAAACATTATTTTACATTACACAGTAATACATAATGATCCATTATTTGTGATCTAGGTTAGCTTTGTGCGTTTTTTTAAACATCTGGCAGTGTAGGATCTCAACAGAAAGTAGAACTGCTTCAAAACCATCCAAAGAACCCTTGAGGAACCAGTGTGAAATTAATAAGCAATCTTCAGATATAAAACGCATCTTGATATTGTTTGGTCCAAGAGCTTTGACTTGAGCAAAAAACAGTGCCATCTGGAATTCAAGAAGGTTCTTCATTTTGTGCTTGAACAGCAGGTAGAACCTTTTCAAAATCTTGGAACACAACGATCTAGGGGTTTTTTTTCCCCCGAAAACCTAAAAAGACACCAAACACATCTTGAATCTGTTGCGTGTATCCATTCACTACTTATTATCCTTGTTCACTCTGGTACCCGAGAGGGTTCAGTTCTTCAGTAGCTACGATCCTGAACCATCCACTGACCCCACGGAACCAGGATTCTTTCCTTTTTTCATCCCAAATGTCTCTTAAGCTTGTTCCACTTTGTCATTTTCCATCATTCACAAATCTATAATAAATAAAAATCATGAATAATCTCATGCACACAAAACACCAGATTAGCATCACTCCGAGTATCAGTTTCTCATTTATTTCATTTGATTGTATTTCACTCTCTAAGAGCATTACTCTTGTGTTTTGGGATTAATATTTCACTAATCCCCCCCAGTCTAGAACACACAGCTTGTCATAGTATCTCTCGTTTTGCTTCTGAACACAATTTTTGTCTACTTTTGGGAGAAAAGCTCAGAGAGGACTGATGCAGATTGCAGCTTCCTGCGCAACTGTCCACTTTTTTTTTTTTCCAAGATTAATGGAGCGCCATCATCATCATCATCATCATATCCCTGTCCTTACTCAGAGGAATGTTCCAGGACATCTTCATTACTTGGAGAAGAATTGTTTGTATTCTTCTGTATTTACAGATAACCCATCACTGTCCCTTCACATGAATTACTCCAGTTTATTTTATTTTGTTGTCACATTGACGTCTAATCCAGTCTTCAAATCCATCCCATCTTCTGTCTCTCTCTTAACACACACCATATTTCACTTTCTTGATAATCCGTGATGTTTTCTGGAAGGGCCGGACCATATGACACTGAGATTGTGATCAGTTATCTATAATATGATGTACATTATAAGACGTTTGCATTTGTAAAACACCGACACTCCATTTATACTCGCCGCAAAACGCATTAAACGTTCCTGAATATTTTCTTTTTCAACAATATTTTGTTTTAAATCATTGAAAATTTCTCCATTTTACAAACTTCTGTAAACACTAATATCATTTCCTCGGTGTTCTTGTTTCCAGTGACACTGACGTCTTCAATGTGATTGAAATTCCAGATTAAGCCTGCCTCATTGCCTCTGCCTCCGTACTCACCTCTAGTGATGACCCCCTCGAGGCGGATGATGTTGGCGTGGTCGAACTGGCCCAGGATTCCCGCCTCACACAGGAACGAGCGCCGTTGTTTCTCCGAGCAGCCACTCCGCAGTGTCTTGATGGCCACCGGGAGCTCGCGTTTACTGGGCAGCTTCAGGCAGCCGCGGCACACCTCGCCAAAATCACCTATGGATTTGAAGGTGGGTTGGGGGGGGGCACAAACTTATTATCACCACAGTAATTGTCTTAGAAAACATTTTATCACACTCTTCAAACAAACCAAGACATCAGCTCAAAGCACAATGAGGGGAAAAATGCATACGTTTAAGTCATAATAAGCAAAAGTTTGGTCATTACAGTTTGCGAATTAAAATATTACTAACTGCTTAGGTCTGATTTGTTGGGGGCGGGGCAACATATGCACTCAATTTGTGATGTCACTCTTTAAGCCAAATCACATCCACACTATCCACAAAGGAAAACACGATGCACATTTATTCAAAGAATCTATATGCTAATGTTGTTAGCTAGTTAACTCTTAACGTTAGCGATGATGAGGTAGTGGTCGTCATGGTAACAGGTTTGGTTGCGAGTAAGTAAATCAGTGACAGAAAATTGCTTTGAAGCGATGGCTGTTCGAGAACTCTGATAAGGCTGTTCATGGTGCAGGAGCGCAAGGGTGTGGTCATAATTTGCATATTCATAGAGCTTCACACGTGAACGAGGATGACGAGGTGTCGAGACGGAGCTCTGCCGTTTTTGGCTTTTTTTAAGCAACTTTGCGATTTGAATTTGCACGCAAAAAGCTTAAACTACATAAAACTTTGTGATTTTGGAGCCGCGTGCACGTCGAGCGTGTGGACCTCGTGACGTGAGGAGGAAGCGGAGATATTTTACCCGAGTGAACGATCCTGTCGATCTTGACGCTGGAGTTGTCGAGCTCTTTGGCGAAGGTGTGAACAGCCTGCAGCAGGTCTTCACACGTCTCGGGGTCGATGTACGTCCTCCGGGTCGGGATCTTGACTGAAACAAGCGAATCACGTCGCTGATTAACTCTTAATGTGATTACACACAAATCACACGCATGCATGGCGTCATCTGAATATTCAATTATTTGCTTCACGAAACAGTTCTCTCACACACACACACACAGCATGCAGAACCTCGTGAAGGCGTTTCTGGGTCACAGAGAAATCTGATTTGGGAAAACTGACCGCCCTTGATGTGAAAAAGGGGAAAATTATATCAAGTCAAATCAAGGAACAGATGGAGGAACAAACTTCACGAGAGAGAGAGAGGTTCTGAACTCAGCGTGACTGCAGCACAGAAGACAGCAGTGTGTGTGTGTGTGTGTGTGTGTGTACGCAAGAGAGAGAGCTTCATTTTAACGAAGTGCATCGAAGATTAAATTTTCTGCGGCTTGTGGGCGTGGCCCATCCTGTTTATTTATGATAAATGTATTGCCTTAAAGCCAACGCTACAAAGTAAACACGCAGTGTTGTGGTGCGAGCCCGGCTTTGTGCTCATCTCTTTCTCAGATTAGATTAGCAAAGTAAGCAAAGAGCACGAGTCTCGCTCTCGTGTGAACAGAACACAGGATTAACTTCAGTTCAGAGAAAGTGCAAAGAAGTCTGCCCTCTAGTGGACAGAGCTTTTAATATACCGCACATCCATTTACGCGTCGTTTGATCCCCGAAACATCTCTCTCTTCTCCGTCAGTGTGTTTGTGAATTCCTAATACACATCTCTGTTAAAGCACACGGTCATCTCTCTCTCTCACACACACACACACACACACACACGACTCGGATCTTCTCCAGTTTCTACTCACACTGGAAGTAAAGCTCCTCGTCTCCCTCCTGGTTGGCTTTGCTGTAGCCGCACTGTCTGTTGGAGAGGAAAGAAGGATTTTAATCAGATTTTAAGTCACTTTAGCTTCCTGGTGCGCTCCTCCTCGGTCGGTGCTGTGCGTGTGACTTTGACTCCGACGCGTGCGGATGATCAGGTTTAAAAAGCTTCAGTAAATAAACCGCAGAGCGTCAGTGAATCTCAGCGTGAAGCGGGCGTGGGCAGGGTTTCTGTTCGCAGGCTGAACCCACAGCAGCTCAACATCGTGTTCGAAAGATTAGTTTTGTTTTAACAAAAAATACAGTTTTACGCATCTGTTTGCATCAATTTCTACCTGAGAAACAAAACAAGAACCGTGTTGGAATCGGGACCGGGGCCCCTACACCTCGGGCCCCCACACCTCACCCCGCCACACCGTCACTGGGCTTTTCGCTAAATTTGTTGAACACATTTCGCAAAACCGCAAGCTGAAAAGCGTTTTACACTCCGCAGTGGGACGATTTCAGCCACCTGTAGCTTTCCACCATCTCAAGTGCTCAGCAAAATGGACTCTGAGAAACCGCTGTGGAGGATTTGATGGGCTTCTAACCCACATCTCCACTACAGCAGGGGATAAAAGCCAGGAAGTCTCTTGATCCGGAGGGGAAATAAAAGAGAAAGCACACTGGCCTTTCAGTGGAGGAAACATTAAAAAAAAAAAAGATTGAATGCCCCTGCGATTTAAAATAACAAATAAATTGTAGATTTTTTCCATTTTTTTCCTTCTGATCAACCCGGTCCTGGACCCGTGCAGTGATTCTGATAAAAAGACATGAAGAAACATTGCTCTTCAAATCAAAATTATGGATTTGATAAACTGGTCTCTTCATGAAATTGACACAATCTTCTCGATGAGAAGCCTGGGTTCGGGGGAACCAGCCTGTCCTGCCGGAACGTTCGCAGACGGCTACACAATGGACGGATGGGAGAATTGGCGTGTCGTGTGCCTGGCGGTTCTTTCTGTGGAGGACATTGAGGATA
>JAPEKO010000013.1:770477-780831 GCA_027576075.1 Cathorops hypophthalmus
GGGGAGAACATGCAAACTCCACACAGAAAGGCCCTCGCCGGCCCCGGGACTCGAACCCAGGACCTTCGTGCTGTGAGGCGACAGCGCTAACTACTACACCACCATGCCGCCCACAACCAGACAATATATTTTCGATGTAATATTTTCATGCATGTTTAAAGAGAAACTTTGCTTCAGTTTGAGTCGCAAATGTTATTTTTAAAAGCTCACAATGCCACCTTGGCTAAGATCTTCAACTACAAAATCCTGTGTCTTGCCCTAATTTACTTAGACTCTCACTTAACCAGAATGTCTGGATGTTACATTGCAGTTTTACAGAGAACTGATGAGGAAGCAGATGTTTTAAGGCTCAGTGTGTTTGTGTCTGATGTGTGAATAAGAGAAAGACATTCCAATGGGTCATTACTCAGCCACACCCACTAATCCTTCAGCAAACAGAAGATCACAGTTAGTGACATAACAAATAATATCCTCATGATCTTACCTGTGGTTCGCTGAAATGAGACACCATGAGAAAACACACGGTATGTCAGCCTCATCTTCATGATTAACTTAAGACATGCGATCAAATGACGCTTGATCTTTAAGTGAGTAAAATCTATTTATATAGCACTTTTCACAGACAAAAGTCACAAAGTGCTTTACAAGAGCAAATAAAATAGAAATAACACAAATGCAATCACAGTAAAATAAATAACACACAACAACAAGTGCATAAGGAACAATAAGAGGTCAGCCAGGCATTTACCCAAATGCTTTTACCCAAGTGAGTCTTCAGCTGACTTTTAAAATGGTCCACAGAGTCAGCAAACCTGAGATGGGTGGGAAGGGCATTTCACAATTTGGGGGTGACAACCTCAAAAGCTTGGTCACCACAGGTATTTAAATGAGTGTGTGGAACTGACAAGAGGTTTTGGTTGTTAGACCTAAGGGAACGTGCAGGTGTATAGAAATTAATTCAGTCTGCCAAATAAGCAGGGGCTTGGCCATGAAGTACCCTATATGTAATAGTAAGGATCTTCAACTGTATCCTGTAGTAAACAGGGAGCCAGTGAAGGGAGCTGAGCAGAGGGGTGATGTGACAGTGTCTGCTTGATCTTGCAAGTAACCTAGCAGCAGCATTCTGAATTGACTCTAAGCACGATAGGACAGATTTATTAAGGGAGGAAAAAAGTGCATTACAATAATCAATGTGTGAAGAGATAAAAGCATGTGTAGCAAAGGGAGCAAGCAGTCACCCCACCCAGCCTTGAACCCAGGTCTACAGGGTACCAAACCTGCACCCTGACTACAATGCCAAAGAGCCAGGCTCATTGGGATGGCAGCCAGAGCACATACTCAACTATAGTGACAGGCATGTCATCACACTGCCCTTCCCTTTGGGAGGCACACCCATGCATTTCACGCACACAGGCATCCCTCACCCATCCCTCAGCTGTATTTCTCCCATACCAGAGTGCCCCACACACTTATGCTTCACCCATCTTTGGGGTCCCTCGCACAGGGGCCACCTATCCTGGGGGTCCCTTGTACAGCTCACACACAGGGCACACCTCCAATGGCCTCCTGGCTTACAGCCATTCCACTTCTGACACTAACTGTAGCAAAGGGAGCAAGCAGTCACCCCACCCAGCCTTGAACCCAGGTCTACAGGGTACCAAACCTGCACCCTGACCATGATGCCAAAAAGCCAGGCTCGTTGGTATGGCAGTCAGAGCACATACTCAACTGTAGTGATGGGCATGCCGTCACAGCATGTACCAGCATCTTCAGTTCTGAATATGATAATAGAGATCTAAGGTTACTAATACAGTATTATTCAGATGAAAAAAACAGGATTTGGCCAGCTGTTTGACATGAGAGTCAAACGACAGTGACTTATCAAATGTCACCCCTAAGTTCCTCAGGCTTGAGCGAACAGCAGGTGAGAGAGGCCTAGTGTGTTGTTTGATCATATGTATGATATTGTCTGGAGCAGTAATTAAGACCGCTGTCTTGTCTGTATTTAATTGTAAAAAATTTCCTGCCATCCAGTCTTTGATAGCGTCCAGGCAATCTAGGAGCCTACAGAGCCTAAGATGCCTTATTGGGTCTGAATGTAAAATGAAGCTGTATATCATCTGCATAAAAGTGATATCCATCCATTATCTGTAGCCACTTATACTGTTCAGGGTTGCAGGAGCCTATCCCAGCTGACTACAGGCAAGAAGTGGGGTACACCCTGGACAAGTCACCAGGTCATCGCAAGGCTAACATATAGAGACAACCATTCACACTCACTCCTATGGTCAATGTAGTGTAGAGCCACCAATTAGCCTAACCTGCATGTCTTTGGAGGAAACCGGAGCATCTGGAGGAAACCCATGGAGACAACATGCAAATTCCACACAGAAAGGCCCTTGTTGGCTGCTGGGCTCGAACCCAGGACCTTCTTGCTGTGAGGCAACAGTGCTAACCACTATGCCACTATATGGTGCCAACATGTGTGTGTGTGTGGGGGGGCATTTGTTGTTGTTTGATTTATCTGCAACCGCTTATCCCATGCGGGGTCACAGGGGGCAAGCTGTAGCCTATCCCAGCTGACCATGGGTGAGAGGCAGGGTACACCCTGGACAAGTCACCAGCTCATTGCAGGGCAGATACACAGAGAGACACAACCATTCACACTCACGGTTAGTTTAGAGCTACCAATTAACCTAACCTGCATATCTTTGGACTGTGTGAGGAAACCCACACAGACATGGGGAGAACGTGCAAACTCCACACAGAAAGGCCCTCATCAGCCACTGGGTTCAAACACAGGACCTTCTTGCTGTGAGGCGACAGTGCTAACCATTACACCACTGAGCTGGTGGATGGAAGTAAGGGGCCCAAAACTGAACCCTGTGGAACACCACAGGACAGAGGGGAAGAAGCAGAAACAAAATCCTCAATGGAGACAGCAAAATTTCTGTCTGTGAGGTAGGAGGTCAACCAATCTAAGGTAATGCCCGATATGCCCACCCAGTCACATAATCTCTCAATCAGGATATGATAGTCAACAGTGTCAAAGGCAGAGCTAAGATCCAGGAGCACTAATACAGAGCAATCGCCTATATCAGAGGCCATTTGAATATCATTTGTAATCCACAGAAGGGCAGTTTCTGTAGAATGCCATTTCTGGAAACTGGACTGGAATTTATGATAAAGATTGTGACTCTCCAGTGCGGCTGTAAGCTGGTTAGCAACAACCTTTTCTAGGATTTTCGATAAAAATGGGAGTTTGGATATGGGCCTATAATTCTTGAACACAGAGGGGTCCAAGTTAGGTTTCTTTATTATGGGTTGAATAGTGGCATGCTTGAGATAGGAAGGGACACATCCAGAAGACAATGAAGAATTAACAATGGCTAGTATTGCAGGTCCAACCATAAGCTGGCCTAGACCAGAACATTACAAGTTCTACTTGCTGTTGGGTCGTACCAAAGACCATCATAAAAATGGTACCTACTGCCATCTGGCAAGGCACGCTGCAATACAGATGCAAGTAGGGAAGTCAAACTCTTGTGGTTACCAGAGAACTAGCCCCCCACTGTAACCCTAGATGTATACACAAGAGGCTGAGGGCTATGGAAATAGAGATTGGTGTTGCAACCATATGCCTCAAAGAGCTGGTTAATACTGGGACAGGAGACAGCCTGAGAAGACCAGATCCTGGTGTGGAAGGGACTTTGACTTGACTGCAGGTCCGATGGTAGGCAAGACCTGAGTGAATAGAGAAGATGGCAATATATCTTGAGGACTGGAAGATAATTTAATTGTCTTGATTAAACTCAGAAGGTCATGGAGGTGTGGTGGGATAAGGATCCACAAGGAGAACACAGACAGTAATCAAATAAATAGAGAGATTTAATCCAGGGAAAAGGGCGTGGCACAAGGGTAAACAAACAGGACAAAAACAAGTGGCTAAAATAATCCAGATAACAAGAGACAGAACACTAGACAAAAACATGAAACAGGCAAGGGCAAAAATGCTAGGACAAGAAACCAAAACCAAGAAAAATCCCCTAGTGCAAAAAACATGAACTAGAATAAACCCTAGTGCAAAAACCATGAACTAGAAATAAACCTTTAGTGCAAAAACCATGAAATAGAAAAATGAGCATGAGCAAACAATCATGAAACATAATAGAGGCACAGAAACAGCTAGAAGCAAAGCGAGACATTCTAGCAAAATTCCTGTCTGAGGGTGGCATTTTTATAACAGCAGAGAAAACCAGGAAGTGAATGCAGGCATGAAGGAATTCCTGTTCCAGATTTGGATCGGCACTGGCATGAGAGATTCGTAGTGTCTGGAGTGGATGTCTGTAGCAGAGCATGACAGTGGTCCTCCTCTTGGTTGGGGAAGAGTGGTGGTTGGTAACCTAGGGAGCACTGGAAGGGTGAGAGGCCTGTGGCAGATGAAGGGAGAGTGTTGTGAGCATACTTGACCCAAGGTAAGTACTTAGTCCAAGAAGCGGCATCCCTGGACATCATGCATCTGAGTGCCACCTCCATGGCTTGATTCGCCCATTCTGCCTGGCCATTGGTTTGAGGATGGAACCCTGAGGAGAGGCTACAGGAGGCCCCGATGAGTTTGCAGAAGGCCCTCCAGAATTGTGCAGTGAACTGAGGACCCCAGTCAGAAATTATGTCAGTGGGGAGTCCGTGTAGCCGGAAAATGTGAAGGATGAGTAATTCGGTGGTTTCTTTAGCTGTGGGAAGCTTGGGCAGAGGGAAGAAATGGACTGTCTTGGAGAACCGGTCAATAACTGTGAGGATGTATGTGTTGCCACCTGAGTTGGGGAGTCCTGTGACGAAGTCCAGGGCAATGCGAGACCAGGGTCGATGAGGAATTGGGAGGGGTCTTAGCAGGCCAGCAGGGGGTCAATTAGCTGTCTTGTTCTAGGCACATATGTCGCAGGCTGCCACGAACTCCTGGACATCTTCCTTGATGGATGGCCACCAGAAGTGCTGTTGGATGAATGCCAGGGTTCGAGCAGCTCCAGGATGACAAGCCAACTTGGAGCCATGATCCCACTGCAGCACCTGGGTTCGAACAGAACAGGGAACAAGCAGATGGTTAGGTGGTATGTTGCTTGAGTTACCTGCTCCAGGGCCTTCTGCACCAATGTATCTACCTCAAGTAGGGCGGCCCCCACCAGACAGCATGGAGGGAGGATGGTTTCAGGCATACTAGACTCCTTCTAGCAGGCAGAGAATATCCTGGACAGGGCATCGGGTTTTCCGTTCTTGGAGCTTGGGCGGTAGGAGAGCGTGAATTGGAAACGGGAGAAGAAGAGAGACCATCGGGCTTGCTGTGAATTAAGGCATTTGGTGGATTTGAGGTATTCCAGATTCTTGTGGTCGGTCCAGATGAGGAAGGAGAGATCCAACCCCCCGAGCCAGTGCCTCCACTCTTCTAAGGCTAGCTTGATGGCTAACAGCTCTCTGTTGCTGATGTTGTAATTTCGTTCAACAGGGGACAGATGGCGAGAGAAGAAGGAGCAGGGGTGGACCTTGTTAACATTGGCCCTCTGGGAGAGGATGGCTCCGACCCCAGACTCGGAAGCATCGACTTCCACGATAAACTGTTTTGTGGGATCGGGTATGTTGAGAATGGGTGCTGTGGTGAACTTGTGCTTGAGCATGGAGAAGGCTCTCTCCACTTCCTCCCCCACTTGAATGAGGTCTTAGTTGAGGTTAAAGCTGTGAGAGGTCCGGCCACTGTGCTGAAGTTGCGGATAAAGCATCTGTAGAAATTGATGAATCCCAAGAAACGCTGGAGCTCTCGTCGCAAGGATGGGGTGGGCCAGTCTGTGACTGCCTCAAGCTTGAGGGGGTCCATCTGGATCCTAGCTGAGGAGATGATGAACCCCAGAAACAAGACAGAGCTTTGGTGAAATTCACTTTTCTCCACCTTGATTTTCTAGCAGGTGTTGGAGGACCTACCGGATGTGTCCCCGATGTTCCTCCAGGGAGCAAGAGAAGATCAGGATGTAATCCAGGTACACAAAAATGAAGATGTTGAGAAAGTCCCTCAGGATGTCATTGATGAGTGCCTGGAAGACTGCAGGCACATTGGTCAGGCCAAAAGGGACCACGAGGTACTCATAGTGACCAGTGGTGGTGTTGAAGGCCATCTTCCACTCATCCCCCTCCCTGATCCTGACAAGATGGTAGGCATTGCGCAAGTCCAACTTGGTGAATATCTTGGCTCCCTGGAGTAGTTCAAAGGCCGTAGTCATGAGTGGTAGTGGGTAGCGGTTCTTGACTGTGATGGCATTGAGACCTCGATAATCAATGCATGGGTGGAGCAACTTGTCCTTCTTATCCACGAAGAAGAATCCCGCCCCTGCTGGGGAGGAAGAAGGACGGATGATCCCAGCTGCCAGAGACTCGGAGATGTACTCCTCTATAACTTGCCTTTCGATGGGAGACAGAGAGTAGAGTCACCCTTTGGGTGGCGCTGTCCCAGGCAGGAGGTCGATTCCACAGTCATAGGGTTGGTGGGGAGGGAGGGACACTGCTTGGGTCTTGCTGAAAACAAGTCTTAAGTCCAGGTATTCCGGAAGCACATGAGAGGGGTTGGGAAACTCGCTAGTGGGAAGCAGAGCAGAGTTCAGGCAGGAAGCTAGGCAAGAATGGCTCCAGCCTAGGATGGTGTTATTGGCCCAGTTTAGGTGAGGGTTGTGCAGTGTTAACCAGGGTACTGTAATCCTAGGATGATGGGTATGTGGGGGTTGTTCATGACATGAAGCTGAATGGTTTGAGTGGTTACCAGAAATCCTCAGGGTGAGCAGGGCGGTAAGGTGGGTGATGGTGGTCAAGCTGGTGCCATTGAGTGTCAGGACAGTGAGGGGGCGTCAAGGGCGAGTAGCGGGATTCCCAGATGCCTGTCTGCCCCTGAGTTGATGAGAGCCTGGAGATGGTGATACTGATTGTTGTGGATAATGATGACAGGGAGTAACGGTCGATCAGTGGGGGGCTGGTTCCAAGTGTTGCCCACCAGGGCCCCTCGATTCACTGGTGGGGCTCGTCCTTTTAGCGGGCAGGCTCGGCAGGTGTGTCTTTGCTGACCGCAGTAGAAACAGGACCCTGTGCTCTGCCAGTGTTGTCGTTCGTCCACTGACACACGTACCTGGTCCACCTGCATAGGTTTGACGGACAAGGCGGGAGGTGGAAAGGAAGTGAAGCTGGGGCGGGTCTTCTCTCTCCTCCTTTGCTGGATCCAGGTGTCGATGCGGTTGGCAAGGTCCATGAGACTGGAGAGATCCAATGGCAATTCCCATGATACCAGCTCATCCTTAATGATGTCAGACAAGCCATGCAGGAATGCTTCGACCTGGACATTCTTGTTCCAACTGCACGATGCCGCCAATGTCTGGAACTCGATGGCATAGTCTAAGGCAGACTGGGACCCCTGCCGCAGCTCCATAAGTTCCCTAGCGGCCTCCCAGCCGGACAGAGAGTGGTTGAAAGTTTGTCTCATCTCTTCGGAGAAATATTTGAAACAGGAGCAGAAGGGAGTGTCGGCATCCCAGACCGCTGTTCCCCACCCCCTGACCTTGCCAGTGAGAAGTGTGATATATGCCACCCGGGAACATTCTGTGGGGAAGGACAGAGGTTGCAGCTCCATGATCAATGAGCACTGAGACAAGAACGATCTACAAGTACCTGGCTCGCCATTATAGTGCTGAGGCGCTGGGAGTCTTGGCTCATGGGAAAAGGCAGTGGCAGGAGCTGAAGTTGGAGACTGCTGGGCAGAGGTAGGCATGGCTTGATAGTGCTGCATTTGTGTGGTGAGGAGGTTGAGGGAGTTGGACAGGGTGACGAGGTCCTGTGTAATCTGTTGGAGGTCTTGCTGATGGGTCCCGAGAAGAGTCTCTTGCTGTCGGATGGCCGTTCTCAGACGGGTGAGTTCCACTGTTGGCCAGAACATACTGTTAGGGGTCGTGGATGTGTGGTGGGACAAAGATCCACAAGCAGAACACAGACAGTAATCAAATAAATAGAGAGATTTAATCCAGGGAAAAGGGAATGGCACAAGAGTAAACAAACGGGACAAAAACAAATGGCAAAAATAATCCAGAAAACTAGACAAAAACACGAAACAGGCAAGGACAAAAATATTAGGACAAAAAAACAAAAACAAGAAAAAAACCTAGCGCAAAAAAACATGAACTAGAAAAATGAGTCTGAGCAAACAACCATGAAACATAACAGGGGCACAGAAACGGTTAGAAGCAAAGCGAGACGTTCTGGCAAAGTTCCTGTCTGAGAACAGTGATTTTATAACAGCAGAGAAAACCAGGAAGTGAATGCAGGCATGAAGGAATTCCAGTTCCGGATTTAGATCAGCGCTGGCGTGAGAGATTCGTAATCTCCGGAGTGGATGTCCGGAGCGGAGCATGACACCATGTGATGTGTCTGTTGCTGCCTTTATGTGAAAGCGTCTCTGCTACTGTGTCGGACTAACATTACTGCTCGACTGACTCATTTTAGTTAACAAGCTACAGATAAAAAGTTTGTTCATCGCTCAGCAAGCTCCGCCCACTATCAGCAGGGCAAATAACATGAGAGAGGGTTAACACTCGCTAGTTTATCACTCAGCAAGCCCCGCCCACTATCAACAGAGCAATGAACATAGCATGTCACTTCCTTCTCTGGGTGGAGTCTTACCAAATGACGATTGAAGTTCGAGGTCGTCCTCGTCGTCTCCTCGATAGTTCTTCTACATATGGAACACAGCAGTGCATTTTTTCCCACGGCACAAGAAGTCTGTATAAGCAAAGCGGACAATCCTCGCGGTGTCTCTCCACGCATTTTAGCGCGATTAACATTAGTTTGTTCCTGAACATGACGTATGAACAGGTGAACGTGCGTTCTCTTACACAAAATTAGTATAAAAATTTATGTAGATATAAATATCTTATGCTAAATTATTACGGCATGTTACAAAAAATAAAGAAAAAATCTGAGTCCTCGTCTCCAATTTATGAGTCCGAATGCAGTTAACGCACGAGTCCGAGTCATCAGTGGGGAAGTCCAAGTCAAGTCATGAGTCCTTAAACTGAGGGCGCGAGTCCGACTCGAGTACTGCAAGCCTGATAGCAGCTAATCTTTGAACCAAAGATGATGATTATTATTATTATTATTATTATTTCTGAAGTTTTTCATCTTATTTTCAGCAGAAACTGTCAGTAAAACTGAGTTGATGTTCTTTGATCAGGGTGCGTTTAGAAAACGAGGAAACCGGAGAGCCCAGTTTGAGGAGCACAGACTTCCTGTGAAGACGCTTCACTCGAGTTGTGAATGGAGTCTGAGAGAACGTGGCCCAGATTCTGCTAATGGCACGTAATTAATGTGGAACTCATCTGAGAAGAGTGTCTCACACACACACACACACACACACTGAATTAGCAGCGAACACACTGAATATTCGTCTGGACGCGATTTATTGATCAGAGCATCCATTACATTTTAATTAAACAACATAACTAGCACAATAAATATCTCCACACCTCTGACTTTCATGTAATTCCACCAATTAGACTCCATTTGCTTTTGGAATTTGTGCAGAGGGATTATGGGAAATCGAATATGGCACAGCATAAAGAATACGGAACGTGTGTGTGTGTGTGTGTGTGTGTGTGTGTATTCTCTGTGTCCTGCCACAACAACAGAAGGTGTCCTCCCGCTGCTGGAGGGAATAAGCACAGCTCTAATTAAAAAAGGCTCTTTGATAGCTCTCTTGTGTCTTCTTAAATTCCTCCTCCTCCATTAGAGTCGTCATTTTTCTGTCTCATAATCCCAGCTGCACGCGGGGCGAGAGACACCAAGTCAGAAGACAAAGAGAGAGAGTGTGTCACACTATAATTACATACATTGTCTGATAAGCATCGCTGGATTTTCACGAAAAGGAGGAAACATGGAAAATTCACTCTGAGCTCCAAAACCAGGGCGAGAGAGAGAGAGAGAGAGAGAGAGAGAGAGAGAGACATTAGACCAAAAAAAACCTTTATGTTAAGATGGCTCTGTGCTGTTGGACTCTGATTGGTCAGAAGTTGTTGTGACAGTAGCGCACGTTTATAATGATGTGCTTGTTCAAATTATCATACATCATCGTTTCTATAGTAACGGCTCATTCACAGGGACTCAGATTTGGGACTTTCACACTCGTGGAAGGGGGCGGCACGGTGGTGTAGTGGTTAGCGCTGTCGCCTCACAGCAAGAAGGTCCGCGTTCCAACCCCGTCGCCAGTGAGGGCCTTTCTGTGTGGAGTTTGCATGTTCTCCCCGTGTCCGCGTGGGTTTCCTCCGGGTGCTCCGGTTTC
>JAPEKO010000013.1:3655165-3672828 GCA_027576075.1 Cathorops hypophthalmus
GTCAGCTGGGATAGGCTCCAGCTTGCCTGCGACCCTGTAGAACAGGATAAAGCGGCTAGAGATAATGAGATGAGAAGTACAAACCTGCAGAAAGCATAGACTTAATATTTATTCGGCCTATGGAAGGTTTTAGCTTCTTCTTCAGTGGGATGTCGTGAAAACTGAGTGAAAATTGTCTGCAATAATCACCAACTGCGTCTTTAGCATCGTCTGCTACGGCGTGGTCACATGACCCGGCTCAGCCAATCAGATCGTGAGAATTGATCAACAAATATGGCGTCACTTCCAGTCATGCTCGACCCTGAATCAAAGACAATTTCGTGGTGGAATAATTGGATTTGCAGCAAATTATGGGCGGCGGAGACGATATAAATCGCTTGAACACTGAAAGGCCAGTTGTTTTTTTCCTGGGATCGAGTCGCCGGCGCAGACCGCCTGTGATCGCGATATGAACTGTGTATTACAGAGACGCCTTTGAGAGTTGTGGCATGAGCTTTTTGTCAGCCCTACTTCCAAATTTTCAATTATTTTTACTTAGGACTCTTTCGGGCCCTGGCTGTCTCAGGCAAAATCGAAGCCATCCAGAGTTCTCAGAGTTCTCGCTGCAGTTCCAGAGTCACGCTGTACATCACAGAGAGAAAGGCACAGAGAGAACATCAGCACCGCTATGAGTAAATCTCCGCAAATACTTCACTCACTTCATCCAGGAATGCAGGCTGACAGAGAGACAGACCAGGGTTTCATACACACACACACACACACGCACGCACACACACACGCGCGCACACACACGCACACACAGATGAAGCTGATTTCCATGATGAAATTGCCAATTATAGGAATCGGAATGTGAATATTGATTGGGAAACTGATGAGTCGCTGTTGGATGAGAGGAAACAGAGATCGATGGGACGGTGAATAAAAGAGGAGGGAAGAGATAAAAAGCACCTCCTTCCCTTCCCGCTCTCTCTCCCCCTCTCTCTCTGTCACGCTCTCTCTCTCTCTCTCTCTCTCTCTCGGTCACTCTCTCGCTCTCTCGCTCTCTCCCCTCCCTCTCTCTCTTTCTGTCACACTCTCTCCCTCTCTCCCTCTCTCTGTCGTTCTCTCTCTCCCTCTCTCTGTCGCTCTCTCTCTCTCCCTCTCTCTGTCGCTCTCTCTCTCCGTCACACTCTATCCCTCTCTCTCACTCTCTTCCTCTGTCTGTCTCTCCCTCTCTCTGTCTCTCCCTCTCTCTGTTACTCCCTCTCTTTCCCTCTTTGTCCCTCTCTCTCTCACTCACTCCCTCTCTGTCACTCTCTCTCTCTCTGTCCCTCTTTCTCTCTTTCCCTTTCTCTCGCGCACTCTCTCTCTTTCCCTCTCTCTCACTCACTCTCTCTCTCTCTCTTTCCCTCTCTCTCACTCACTCACTCTCTCTCTCTTTCCCTCTCTCCCGCTCACTCTCTCTTTCCCTTTCTCTCGCTCACTTTCTCTTTCCCTCTCTCGCTCACTCTCTCTCTCTCTTTCCCTTTCTCTCACTTACTCTCTCTTTCCCTCTCTCTTGCTCATTCTCTCTTTCCCTTTCTCTCGCTCACTCTCTCTCTTTCCCTCTCTCGCTCTCTCTCTCTTTCCCTCTCTCTTGCTCATTCTCTCTTTCCCTTTCTCTCGCTCTCTCTCTCACTTTCCCTTTCTCTCTCTCTCTCTTTCCCTCTCACTTGCTCATTCTCTTTCCCGTTCTCTCTCTTTCCTTCTCTCGCTCACTCTCTTTCCCTCTCTCTCGTTCACTCTCTCTCTCTCTCTTTCCCTCTCTCTTCCTCTTTCTCTCTGTCCCTCTCTCTCTCTCTCTCTCTCTCTCACTCTCTCTCTTTCTCTCTTTCCCTTTCTCCCGCTCGCTCACTCTCTTTCTCTCTTTCCCTCTCTCTCGCTCACTCTCTCTCTTTCCCTCTCTCTCGCTCACTCTCTCTCACTGTCACTCTCTCCCTCTCTCTGTCACGCTCTCTCTGTCTCCTCTACTTCCATGGTTCTGTCTGTGATTTCTTTCCATGACGTTCCCAGATGAGTGCATCAGAATGCCAGGCTGCTCCAGAGCTAATTGGGCCTCTGATGTGCAATCAGTGGCAGACAAATGCGACAGTTCTGGTCATTAGCTGGGGTGGCGTGCGGGAACAAGGCGTGCCACATCACGATGCTGCCTCTTCTTGTAGTGCGTGCGCGCACACACACACACATACACACATCTGAAGCACTGCTAATGTTCTCTCACACACATATGCATAAAATCCAACTCCTGTATGCCTGCCCACCACCTAACACACACACACACACACGGAAATATTAAAGGCAGGACAGCAGGACATCGTCTCTGGCCAGGACTCGATCAGAAATGGCTTCGCACAAGCATCGTCCTATCAGAGATCAGCTGAAGCTCATCAGGAGATAAACATCTGGCCTGTGACTCATGCAAGGTCTCTTATGCTGCTCCAGGTGTGGCCACCGATTTGATCATTTTATCCTGATGTTTCAAATTAGTGCATAGAAATATGTGAACAAATAACCAACATGTCAACATAATTGAAATATATTGTATATAATATATGTATTTATTGTATAATATACAATAACCTCATGAACATGATGCAGATTTGCAACAACAAAAACATAATTAAATGACGATGCTTTATCAGAAGACAGAAGTAAGGTGTGGTGAGATACGGCGCGATGCGAAGCGTCGGAGTGGATTATCTTCGTATAACAGCACAGATCAAAATGTATTATTCCACTCATATCAATGATTTCACTCTTTAATTCGTTACCGAATGACACATGCTCTCCAACAGAAGATCATTACAACTCATGTTGTGGATCATCCACAAGACAAATTACTTCCTGTTATCGCTTCCATTTTATCAGCGATCACCCGTCAGTCCCCCATCAGTCTCTGGAGATTCTGTCTGGAAATTAATACGACGAAAACATTGCACTTTTTCACGCTAGTGAGAAACCAAAAAATGCAAACACTCCTCTGTCCTGAAGAGTCTCCTGTGTTGGGAAACTGACAGAGTGTTAAAGTGCTGACGCTGGTGACTCCTTCGGTACACGTTAAATACAGGTCTCCCACAAAAAACAAAACAAGCGTTGCCATGCAAAACAAACCTCGCCCGGCAGCACTTACTTTATACCTATATGTTGATAATGGGGGCGGCACGGTGGTGTAGTGGTTAGCACTGTCGCCTCACAGCAAGAAGGCCCGGGTTCGAGCCCCGTGGCCAACAAGGGCCTTTCTGTGCAGAGTTTGCATGTTCTACCCATGCCTGCGTGGGTTTCCTCCGGGTGCTCCGGTTTCCCCCATAGTCCAAAGACATGCAGGTTAGGTTAACTGGTGGCTCTAACTTGACCGTAGGTATGAATGATTGATTGTCTCTATGTGTCAGCCCTGCGATGACCTAGCGATTTGTCCAGGGTGTACCCCGCCTCTCACCCATAGTCAGCTGGGATTGGCTCCAGCTTGGCCACAACCCTGCACGGGATAAGCGGCTACAGATGATGGATGGATGGATGGATGGATGGATGGATGGATGGATGGATGGATACTGTACAGAATCAAGTCAAGCCATTTCATGGGCATTTTATATTGTGTCGAGTTCTTCACGATCTCAAACACAATTAATGTTTTGGATTGTGATAGTTTGACACACTGATATCTACAAAAATGTCATCGTCGAGCTAAAATCAGTCGTAGATCCACCCACCACACACTTTGCATCAAACCGGTAAAAGGCGTGGCCTCATTTTTCGAGCTGCAAAATAATAACAATAAGAATAAAATTGCTCTGATATGATGCTCTTTATGTCCAAATAACGTCTTGAGGCAAATGTGGACCGATTCAGACACACATGATGCTAAACTCATAGCCACAGGCTTCCTTTACTTCATCTCAACATTCACTAAACACGTACTGACAACAAACACGCCTTGGTAACTGAAGTATATATTTGGACTACATTTGTGCATTGTTTAAAATTTAATCATATTCTCAGCCCAGGTTTGCCCCATTCTCGACAAACATTAAGAAAATGGAGGAGGGTATGAGGTCGTAATTAGACAGAGCCCCCCACCCTCTATATACACTGCCAGTCCTGGAGAATTTATAGCCCCACTAGGGGAGCTTGCTGGGCGATCTAATTGCAATATTAGCTTGTAATAACACCTGTTTTCAAGGCAGGCGATAGATCACTGGCGCCACGGGTCCTTTCTGCTTGCCTCAGCGCGAACGGCTGAGCGTTTCCAGCATTCAGACTTGTCACGAAGGCTCCCATCAAATGACCTTCGACCTCGTCGACCGGCACTTGACCCCGTTCGGGCGCCAGATCTGACGCCGGAGGAGCAGGAGGCGCGGGGAACGATTCGTTCGTCATAATTAGTTCTACCTTATTTCCCAGGATGGCTAAATCAATGATCTGAGGCGTTCCGTTTATCAGAAATCCCGCCATCGTTCAGACCGAATAAAGGGACATACTGCTCCTGTTGCAGCACAGAAAGAAAAGAGTAGAGGAAAAGACAGAGAAGGAATCCGAGCTCGTGCAAAATCGATCAGGATATTTTTTAGCCATGAAGAGAAATAAAAGAAAAGTTACAATTATACAACTAACGCAGAAGCCTTGTAAACATCATCATTGGAATAGCATTGAAATTTTGGAGCCTTAATTGCGAACTAAGACCAAACATTAGCAACTGGATGAAAAGAAACAAATTGGGACAGCGAGACACTTTAAATTAACTTATTTTCTCAAAGTAGGTTATCATTTCTCAAGTAGCGTAACGAGTGGATGAGCTTGCTAACCAAATGAGGATGGTATTTTTTAATATTTATTTTTCTCTTGGGACTTCAAATCCAAGCCATTCAGCGTTCGCATCCATAAAAAGATCCACAATGGATTACTCTGCTGTTATGACCAGCACAGTCTCACAAATGTTTTGGAGTTATTGGGGTTACCTTGGACACAACTTCATATAAAATAGAATATCATAGAACATGTTAAAATTTCTATCAATTTCTGAGGAAAAAATTGAACCTGCTGAGCCTTGTTTTGCGACAAGTTTGTTGTCTTATCTTTATTGTAAAAACATCAACACAGCACAACCCCACCCTCTCAACTTACACTTAACGCCTAGTTATTATACCCCCACTCCAAGTGGGGGGGGTATACTGGTTTACTTCTGTCTATCCTTCCGTCCGTATCTCTGTCTATCTGAAACACCCTTTTTCTCAGCAACCACAAATCATAGCCACTTGGGACCAAATTTCAGCTTCGGGTTCTATACCATGTATGCCGTTTTCAGATATGCCGCACATCGACTTCCTGGTTACCGACTGAATGTATTCATGAAACATGTTTCATGGATTTACAAAATTTTCTGAACACTTTTCTCAGCAACTACAAATCACAACTGCTTGATATTTGGGACCGAGCTTCAGCTTGGGGTTCTATACCGTGTATACCATTTTCAGATATGCCACACATCAACTTCCTGTTTACCAACTGAATGTATGTACAAAATATATTTTGTGGATTTACATAATTTTCTGAACACTTTTCTCAGCAACTACAAATCACAACTGCTTGATATTTGGTACCAAGCTTCAGCTTGGGGTTCTATACTATATATCCCGTTTTCAGGTCTGTCCCACATGGACTTCCTGTTTACCAACTGAATGTATGTACGAAATATGTTTCGTGGATTTCCAAAATTTTCATCACACTTTTCTCAGCAACTACAAATCACAATTGCTTGATATTTAAGACGAAGCTTCAGCTTTGGGTTCTATACTATATATACTGTTTTCAGGTCTGTCCCACATGGACTTCCTGTTTACCAACTGAATGTATGTACAAAATATATTTCGTGGATTTACAAAATTTCATCACACTTTTCTCAACGACTACAAATCACAACTGCTTGATATTTGGAACCGAGCTTCAGCTTGGGGTTCTATACTATATATACCATTTTCAGGTTTGTCCCACATGGACTTCCTGTTTACCGACTGAATGTATTTACGAAACATATTTCATGGATTTACAAAATTTTCTGAACACTTTTCTCAGCAACTACAAATCACAACTGCTTGATATTTGGGACCAAGCTTCAGCTTGGGGTTCTAAACCATGTATACCATTTTCAGGTCTGTCGCACATCAACTTCCTGTTTACCGGCTAAATGTATTTATGAAACATATAGCATGGATTTTGATGCTTTTTCAAGAAGCAAAATGCTATTTCAAAATGACAGTTTACCAGGATGCTATTTGAAATCCCCAGGGAGAGACGCTGCCCTTTACTTACTTGTTTCAGGGTTAATTATTTGTTGAAGTCAGCATTCATAATAAGTGTCCTATTTCTTCGATTGCTTGCATTCGGATATAAGCGAGAGCGGAGGGATACGTAAGTGAGCAGTAGCTCACAATTGATCTTGCTATTCATTTTGAAGCATATTATTTGGTAATTACAATGAATTATTGGGGAGCTACATTGTAACTCATAGCTAAGGTATATAATTTGGCACTATATAGGAACGTCTAACGTTTTTATTACTATTGCTATTATTTATAATGTAAGTTTTAACAGTTGCTATTTGTGTCTTTTAGGCATGTCAGGTGTGTGAGATATGTATGCGTTCATGCAAACATGTATGCGTGTGCGCATACGTGAACGGCCGTATGTGTGTATGCGTAATTATGAGGCGTGAGGCCGCATAACCTGACGGCAGATGTTGATTTACGGAGCTGGGCGAAGGTGGTGCTAGCAGCATGCACTATTGTGTGTGTGTGTATGTGTGTTGAGAATGAATGGCTCCCATTAAGGCTTTTACAGTGACGAGCAGTGCCGCTGATTTGCATGGCAAGCCAGAGGCCTCGCTTCGTGTCCAGCTGATTTATCTGTTGGTTTAAGGAGGCCATAAATACTGGTGCTCTTAATAGGGCACTGAAATGCAGTCGTACGCGTCGGTCCGCCTTAAATCAGAACCATCCACTGTCACCGGTAAACACTTTCGGAATGGGTTTGGTCAGTGTAATGAGGAGCTCAGACGTGCCAGACACACACACACACACACACACACATATACACACAATAGGCTGTAAGGTATCCAGTGTAACTGGCCCTGAGGGAGACATTCAAGGCAGCCGTGTCCGCCTCATTGCAAAGACATGAAAGATACACACTCTCTCTTTTACACCATCTCGTTGTGTTTTTCTGCCCGTTTTGATTGCCTGTCCTCTCTCATGTTTCTTTGTATAACAGAGTGCGATGCTCGACTTCTACACTTGAGAGGAAAGAGGTGACATCATATCGTCACACCAATCTACACATGTCTATTGGTATGTCCACATGTATGTGTTTCCGTGTGTGTGTGTGTGTGTGTGTGTGTGTTTGTGAGTGTGAGGGTGTGTAAAGGGAGAGGGAGGGTCACTCGTTCCTGACTGTCCACTGGACCTGCTCCAAGGCCACTCTAACGAGCCAGCATGGATTTGGTAATGACCCTTGTGCCCTAGGAGGACACACTCACTGCTGTCTTGTTTGGACACACACACACACTAATACTTGTACACCCTCACACACACTCCGGCTCGGTCATTAAAGCAGCTCCCTTAAGAGAAATTTCGCAGGTAGGGACTTGGTAGTGTCAATCTGTGGAGCTCATCCGGGAGTTCATTTGAGAGTCACTTATAAATACGACCTCGTTCTGAAATGTCCGCGTGCCTGCCTGCCTGCATCCAAACACATTGTGCTGATTTCATCATCGCAAAACTGTATTGCAGTATCCGTGTTTCACAAATTCAATACAGACAGCTGTATGACTGCTGCAGCATGCAAAACAGACACGCTGATGAATACTTTAACTTGGAGTGAAGACGTCTTAAGCAACTGAGAGACTCGAGAAAAGGCCAGAAGCTGAGATCCTATAATGTTCATTCTCAAATCAAAATCATGTTCATACTTCATTGTTTCAGGTTCAAGGCGATTGTTCAAGCTGAAGTCTGAGCACCTATAGGTAAGGCTCTCTTACCTGTCGATGATCACTGGATCTGACGGTGTCTCGTTTCGGTTCCCGCAGCTCTTTTTGTCGCAACACCGACTGAAATTAAAAAGAATTTATTCACAAAAATCATTGACATGTCCCTTGGAGTCATATTGAACATATTCCACTGTATGCATAGCAAGTCAATGAAACAGTATCTACTAGGGGGAGGCCATATTTATTTTCCAAACATGTCTGAATAACGAAAACCATTTTTCAGACAGCACTGCAGTTTTGATTTTTTTTTTTTCATTTCCCAAGATCATTTTTTGATATCATCCATCTTCAGAATTCAAGCTCGTCTTAAAATCCTAGCCACTTAACTTTAATGCAAACTCGTTTCAGAAATTTGGATGAAGTTCCAATTTCCATCATACAATAAGCTATGAGCACTCAACCAAGCTGTTTTCCGTTTGTAGGAAATCTTTCTCGTTGATTAACTTCCTGACCATAATCATAAACATACACAGATACTTGATATGGTAATTAATATGATAGATTTGTGGTCTTAATACTGAACTTTGAGGTACGCCTATTAGATGGATGCTCAATGGTGGTGTTTTCAATATTTTTCATGTCAAATTTTTTCAGATTATATATCTTTAGATCTTTTATAAAGGCAAGAATGTGGCTGAATAGTGGCCAAGGCGAGTCTCTCGCTCTCTCACTCTCTTGCTCTCTTTCAATCTGGCTCCTGCTTGCGAGGTTGCCCTCTCTCTCTCTCTCCTCGTTCTTTCTGTCTCTCCTCTCCAGCTGGGCTGGGCTCATGCCAAGGTCACTCAGCCAGCCTCTGACAGTTTGGACAGCGCCCAGAGACGTCCTGGTGCAGCGGCCGCGTCCCAAACGCCCCTCACTGACGCTGCCATCACCCCTGCCCTTGCCTGTGCCCTCGCCCCGGGGCTGGCACCTCATCTGGTGGCATGTGGCTCTCCTAAATACAACCACCATTCCACTCCAAATTAAAAAAAAGACTCATTGTTGGTGAGCCAAATTGGCACTGCCGCTTCTGCACCCCACTGGAAAAGTGGTCTAGCCCTCATTCCAGTTCAGTTTATTGTCATTAATTATAAATTATAGTGCTCTATGTGACACTATTGTGTGCAATTGTTGTGCAAAAGAAGGCACAAGCTTGATGTTCTTTATTAAAATATAATTGTGGAACTGTAATTGTGTAATGCCAGAACAATAAACAAAACAAGATGAAATAAATTAGTACAGAATTTCCCTTCTCACTGTTATGAGATAATTTGACAATGCAAAATCATCTGTCTTTATGAATGATTTATCACATTGTTTGATCTATGAAAAAAAAAAACACCAACAACAGGCGTTGTTTTTTCCTTCTCCTTGTGTATGTGTGACTGTTGCCATAGAGCAGTGCCACCATAATTTATTCCCTGAGCTACTTGGACCCATTAGCAAAGTTCCAGGAGACCAATTAGCATTGGAGGCCCAATGGTGCGGCTGTGGTGACAACCTCCTCAAACTGAGAAAGAAGTGTTATAAACAAACTGGACCCCAAGAGCACCAGGCTGTTCCTTTGGGACACCAGTGGCCCCTCACACACCAAAACAAACCCTGGCAGAACGTTTGTAATACCACCTTAATGGCGATCCCAGTGGGGGTACATGGTGGCTAGTGTTGGTCCTGTTAATGACTCTGACCCAAAGTCCACAAAACAAACCCAGGTCTGGCGTCAAGCCTTCAGCCGAGAAGAGCCAAGAAGACAAGATGCAAACTCAACTCAGAGCAAAGAGGAACTAATGCCCCCCAGTACCTTTATGATAGGTCAACTTTGCCTTCCCTTGGCTGGGTCACCTGGTAGCTGATTTACTTAAGAAATGAAAGAGAACAGTTTAAAGCACAAGGGTAAGCTTCAATAAAACCAGGCTTCTGATAGTCTCGGGGAAGCCAGAGGATGAGCATCAGAGAGAAGCAGAGATATGGAGGGACACAGGAAGCCTGTAAAGATACTGAGAGAAGAAGGGTGTCAATAGAGGGCTTGTTTTCAAAGGGCAAGTACTGTAATTGCCCAGGGTGGATGGAAAGCATAGCCACTTGGCTACGTAGCTGCCTGGCAGTCGTCTCTCATCCATCCTGGCTGCCCAGCATCGTCCTTCCATCCTCCAACTCCCTCCCTCTGTGCTCATGCATTGGGCTCTCGACGCTGCTCGGTGCCAGCTAACCCTCCGCCATGCCTCATTTGGCAATTTCAGGGTGCCAGTTTCAAGCAGTGAGAATAGCTGGTGAAGACCTTGGACATCTCCAGCCAGCGGAAGCCTGATCCCATGACAAATCACTTCTTGCCTTTTGAAAACCATCACGGCTCATTATTTAGTCTTGTGGCTACACTACTGTCATAGTCGGTCTGTAATTCAGAGACTCTAATTAATCAGTCAAAATTTATCTCTTAGCTTAATTGCGTTGCACCCACTCACTTCTAAGAAGGACAAAAATAAATAAAAGTTGACACTCTTCATCGATATCAAAAGATGTCAGGCCAGGATGAGATTTACTTATGTTTATTTTAGCCATATTTTGCGAGGATATTTGTGGATATATGTGTCGATGGGTGAAGCAGACTTCATGAGGGACCTGAGAAAGAGTGCTTCCACCCAGGAGAGAGAGAGAGAGAGAGGCAGGGGAAGCAGGTCTCATCTCCCTCTCATTAGCGAATGGAAACACACCATTCATCAGGGGATGGCTGCTAATAATCACACTCAATCACGTAATGACCGCCTCAAAGTGAGCTGTCATTATGGAAATGGATCCTGTATCAAAATCATCTTGGAGGAGAGAAGCAGGTTCCATCAAGAGAAAGAAAAAAAAGCGCCGCCGAGAATTTCAGCGCTTCGAGGTTCATAATAACAGGTTATTTTGGCTGCTAAGCAGAGAAATCCATTTTAAAAAGAGAGACAGTAGTGAGATTTATGCTAAGTAATTTCGGAAGGGTGGCTGAGAGAGTCGAGCAATGAAAAGATTAGTGACATCTCAATCTCGATTATGGCTTTTACATACAGTACCAGGATCATATTTAATTCCGAGGCAAATTTTTCGCCCGGTCTTTGTGATGGAAATTGTTCTCGAGTTGGCCCAAGTCCAACAGAATGGTTACGCTCACTTCCATATCTCCTGCCTGAGTACATTATATGGCCATTTAATATCCAATGTACAGAGTCTATTAACTTAGTAACACATGTACACGATATGTCAATTGATCTCAAACTGGAGCTATTAAGCCGACCACTGTAAACACACTCCAGTGAGTGTTAGCTTCAGTGATGTTGCATGACCATTCAAATTCAGATCCGGAATATCGTCAAAAGAAGCCCACTTCCTTTCCTGCAGGGCCCTTGTATAGTAATGGAGACCCGTCCAAGGATTCCTGAGCGCCCCATCATTTCCCCTATTGCATTATTAACAGGGCCCTCAAGCCCTCGACCCTCATTCCTGGGTCACTACCCAGCCAGGTTCCAAACATCTGAGCCCCTTAACGTCCAGGACCCAGACACCCGCCGAATTCGCCAACGGATACACCCCCTGACCCCCACTGGGCATTCGGCATGAACAAGCCCCCGCTGGTCAGGCCTCCAGCCAACAGGGCTCATAATTACACAGTATTAAAGCTGATAGGTGCTCTGTAATGAGGGAAGCCCTGTCGAAGCGCACAGTGGAGGGCGGCACATTTACATCGGTCTGAATACCAAACTTAAAGGTGCACCCATGAGGAGGTGCATTCTAAAGCCTGATTAATGTTTCAGTGTTCCACAACCAAACTCGAAAAAAATTAAAAAGCAATAAGAAAAACAGGCTAACAAAAAAGAAAGACAAACGAAATGGCATGAAAGTTGGAAAAAAAAAAAACTCTTGGCTGAACCAACCTGCACATGATCTCATGGGTAAGAAGGACACGGCACATCTCTGGGTTTTTATCCTGGCCCTCATAAATGATTGGCTGTGAAAGAGAAAAGGCTTCGTTTTTATTTCTGTTCATACGAAATTCTGATCCTTTTAAGCTAAAACTCACAATCGTTCAAATCACTTTATATTGCGAATATAATCATCTGAAAATGACGACACAAGTCGACAACACGGGAGCTGACAGTAGGTCATTAGTCACGTTTTTTGTGGTGCACAGCATGCTGTAAAATGTAACATATGCTAAAGGGTAACTCTGGTCATTAATATGTCGGCATATGGAGAGATCCAGAAGGTCTACAATTGAATGCGTTCTCCAAGGCATCCATCACGGAGCCGATGTTCCTGGTGTGTATGACGGATTATTAGTGTACGCTGTATCCCACTCTCAGCCCAACACACACCCATAATCCACCTTACAACATCCCCAATTTCACTCGCCTTTGGTCAGTCGACCCAATGCCTTGGGGGACAATACTTTCAGGATAACGACCACTTTTACATTATTGATCTCTCTCGGTTTCTTGATGCCGTCCGTGTAGGTCCTCTGCCTCTTTATTAACATCCACCCAGTTCGAGAAAGGGGAGGGGATTTTGGAGAGGGGGGAACAGGTCGATATTTGTATATCATACTTGATTCATGTCTCTGGCGCCAAAGTGGTCCATGATATCATTATGGTTCCATTACTATATGTTGGCATTATCGACTTTGTGGCCTCAACTTCTCTTAAAGACAATGATTAGGAACAAACATTTTACATTCAGATCAGCAGAGATGAGTGTATTTACACTGAGCGTAGTGAACACGGGCTCCCACTTTCCTTTCATATCTATCATTCATAACAAATGACAAATCAAGACAGCAGGACTACAGTCAATCAATATCTACACCTCGTGCTTTCATAACTTGCTACTGCGTATGTGTATGCGCACGTGTGTGTCTGTGTGTGTGTTACAGAAAGCAGAAGGGAAGGGATTTGACAGCTGTGCATGGCTGCAGATCTCTTTTGTTGTGCTGGGGATTATAGTCTCCAGTGTGCCGCCTCTGCAGATACATTAAGGCCTATTGATTGGTCTCCGGGGCTGACGCTTTTGTTGAGGACCTGCTTGCCGTATTGATCCGATGTAGCCTGACACGCCATGACAACGAGCGCCGGTGAGCCAATGAGACATGAGGGGGTGGGATGAAAATTAGGGTCCATTTCACTAGAGAATGAAGAGGGATGGAGTGGAATCCAGTCTCAAGTGAATGAGACTGTGTTTAGGACAGACTTGAGTTTATAAAGACTTCTGCGCGTTTGTGTAACCACTCCAGGGAACTCGAAGGCTGTAAAAGTTAGTTACAGGAAATGAGGAAGAGCACTGCCTGGAAATCAAGAAGAGGAAAATCTCCTCGTGAAGTGACACTGTGCCAAAACTTGTAAACAGTTATGGTTAAGTCTGAAAATTGAGTTAGCATTTGACTGAGTGTTCAGCGTTCACGGCTGAGGTTCCGATGACCTCACTGTCTTGAGATAACAGCGAACGCTTGATGAGGGGTGTTATCGTAACCGAACGGAAAACCACACAACTCGTATAAACTGAAAGCTTTTATCAAAGTGATCTGAAAATCATGACTCACCTGTTTAGTCATGGAGTCTATCAACCGTACATACAGGTCCTGCTCTGTCCTGATTCCTGTGAAGTTCATCAAGAAATATATTTTGTTGGTGAAACAGTAATTGAAGTTTGAGGCTGTACAAGGGTCCACCTTTCGTCCCTGTAAAATGACTCGACGCTCCAGCCACCTTTCCAGACTAAAGCTGCAAAAGACATATGCTTGAGGGTACCACCCCAGCAACAAGCAGAGGTACAGTTTAGCACCCTATTATCCAAGAGTAGACTCATTTTGAAGTGATGGAAAGTTGAGTTGAGAGTCAAGTTCCAAGTCAGAGAGTCTAATGATTCTCAGAACTCAAAAATTCGCACAATAACTTTGAGAATGGGACGAAAAATGTTGACCTTTGGTTCAGTTTCAGATCCCTGGGGGTCTAGTCAGGTGCAAATCTGAAAGCCACTTGTCTGATTCCATTTCAACCATGGATAAGTATCAGTACATGAGCCAAGATATGGAAGAGAGCTATCTGAGACACAGTGAGGACTTTTCTGCCCCATTCTCAGAAGTAAACGCACAAAACTGCACTTTTTCTTCTCGCTGGGGTGGTACTGTCAAGGGTTCATCCTTTGTACCTTTCGTATGTTGGAATCTAAGTCCAATTACATGTCTAAAATCTTAAAAGATATTCAGGTGACATGTCTCAATTAAATGTACATATGATGTCCCTGTTTTTAAGAGGGCTTAAAAGGTTAAGGAGAGGTATGTTCAGTTTATCATGAAAAATCGTCCAGGGTCAATTACTACACCAAGTACATTGGTTTCTTTCTTCGTAAACATCCAATATATCTGACTGGTTAAACATTTCAGGAGCACGACTCAACATTCCCCTGCAAATTAAAATTCATTTCTTTAAAGTAAGCATTAGCAAATTAGCTCCTAATGGAACATTTCAGCCATTTCAGAAAAAAAAAAACAAATTTGCCATCGTATCCCACATGGAGTGTGCAACGTTTTGTTCGTCATGCTGCTTCAGCTATTCATTAAGCCCCCAAACGCGCACTCACACACACACACACACACACACACACACACACACACACACACACACACACACACACACACACTTAACGAATCCAAACAAGGAGCAGCACTGCAGTTAATCAAATAAATGTATTATTTATAGCGTTCCTGTCTTAAACCTGCAAGAGACAGAACTCTCTCAGCCCCTCTCCATCTCTCCGTACACATCTATGGACAAAACTCCAGATCCATCTTCACTGCTACATCGAAAAGCAGGTGGATGGAGGTGGGTGAGGGGCAGAAAGGCATGCTGGGAAGGCGACCCGTGGGCTAATCTCTCAGCAGGATAGTGTCATTGACATTCACATCGAGTCTCGAGAATTATTTCCATTCACAAATAGAGCATGTATCGTCGTTTGGGTAATTAATGAATACTTACATTATTAAAAAAGAATGAAAGTACAAAAGATAGACGCTCTGCAGTGGTGTACCGAATACCATTCTGAAGTTAAAAAGGTACTCGAGAACAGAGGAAGGGGACAGATGTGAACAAAATCATCCCAGAATAAACAGATGGGATCCTCAATACTATTCCAGATGTGCAAAGACACAAAGTTGGGTGCAAAAAGCCTCAATCTACTCCCACTGTTTTATGACTTTGGTGATGGAGGAAATGTTTTAAAGCTTCTCAAGAAAGACCTTGAACGCAGAGAAAATCCAAAGCAATATGAGTGAAGGATGATGAAAATCATTTGGGAGGATTCAGACAGTGAATTGGATCAATGTGTAAAATTACAAGAAAGACAGAAAATAAACAGTAAGAAAGATTAAATAAATAAACAAATAAATAAATAGAACAAAAACCACAAAATAAAAAAGATAAATGAAGAAATAAATTAAGGTGAAGCGAATGTGCAGATTTCAAAAAGTTTTTTTTTTTAACATTGTCTAAATGTTCTCTGGAGCCCCCTAAAGGTCAAGATGGGTATTTTTTTTAGCTACTTTTGCGTCCCGTTGCAAGAAGGGTTCTGGTTTGGATGAGAGTTGATGCATTGCGACAGAACACCAAAGTCGCGCCAAAAAATCCCCACCATGACCTTCAGGAGACTCCATATTGTTTCTCTTGGACTGATAAGTTTGTTGGTTTCTTACCATTACTGTAGAGGAGCTGTAACCTGTAGTGGATGCCATTGTTTGTCTTTTCACCGTTATATTCCTGAAACAGGAGAAGAATCAAAGGGACAAAAAAATATGTCAGAAGATGAAGATACAGTCCTGTGCAAAAGTCTTCAACCCCCTGATTTTTTTCAGACAAACTTTGTTGTAGATTTCTATTTTTTGACTTCTACATTATCGAGTCAGCATTTTAGAGTTCCAAATGTTCATTTTTTTTTCCAGCACAAAATTAAATGTTACAGTAAAAACCAGAGAGAACTCGAAGCCAACGGCGTCGATGGGGATGCCTCCGCCTGGTAGACTACATGCCTTATTAAGTTGTGGTTTGGGGATGGACATTTGACCTCACAGTGACCTTGACCTTAGACCTTTTGATCTCAAAATCTAATCGGTTTATCTTTGTCCCCAAATGCACAAATTGTGAAAGTTTGGCGAAATTCCTTTCATTAGCCTTTGAGATATCGCATTCACAGGGTTTCGGGACGGACGCATGCACGGACAGACAAACCCCACTCCACCACCATCGAGGTGACTGTTTACGATTGCAGCTGCCCAGCCAACTTCCGCCACAGCTGGTAATATTATTATACCTTCCTGTACTCTTCTTAAAATTGAAAATGGGGGGAAATGTTCATTTTCCTGTCTTTATTAGGCTATCAGTTCTGGATGATTCTTAGTTATGATGATATTTTAAAATGGAAAGCAAGGAAGGAAAAAAAAAAATCAATATTGCACAAGCCTATTCCTTGCTTAACAGACGGTTTAGGACATTATATAGCAAAATGAAAAGCCTCCGAGTGTAAAGATATTTGCCTTTGGAGGAGAAATCCTTACTCAGAAAAGACCACCTGCATAAATAAAAAGCTTGAGTCCCAATTCCAGATCAGACATTTTTGTATCACACTTCGGTATCCTGAAGAGAGGAAGGTCTGGACAGCAGAGTGACACTAATCTGATGCGTGAGGAGATTTCCGAATAATTCTGCACGCCTCCATATAGCAGTATGCAGTAGACACATTTACGAAGAATGTCCTATCAGAGATTCCTATGTGATTGTGTGTAACAGGAGGTATGTGTGAGTGTGTGTGTAGGCATGCCCTCCAGCTGCAGCTCCAGATGCCTGAAATGGTTCTTTGATCCAGTCTCGAGTTGCCAGGCTAGGTCGAGGAAATTCTAAGACGACGATTGTGGGGTAACATGCCACTGTGGAGAGACGGACATGCTTCCTGTTTACCGTGGTTCAGAAAGACCCGGGTCCTGAAGTTATCCGAAATGTAGAAAATTGACATTTTTGCAGGTTTGAATTCGAAAAAAAAGAAGAAGAAAAGAAAAACCTGTGCTCATAATGACAGTGAGCGAGTATCAGGTTCTGTGGAGTCAGACAGGTCAGGCCAAGTAAACAATAAGGGAATGATGGGGAAGAGGAGTTCAAACCGGAGCCATTAAAAACACAGCCGACCTCATGGCTCATGTTCAAAGAGCTTTCAATAGAAAAGATTGCTCTCTGCAGCTGGGGCTATTAAATCAGGAGATCCGAAGAAAACTAAATACGAGTAAAGGATTTTTTCCTGGTAGGAGAATGCGCTAGCTTCTGTGGGCTGCTTGGTCTCATAATTGTTGAAATACAACATTGGTCATGTGGGTGGTGAAGGCTTGGAAAATTTTCTTTGCTTATCAAATCTGGAAGGCAGGGCGGCACGGTGGTGTAGTGGTTAGCACCGTCGCCTCACAGCAAGAAGGTCCTGGGTTCGAGCCCCATGTCCGGCGAGGGCCTTTCTGTGCGGAGTTTGCATGTTCTCCCCATGTCCGCGTGGGTTTTCTTCGGGTGCTCCGGTTTCCCCCACAGTCCAAAGACATGCAGGTTAGGTTAACTGGTGACTCTAAATTGACCGTAGG
>JAPEKO010000013.1:3851876-3863836 GCA_027576075.1 Cathorops hypophthalmus
GGACCCGTCTGGACGCGAGGCCGAAATGATAAAGTTTTTATGCGGAATCATCAAAAACGTACTCGTGTGGACGGGGCCTTAAAGTTAAAGACAAGACAAGAGTAGATGTACACTCAGGCACACAGTGAAATTCCTCCTCTGCATTTAACCCATCTGAAGCAATGAACACACACATGCACACACAAGTGAGCTATGAGCACACACACATACCCAGAGCAGTGGGCAGCTATACTACCACACCCAAGAACCAGTTTGGGGTTAGGTGCCTTGCTCAAGGGCACTTCAGTCCAACCTCAGGCCATGTCTGCCCCGTGTTAACCTAACCTGCAATGTCTTTGGACTGTGGAGGAAACTGGAGCACCTGTACTACAGGAAACCTATGCAGACACGGGGACAACATGCAAAATTCACACAGAAAAGCCCCCATCGGCCGCTGGGCTCGAACCCAGAACCTTATTGCTCTGAGGTGACAGTGCTAACCACCATGCTGGCTATGGTGAATTTAATGAATTTAAAAAGTTCAGTAAAGGTACTTAAATTTACTACTAAATTTAAGGGCTGGTCTTAAAGGTAACTTAAATACATGACTAAATTTAAGGTTCCTTCAAGGTTTAGATTAAATACAATTAAATTCACATTTTCACCCTACTAGGATAATAATCATGTTTTACTGCTGCTCAGGACTATTAACGGAGTTTACACTACCAATACTCCAGTTCAGTAGAGTTTGGTTTTGTAGTTTAGTTTTCACTGCACACTTTGTTTAATGCATTGTTTATTATATAGTTGAGTTCATATTATACTCTCTTGTCTAATGTATTTATTGACTTTTGAACTGTCTCTCACTGGGTTATTCTTACTCTCACTGCAAAATTGACATCTTACCAAGTATTAATATCTTTAATATAGTTAAATTGATCTAGTGTTTCCTTTATAAATAAACTGATTCCATTATAAAATTACAGAAAAATCAAATATGATTAGGAAACATATTTCTAGATTTTTTTTTTTTTAATTCAAGCTTAAAATGTACTTCCTCTGTATGTAGGCACATCAGGTGAAAATTCAAATTCAATCCAAATTGCTCGAAACTGTTCTCAGTGAATCCAGAACAACATACTTTTTACAGAATTAAAATATGTTTATCCATTCTTAAGATATTGCAAATCAAAGATTGAAGAAATGGCTTAATTTTTAGAAAACTGAGGTAATATTATATCAGATGTTTTTTTTCTTAATAACTTTTCTGTTTTTCAAGGTATTTACATGGAAATTGGCAGGCACATAGATGGTTGTATAGTGAATACAAAGTTTGAAAAATTACTAAGACAGATCATGCAAATTAGTATTTAATTAGTATTATTATGCAAATTAGGTAAAACATTAAATTGTTAAACTCAGTCAAGAAGTAATAAAATATTATTTCTAATGCCCTCTTTGTGTTCTGTAGGCCTTTGTATTTCTCAAAAGTAGGGCCTACTAGTGTTTATATAAAAGAATATAAATTATAATATTCATAGCTTTCAAGGCAAACCTATAAAAAAAAAAAAAAACTGTGTGATCCACATCCAATAAACAATTCCAGTTAATTGAACTGAAATTGACACTTATGTTTCTGACTTCCATTTTTTATATATAATTCCAACCACTAAAATCTCAATATTTTTCATCAAATCAACTACAGTTATATTCTAAAATAGTTATTTATTTACATGAATCAGTGTGATTTGAAAAAAATAAGTAGGTAAAGCTATGAAAACTCACTTGAAAGTTTCCCGTGAAGCATAACATCAAAACTAGCCAATGGAAAATTTTGCTGAATACTTCATCAGAAACAGTGAGAGTGAGAGAACGTCCTTATAAAAGTTATCTGATTGATATTCATGAGTAATCCAGTCAGAAACCAATCAGAAGAGAGAGAAAGAGCCTGAGCGCTTTCCCGTGACTCAGAAAGCATCAGCAGTTTCCCGACATCCCGTGAGCAGAGAGTGGACTCTGTTGTACCAAGTTCAACCTGCCGTTACTCCCAAAGTACTGAACAGATCTTAATGAGATAAATGTATTTGGAAAGCAGAGATTATAAGCTTTTTAATCATAATATTCATGATAGAAAATATTCAAGAGTTAAACAATGACAGGTTTGTAAACTTAGATGAGCATCTGCATGCAGAATTTTCACACCACGGCCAGCAAGCGTCTGATATACGTACTGTATGCAGATAATTTCTTCTTTCTGGAGATAAAAGCTCAAAATTATAGGTTTAAGCGAGATAGGTTTAAGCGAGAACTTAAGACATTTTTATACAGAGAAGTTTTTGATTGAAATTGGAGACTATGTTGACTTTTGATTTTATAGTAACTAATTTAGAGGAAGTTTTATTTTAGTATTTATTTACATTCTCATTGTAGATATTAAGGTCTGAAATTTTTCGCCATTTAATGTTATGAATACTGGAACATTTGATACATTTAAGCGAGAACTTAAGACATTTTTATATAGAGAAGCCTTGTTTGAATTTCTGAGACTATTTGGCTGATTTTATAGTAATTATTTTTGGTGTAGCTTTATTTTAGTATATATATGTGTGGGGATGTATATGTCTGTATGTATTTGTGTGTATTTATATGCAGCCGTATGCGGGGGCTTTGACCCCTTTTTTTGCATGTGTGCGGGTGTGTCAGGGGTAGGTCGGAGATTGTGGGATGTCATCCCTGATATGTATGATATTATTTTAGGTGTATTTTCTGCTGTAAAGCGCTTTAGAATATTTTATACTTGAAGCGCTATAGAAATTATTAAATTATTATTATTTATTATGGTATGGACAAGACAGCTCAAATCACTGTGATAGCATGTGCACACATGTTGAAGGGCAGTCAGATGTTTGATAATTACAATTATCAAGCAATTCAGTTCCCAGATCTCTATTTTCATTTCCTTGGCTTGTTTTGTTTTATTCAATAAAGCCCATTTACACGCAGCCATTACAGAGGCCAAGAAACTGCTGTATAGTTTGCTTAGATTAAGAGCAGACTCTCAGCTCAGTGAGTTCGTCACCCTTCTCTGAAACACCCTCAGTTTCAGACTGTACTGGTTGACTTGCTGAGGTCTGGTGATGAATAATGTAAAAATTGAGATCATACACCACTTGGTCTTTTTGAAAACAGTAGTAGATAAAAGTGGATAAAAATACAAACCTGTTTTTTTTTTAATACATTTTTTTTTAACTTTGAACAAATACTTAATACTACATACACAAACACAATGGTAGATTCTTACATGAATTAGACTGCCCACAACCAAAAGTACTCTTCAAAACTTGATGTCATTGATACTGTTTTATATAGAGAACATCAAAGTTATATGCTAGTGTAAATTAATAGCTCAACTTCACCATATTTATATTTTGCATACATACTTGCAGTTACTCTTTGTTTGTTTTGCTGTCTTTGTATTACTAATTGTATTATTTGTAGAGATTATGTTATTTGTATGGCTACATCTATATTGTTGTGGATTGTTATCTGCAAATAAGTAAGTAAGTAATCAGAAATTCCAAGATTAAGAAGTCACAAGTTTAAGAAAAAAAAAAAAAACTCATGCCTCCCAGATTCCTGCCTGCAGTGCATTCTAGGAAAAGTAGGAGAAAATCTCTTTATAATTTTATATTGAGTGATCAAGGAGGAAAGACTACTTTTCCGATAACTCTCGGCACAGCCGTTTCAAAGTAACAAAGAACTGGGCAGATGAGAAGCACCCACACACTGAAAGTAATGAGAAACTGCTCTTGCACCATCATTACACCTGTCGAAACAGCTAAGACTAAAAAAACAAACAACAACAAAAACATGGATAAACAAACTCATGCACTTTATACATTCATCTCCTGATGCATTCAGGAAGTGCAACAATCAGTCATATGCTTCCTGGCTGAAATGCAGTCTGGGAATTGCAGCTGAAAATTGCTTAGCATTTTATTCTTTTATATTGCATGATCGAGGAGGAAAGACTGCATTTACTATAACTCTCAGCCATGGCATCTGTGGTACGATGACATTGATCCAATCTTGCAAAATGAAACAGCCTCGTTCCTAGATAGAAAAAAATAAATTTAAATTTTATATATATGTGTGTGTGTCTGTGTGTGGGGGTGGGGGGGTGTCTCATAAATTTCTGACATTAATCTAAAAAATTCTGATTTTTTTCCCCTCGGAATATTACACCCTCCCACAGCTCTGTATTTTTTTTTTTTTTTACCTATAGTTGCCCTAATAGTCCATTGCAGATTTGTGTGTTGATATATTGACATTTTCCTTTGAATTTAAAATTAAAGCTATTAAAATTATTAGTTTAATTGTTAAATAACTAAATTGTTAATTATTAATGTATTAATTTCACAGTTACGTGCCACATTCCTGTACTGCTACAATAGTATAGGAATTCAATGACAAAAATGGACAAATTTTAAATCCCATACTTATTTTACTATTCTAGATCATGAGTAATAACAACAACTGGTTTTCTTACAGTTAATGTTTGCATTTTGAAATATCTCATACAATCTTCAAACCTACAAAAATATCTGGGTTTTTTTTTATGTATAGACTCCACTTTTTTAAGTAAATACTTTCAAATGTCAGGTGAGAGATTTTGATTTAAGTTCATGACAACAATCACAACAGCAGAAAATTATAAAATGAAACAAAGCTTGTTGGTGTGCTTAACATCACAGCATGAAATCAGTAAACATTTTACAATGTGATTTGGAAGCCTGATAGACTGGGATGTTTTGGCTCGGACATGACATCTAGAGAATGCCACATTTAAGCCTTCAGATGTACATAATGCAAACAAGTGTGTGAAGTATGTCACTCATGTTGCCTCTGCTTCTGCATGCACTTAGAAAGTCATATATCAAGTATTAACCAGGCTCCTCTGCTTTACATCAGGCCGTACTACCCCACCCCACCCGACCATTGATTATAACACAACACTTCCCACTGGACTGGTATGCCAGTGCAAGGAATATTCCTTTGGTTTTTAGCCACTTATGCTACACATATTTACAGAAATTAGTTTCAGTCTATATATTAGCTACACTTAGATGAATTGACTCAATATTGTAAGGAGCAAACAATGCAATCATTCTTTCAGTCAGTCAGTCATCTTCAACAACCGCTATATCAAGATTCAATATTCCTTTATTGTCACTGCACCATACAGTACAGTGAAATTGAAGCAAGCAATCCAGTTGGTGTATTCATACAAACAGTATTAAAGAAAAAAAGATAGTCAGATCTGTACAAGATAAACATTCAAGCAAAAGGATAAACAAATCTGTACAAGATAGATAAGTCAATAAAAAAGATAAACATATCTATCCAAGAACTGCTTTAAAAATAAATGTAATTCTATGTATCTAGGGTACGACTTATGATACAGCATGATGATCAGTCAGTGGATTATTGCACAGTGATAAGTGAGTGTATTGCACAATTGGGCGTGATAATTGCATATTTGCCCATGTTGACAGAGTGCAATTGAGCAGGAGCAATATAAATATCCATCCATCCATCCATCCATCCATCCATCTTCTACCGCTTATCTGGATCTGGGTCACAGGGGTAGGAGCCTAAGCAGAACAGCCCAGACTTCCCTCTCCCCAGCTACCTCCACCAGCTCTTCCGGGGGAATACCGAGGTGTTCCCAGGCCAGCTGAGAGATGTAATCTTTCCAGCATGTCCTGGGTCTACCCCAGGTCTTCTCTCAGTGGGGCATGCCCAGAGAACCTCTCTTGGGAGCTCTCTTTTACCACCACCCCAATCTGCTAATCCAGAGGTACTGTCCCTGACCTCCACGCAATGTTGAAGAGGCGTGTCAGCCAAGACAGCCCAACAACATCCAGTGTCTTCAGGAACTCAGGACGAATCTCATCTACCCCTGGACCCTGGCCACCAAGGAGCTTTTTAACCACCTCGGCAACCTCAGCCCCTGTGATGGGCAAGTCCTCCCAAGCACCCCCAGCGTCATTCTCGGACAACATGAAGGCGAGATTGAGGAGATCTTCGAAGTATTCCTTCCATCGTCGGATGATGTCCCCAGTTGAGGTCAACAGCACTCCATCCTCACTGTAAATAGTAGGGACAGAGCATTGCTTCCCCTTACTGAGCCGCTGGATGGTTTGCCAGAATCTCTTCGAGGCCGACCAAAAATCACTTTCCGTGGCCTCACCTAACTCTTCCCACACCCGAGTTTTTGCTTCAGTGACCACCAGAGCCGTGTTCCGTTTGGCCCATCGTTATCTGTCAGCTACCTCTGGAGACCCACAGGTTAACCAAGCCTGATAGGACTCCTTCAGCTTGATGGCTCCCCTCACCACAGGTGTCCACCACTGGGTTTGGGGATTACCATCATGACAGGCACCAACAACCTTGCAGCCGCAGCTCTGCACAGCCACCTCAGCAATGGAGGTGCAGAATATGGTCCACTCAGAGTCAATGTCCCGATCCTCCCCCGGTATGCAGTAGAAGCTCTGCCGGAGGTGGTAGTTGAAGATCCAATGGACAGGAGCCTCCACCAGATGTTCCCAGCATACCCTCACTACACATTTGGGCCTACCCCAAATGTGTCCGGCCTCCTCCCCCGCCATCTGATCCAGCTTGCCACCAGGTAGTGATCAGTTGACAGCTCTGCTCCTATCTTCACCTGAGTGTCCAAGACATATGGTCATAGATCAGATGAAATGACTACAAAGTCAACCATCAATCTATGGCCTAGAGTGTCCTTGTGCCATGTGCACTTATAGACACCCTTATGCTCGAACATGGTGTTCGTTATGGCACAGAAGTCCAACAACAGAACACCACTCGGGTTCAGATTGGGCAGGACATTCTTCCCAATCACACCCCTCCAGGTCTCACAGTCATTGCCCACGTGAGCATTGAAGTCCTCTCATGGTGCACTGTCTAGCACCCCACTCAAGGACTTCAAGAAGGCCTGGTACTCTGAACTACCATTTGGCGCATAAGTGCAAATGACAGTCAGAGACCGTTCCACAACCCGAAGGCGCAGGGAAATGACCCTCTCATTCACTGGGGAGAACTCCAATGTTAGTGCACCGAACTGGGGGGCTACCAATAGCCCCATCCCTGCTGGGCGCCATTCATCCTTGGCAACTCCAGCATAGAAGAGAGTCCAACCCCTCTCCAGGAAATTGGTTCCAGAACCAAAGCTGTGTGTTGAGGTGAGCCCAACTGTATCTATTCAGTACCGCTCAACCTCACACACAAGCTCAGGCTACTTTCCCACCAGAGAGGTGACATTCCATGTCCCAAAAGCCAGTTTTGTCAGCTGGAGATCAGTACACCAGGGCCTCCGCCTTTGGCTACTACCTGATCCACAGTGCACCAGACCCTTATGGCACCTCCTGTGGGTGGTGGATCCATAAGAGAGTGGCTCGGTGTTGTTCATTTGGGCTGGACCCAGCCAGGCCCCACAGACATAGACCCAGCCACCAGGTGCTCACCGACTAGCCCCTCCCCCAGGCCTGGCTCCAGGGTGGTGCCCCGGTATCCCTGGTCCGGGCGAGGGCACTCAGATACCTGCTTTTCCTCTCATAAGGGTCATTCTGAACTGCTGTTTGTCTGACCTCTCATCTAGGACCTGTTTGCCTTGGGAGACCCTACCAGGGGCAAATGCTCCCGACAGCATAGCTCCTAGAATCCCTGAGGCACTCAAACCCCTCTACCATGTTAAGGTGGCGATTCAAGGAGGGGCAATATAAATAAATAAATCTGATAGAGAGAATAACGTGCATGTGGTTGTAAAAACATATACTATTTAGGTAAGAGGTAGGCATGTGGAGGTGTAGACAGTTGGTGTTACAGTTCAGTCCTGTTTCTGTCCATACTGCTGTCATCTGTGTAGGTGACTGGCTTTGTTCAGTTCACATATGACACTCAGGTAAAAGCTGTTCTTTAGTCTATTTGTCCATGATGCAATGGACCTGAACCATCTACCAAAGGGCAGTGGTTCAAGAAGCTGGTGTCCAGGGTGGGAAGGGTCCTTTAGGATGTTGGTGGCTCTGCTGAGGCAATGGGTAGTGTAGAGTTGCTCTAAAGAGGGCAGTGGGCAGCCAATGATCATCTGTGCAGAGTCGACTCTTTGAAGGGCTTTCTTGTCTGCCACAGAGCTGCTGGTGTCCCACGTAGCAATGCAGTCGGTCAGCACACTCTCGATCAAGCAACTGAAGGTCACTAGCAGCTGCTCATGGAGGTGGTTGTTCTTGAGGGTCCTCAGGAAGTACAGTCGCTGCTGTGCCTTTTTCACTGCCACTGTGGAGTTTGTGGTCCAGGTCAGGTCCTCTGCAACGTGTGCGCCCAGGAACTTGAAAGTAGGCACTCTTTCCAGTTTGACCCTGCTGATTAGCAATGGAGTGTAGTCCTTGTTGTGTTTTCGGAAGTCTATTATGAGTTCTTTTGTTTTTGATGGGTTCATGGCGAGGTTGTTTGCGTCACACCACCTTGTCAGTTGCTGGATGTCATCCCTGTCGGCTGTCTCGTCATCTCTTGAGAAGTCCAACCACAGTTGTGTCGTCCGCGAAGTTGATTGTTTTGGTTGGGTGGGTGGGAGTGCAACCGTGAGTGTAATGGGCATAGAGGAGGGGGGCTCAGCACACAGCCCTGTGGGGCTCCAGTGTCGAGTATGAGGGTGGATGAGGTGTGGGGGTCTAGTCTTAGCATCTGGGAGCGGTTGGTGAGGAAGTCCTTGATCCAGTGGCAGATGGTTTGGGAAAGTCCTCCTGTAGGTCAGATAGTTTGGGAATCAGTCTGTCTGAGATGACTATTGAATGCATAGCTGTAGTCTATGAAGAGCACCCTCACGTAGCTGCCCTACTGTTTGAGGTGGCAAAGTGCAGTGTGTAGGGTCGCGGTTATCGCATCCTCAGTAGATCTGTTTGATCTGTAGGCAAATTGGTGGCTGGGAGGTTGGTTCTGATGTGCTGCTGGACCAGCTTCTCAAAGCACTTCATGATGATTGGGGTGAGTGCCACTGGGTGGTAGGCATTGAGGCCACTGATGACTGGTTTCTTTGGTACTGGGATAATCGTTGCTGATTTTAGGCAGGTTGGGATGGTGGCCTTGGACAGGGACAGGTTGAAGAGGTTTGTGAAGACTGCTGAGAGCTGGTCTGTGCATTCTCTCAGGACTCTTCCTGTCACTCCATCTGGTCCTGCAGCCTTCCTGGGGTTGACAGCCTTGAGCACACGCCTCACTTCATGCTCTTGTACACTGAGCATGTGGCTGTTATAGGTGGGAGTGGTTGTAATGTCTGCTGTCTCTGCCGTTCTTACTTCAAAGCGGGCAAAGAACTAGTTAAGCTCCTTTGCTAATGCGGCATTCACCTCAACAGTCCTGTGATTGCTATTTTTGTAACTGGTGATATGCTGGATCCATTGCCATAGTCTCGGTGGGTTGGTGTAGGCTAAATGGTCCTCAATCTTTTTCCCATACTCAGCTTTAGCACCTTTGATGGCTTTCTTGAGGTTGGCTCTGGCTGTGCTGTATAGGGCTTTGTCCTCAGATTTAAATGCAGCATTGTGAACCTTCAGGAGAGTTCTGACCTCCTTCGTCCTCCAGGTTTTCTGGTTGAAGTATACCTGGATCCATTTGTCAACAGTGACACTGTCAACACAGCTGTCGATGTAACAGAGCACTGCTGATGTATACTATTCATTCAAAAAATGAACCACAATTGCATGTGGATCGTATCCTGATCATATTTTTACAATTCAAGGCCTTTAGTCTTATAAGGTTCGGTCAGCCATTCAGGATAGACCCTGATATCAGAACAACAAGCTTGACATAGGCTTGAGACATAGGTGGAGTTGACCGGGGCTGATCTTAGACATTCCCGAACAAAACAGGCACTCAAGTAAACAACAGTTGACCTTATGTGCCTGTCCTTGCGAATGGAGCAACGAGAAGAAACCAAGCTGAACCCTGAACCACCACCTTCCTCCTCCTCGTCCACCACTGTTGCAAGGTCAGGGTTGAGGTGCACCTTATTGTTCTACATAGCATAATTTTACGCTGGATGCCCTTCTTGCCACAACCCTCCCATTTCTGAGCTTGGGAAACAACCATTCACACCTATGGACAAGTTAGAGTAGTCAGTTAACTGAAGAAGAAACCTTTATTCGTCACATGCACACTTCAAGCACAGTGAAATTCATCCTCTGCATTAAACCCATCTGAAGCAGTGAACACACACACACTCGGAGCAGTGGGCAGCCACACCAGAGCGCCCGGGGAGCAGTCAGGGGTCAGGTACTTTGCTCAAGGGCACCTCAGCCCAAGGCCGCCCCATGTCAACCTAACTACATGTCTTTGGATTGTGGGGGGAAACGGAGCACCCGAAGGAAACCCACACAGACATGGGGAGAACATGCAAACTCCACACAGAAAGGCCCTCGCCAGCTGCTGGGTTCAATCCCGGAACCTTCTTGCTGTGAGGCGACCATGCTAACCACTACACCACTGTGCCGCCCTGATAAATAAGCGCCAAAGGTAATGGAATGATGGATACAAGAAAACATTTTTGATATATGATGCTCATTCTAATATTTGGACTATGCTCAGGAAAATGAAACTCAAACATCCAATTACTTTGTGAGAGGAACGGTGATGCGCCTCTGTGTTATAAACATAATAAACGTAACTCGCAATTTAACGATCGTGTGTCACATCATTGTATCACTCAGCGACATCTGGTATAAATTTACCGTAGGAGTTACAAACGATGTGCGTTTCTGGATAAGACTTCCAAAGGATCCGATCACACCATGATGGCACGTTTGTCCTCATCTGAGAGGGAAAAGTGAAGAAAACAGAAAAAAGTTTAAAAGGGCATGCAGAAGGCATCAGTGCGTGTCCTGGTTCACATTCAATGCTCGTCACTTAAATGTGACGAGGGCGAAGCAGCAGCAAGGAGGTTTGTGTCAATTGTGTTTCCTTGCAGAGTTCCATATTATTTATTTATTTTTATATGGAACTGCAAAAATCTTAGACACATGCAAAAAATGCTGTTGAGCAAGGATGCCTTAAAAATAATGACTTTAAATTCTCCATTAAAAACACTATAAATCTGTTAATATTTGTTGGAACATCCCTTTACTTCAAATAAAGTATTCTCGTAACAATCACAATAAAAACAGAATTGTTAAAAGACACCACTGAACATGACATTTATTTATACATGTGATTTTCAGCTTAAATCTTTAAAGCTTAAACTAAGCTTTTATTTAAAAATAAATTTTAAATAAAAAACTTGTGTGTAAAAACTGAAATGAGAAGTTTAAAATCAATTAACAGAATTTGAAAAAAACAAAACAAAACCCCAGCTTTGGCATGTCAAAAATATGTATGATGTAGAAAGTCCTCTTCAATTTAGCATGCTAACCAGCTAGGCCTGAGAAAAAACACACATCGTCCATCTTCTAATACCGCTTTGTACATCAAGAGGCAATAGTGAGTTACTGTAATGTCCAGGCTGCCCACATTCTAAAATGAATCAAGTCATGCACACGGTCACTGTATGCATAAGTCACTATGTGGACATTACAGTAACCCACTGAATAGCAGAATCAGTTTTCAGCCACGAATACCTAGAACAAAATGCAGAGAATGCAGCGAACACACATGCCACATCGAAAACAGCTGTTTTATGATTGACTGTAAAAATAGATTCAACAAGAAATCAGAGCTATTTTATAGACTACAGAAAGCTTAAGAAAAGAGGTGTTACTGCAATTCGTAGAAACACCTACACACCAAAATGTAGGTTTGCAGTTATCATTTTGTATTGGATACAGGGCTCGAAAGTCATATATTTTTTCACCAACCAGCCGGACTAGTTACCTTCCAAAGTAACTCGCCAAACAGAAAATCAACTCGCCAAA
>JAPEKO010000013.1:4132314-4143886 GCA_027576075.1 Cathorops hypophthalmus
AAGTTGAATGAGTTGTGAACCAGCACCAGCACTGGCCCCGAACCAGCCCTGGAACTGATTTGGTGGAAAAGGGGTATGTGTCTATGTATCAGCCCTGTGATGACCTGGCGATTTGTCCAGGGTGTACCCCGCCTTTCGTCCGTAGTCAGCTGGGATGGACTCCAGCTTGCCTGCGACTCTGTAGAACAGGATAAAGCGGCTAGAGATAATGAGATGAGATGAGATAATGTCCCTCCATTTTCACAGGCTCAAAAGTAATTGGACAATTGACTGTGGAGCAGTTTCATGGCCAGTTATGGCCTGTTTCATTATTTCATGACAAATTAGGGAGACAAAAGATCTGGAGTTTATTCTAAGTGTTGAATTTGCATTTGGCAGTTGTTCCTGATATGCAGTCCACAGAGATGTTGAACAAAACAAACTTATCAGAGAGTCAGCAGAAACTTTAACAGTGCCCAAATCAACAATTTGGTAAATTCTTAAAATGAAGGAATGCACTGGTGAGCTCACCAACACCAAAAGGCCTGAAGGCATGTAAAGTGGATGATCCTTTCCTTGGTGAAGAAAAACCTCTTCAAAACATCTAACCAAGCCAAGAATACTCAGTAGGAGGTAGGTCTATCAGTCAAAGTCTACAATCGAGAGACATCTTCAGGAATGTAAATACAGAGGTTTTATTTCAAGATACAAACCACTGGTAACACTCAAGAACAGAAAGACCAGATTAGACTTTGCTAGAAAATATCTAAAAAAAAAAAAAAAAAAATAAGGCTGCCCAGTTCTGGAATAACATTCTTTAGACAGATGAAAGCAAGAATAATTTGTACCCCAATCATGGTAAGAGAAGAGGATGGAGAAGGAAAGGAAGGGTTCATCCATAGCATATCACATCATCTGTCAAACATGGTGGACATGGGCATGTATGGCATGTATGCTTGACAGTGGAACTGGGTCACTGGTGTTTATTGATGATGGGACTGCTAATCGAAGTAGCAGGATGAGTTCTGAAGTATATAGAGCTGTACGTTCTGCTCAGATTCAGTCAAAAGCTGCAAAATTGATAGTATGGCGCTTCAGATGGATAATGACCCAAAACATATAATGAAAGCAACCTAAGAGCTTATTTAAGGCAAATAAATGGAATTTTCTTAAATGGCTGAGTCATTCAACCCAACTGAGCCTGCTTTATACTTACTAAAGACAAAATGAAGGTGGAAAGTCCCAATAACAAGCAGCAACTGAAGATAGCTGCACTGAAGGCCAGGCAAATCATCTCAAGGGAGAAAACTCAGCATTTGGTGATATCCCTGGGTTCCGGATTTCAGATGGTCATTGACTGCAAATGATTTGCATCCATCCATCCATCCATTATCTGTAACCGCTAATCCTGTGCAGGGCTGCAGGCAAGCTGGAGCCTATCCCAGCTGACTATGGGCGAGAGGCGGGGTACACCCTGGTCATCACAGGGATGACACATAGAGACAAACAACCATTTACACTCACATTCATACCTACGGTCAATGTAGATCCACCAATTAGCCTAACCTGCATGTCTTTGGACTGTGCGGGAAACCGGAGCACCCGAAGGAAACCCAAGCAGACACAGGGAGAACATGCAAACTCCATACAGAAAGGCCCCCCATTGGCCACTGGGCTTGAACCCAGAACCTTCTTGCTGTGAGGTGACAGTGCTAACCATTACACCACCGTGCCACCCAATTTGTATCCAAGTATTAAAAATAATACTGATAAAGCTTTTCCAATTATTTTTGAGCCTGTGAAAATGGAAAGACTATGTAAAAATGGCTGTAATTCCTAAACAGTTAATGCAATATTTTTGTTATACCCCTTGAATTAAAGCTGAAAGTCTAGACTTCAATCACATCTGATTGATGGCTTCATTTCAAATCCATTGTGGTGGTGTACAGAAGCAGAATTATGAAAATTGTGTCCAAAATATCATTGAAAAACCATGCACTGGTTAGATGCATATAAGAATGTCAGCCTATTACAGAAATCAAAAGATATTAAAGAGAAAATCTGCAGAAAGTCATAGACAGAATGACACACAGTTCAGTCGTGCTGCAGAGGCGTACACAGAAAACATTTCACCTGCGGCATGGTTTCCTACTAGACACACAATAAAAAAAATAAGTTTCATGTTATATTGCACTGCCTAGGTCGTTGAATAAAATAGCACATGTTCTATATTTAATAGTTTGTTCCAAAAGAACAATAAATATAAATTCTTACTTTGTATTTCATAAATAAAACTGAATGCTCATGGATCACTGGAAGTGTATATTCATGTATGTCTGTTCGTATTACAAGAAAACATGTTTGTGAAAAGATTGTAAAGAGTTGAGATGTGCATTTTACTGTAAAACATGATATTTTAATAAAGTGATGTTAATAGAGTTCTATAAAGTTTACACTTCATAAAAAAGCAGCAGGAAAGATGTATATTTTGGAGTACTTCAGACAAAATAGAAGCTTGCGCTCATGTACAAGATGCTTCATAAATGTTTTTGGTGCAAACTGGCCTTTAGTAGCAGTTGTTATAGATAAAATAACTCTAAGAAATGTAAAAATTTGGTTTGAAGTCAGGAAAACACCATCTTATCCCTGCATCTGGCCTAATAAGGAGGCTTGCCCTGTGTCCGAAATCACTCACTCGTTCACTACTTCTGTGTATGTCTCTTGCTCGCTCGCTTGTGTCTCTCCCGTGTCTTTCTCTCTCTCGTCTGTCTCCCATGTCTTTTTCTCTCTCCCATGTCGCTCGTGTCTCTCTCCTGTGTCTTTCTCTTGTCTCGCTTCTGTCTCTCTCCTGTGTCTTTTTCTCTCTCCTGTGTCACTTCTGTCTCTCTCCTGTGTCTTCCTCTCGACTCACTCATGTCTCTCTCCCATGTCTTTTTCTCTCTCCCGTGTCACTTGTGTCACTCTCCTGTGTCTTTCTCTTGTCTCGCTTGTGTCTCTCTCCCATGTCTTTTTCTCTCTCTCATCTCGCTCATGTCTCTCTCCCGTGTCTTTTTCGCTCTCCCGTGTCTCTCTCCTGTGTCTCTCTCCTGTGTCTTTCTCTCATCTTGCTCGTGTCTCTCTCCCATGTCTCTCTCTCTCTCTCTCTCTCCCATGTCACTCTCTCTCTCCCGTGTCACTCGTGTCTCTCTCCTGTGTCTTTCTCTCGTGTCTTTCTCTCTCTTGTCTCGCTTGTCTCTTTCCCGTGTCTTTCTCTCTTGTCTTACTTGCATCTCTTTCCTGTCTCTCTCTCGTCTCATTCGCGTCTCTCTCATCTTGTTTGCCTCTCTCTCTCCCGTGTCTTTCTCTCTCTCGTCTCGGTCGCTTCTCTCTCTCCCATGTCTTTCTCTCTCTCGTCTCGGTCGCCTCTCTCTCCTGTGTCTTTCTCTCTCTCTCTCGTCTCGCTTGCCTCCCTCTCCCGTTTCTTTCTCTCTTTCGTCTCGCTCGCCTCTCTCTCCCGTGTCTTTCTCTCTCGTCTTGCTTGCCTCTCTCCCATGTCTTTCTCTCTTGTCTCGCTTGCTCTCTCCCATGTCTTTCTCTCTCTCTTTCTCGTCTCGCCTCTCTCTCCCGTGTCTTTCTCTCTCTCTTGTCTTGCTTGCCTCTCTCTCCCATGTCTTCCTCTCTCATCTCGCTCGCCTCTCTCTCCCGTGTCTTTCTCTCTCGTCTCGCTCGCCTCTCTCTCTCTCTCTCCTGTGTGTCTCTCTCTGGCTCGTCTCTCTCGTGTCTCTTTGGATTACAATGTAGGGAATTACTATATAGAGGACTATATACAGTAGTGAGCTTATTGGTAAAATGAAAAAAAAAAAACGCTTTCGGACACTAGTCTGTCATGCTGTTATTTACGTCATTACTGTCGCACAATTAAAACATGCCAAATCAGCCGGCTGGTGGGTTTTCAAAATAATAAATACATGCATGTATTTTTTGTGATAAATCCATATTATTCTGAGCGTATTTCCCACATTAATAAATACAAAGTACCTGCATCTTTCAGTTTTTTTTTTTTTAAATCAAGGCTGGATCAAGGCGGAGATGTCTTGCACTCGCAGGACATGTTGCTCGCCACGATGAGCCTGCAGGAAGACTTTTGCTCTGGGTCCCAGATGCTAAGAGGAGAGTTGGTCGTCCTTATGTCACTTTGAAGACCATCATCGAAGAAGAAACTGGATTGACTGGGGCTGAGCTGTTGTCCGCGATGACCGATCGAGATTGCTGGATCGCAGATTTTGTCAATGCTTCACCTGTGTCTACCATGGGATGACTCAAGAAGAAGAAGAAGAAGAAGAAGATGCACCACAACACCAGGATTCCCGAATTGTGTTGCATACGTCGTTAAAGATCTGTTGAGTGAAATTAGGACGTGTTCTGCAGGGACGGAACAAATACCCGTGGTCATGAATGCATCAAACCAAGCACCTTTGCTAGGTTTAGGCTGACTCCACAAAGTAGGCTGATAAATAAATGAATAAAGTGCACACACACTCGTGGGCGCAAAGGCAACGTTTGCATAAATAAGACACACGGTGCGAATTTGAATTCAGGCTGGAAGTCGAGTCCTGAGAAAAAAAATCCAGCTTTGATGTGAAGCATCGGCCGAGGCACTGGAGAAGGACAGGTAGGCAGCGGAGGGATCAAAGTCAACAACAAACACTTCTCGCTTCTCAATATTTCATAAGGCACCTGACCACGAGAGCCGCGGGGCCTCCTGAACACCACCTCGTGATCGATGTGTGTTGATTAGCTCGCAGTCTGTTTTTAGTGTTAGCCCAGAGTGCCCGAAGTGCTTCTTATCTCTTGCACATCTCATTCTGCTGTCTTCCCGAAGCTGGCAGGATGCTCTTGTCTTCATATTTTCTCAAAAAAAGGATGCATGTGAGACAAACCTAACGATACAAAGACGTGCTTTCATTTTTGTCTGGAGAGCCGAGTGATGTCGACACCAGGAAACATAACTCACACTGATTTGTGATTGAAATCATCTCTCCATCCATCCCTTGGTCCCTTACCTCACTTGTGAACTCATTTTCCCCACTAAACCACACACACACACACACACACACACACACTTTCACTGTGTGATTCGCAGCGATTTTACGATGTATGGTCAGATGACTGACATGTCTCACCTTCGCTCCATTTTTTGACACTCGCGACGTTAGATGCATGTTACGAAACCAAATGTTTTCATTTTAATTTGAAATGAGTGCCATCATTGGTGCAGCCATCTGTACATCGTGTTTACTGCAGGAGTTCTCAACCTTTTCTCCAAAGGAATTCCATTTTAAGGGCTTAAAAGGTACTCAACACCAACATCTTAGGTCAACTGTTACATTGAACCAATATTTGATTTTACACCAAAAATAATCGCAGCCGGCACACAACATGGCATGGACCATTCAGTTTGATGTTTTCTTGCACTGGTTTTTGAAATATACCGAAGCCCATTTGTGTCAGGTAGAAAAGCAGGCAGCAGCACTATGCTGAAATATTGACTTTATTATCTCAAAATTCTGCGTTCTTAGATCAGAATCCTGACTTATCGTCTCAAAATTGACCTAGTTCTGACTTATCTCAAAATTATGCCTTCCGACATCAGAATCCTGATTTATTATCTCAAAAATCTGGATTCTCTCAAAATTCTGCCTTCTGACATCAGAATCCTGACTTCTTATCTCAAAAATCTGGCTTATCTCAAAATTTTGCCTTCCGACATCAGAATCCTGATTTATTATCTCAAAAATCTGGCTTCTCTCAAAATTCTGCCTTCTGACATCAGAATCCTGACTTATTATCTAAAAAATCTGGCTTATATCAAAATTCTGCCTTCTGACATCAGGATCCTGACTTATTATCTCAAAAATCTGGCTTATCTCAAAATTCTGCCTTCTGACATCAGAATCCTGACTTAGTATCTCAAAAATCGGGCTTATCTAAAAACTCTGCCTTCCTACATCAGAGTCCTCACTTATTATCTTAAAATTCTGGCTTATCTCAAAATTCTGCCTTCCTACATCAGAATCCTAACTTATTATCTCAAAAATCTGATTTATCTCAAAATTCTGCCTTCTGACATCAGAATCCTAACTTATCTCAAAAATCTGGCTTTTTATCTCAAAATTCTGCCTTCTGACATCAGAATCCTGACTTATTATCTCAAAAAATCTGGCTTATCTCAAAATTCTGCCTTCCTACATCAGAATCCTCACTTATTATCTCAAAAATCTGGCTTATCTCAAAAATCTGCCTTCTTACATCAGAAGCCTGATTTATCTCAAAATTCTTCCTTCTTTCAAAATTCTGCCTTCTTAGATGAGATTCCTGACTTATTATCTCAAAATTCTGACTTATCTCAAAATTCTGCCTTCCTACATCAGAATCCTGACTTATCTCAAAATTCTGACTTAATTTTGACTTTCAAAATTCTGCCTTCTTAGATCAGATTTCTGACTTCTTATCTCAGAATCCTGACTGATCTCAAATTTCTGACTTCTTACATTTCTGACTTATTTCAAATTTCTGACTTGTTTTCTTAAAATTCTGACTTGTTATTTCAGAATTCTGACAAATGAGATCATAATCCTGACTTATTTTCTCAAATTTCTGACTGATTAATTCAAAATTCTGCTTTATTACATCAGAATTCTGACTTATCTCAAATTTCTGACTTGTCTTAAAATTCTGCCTTTTGAGATCAGAATCTTGACTTTTTTTTTTTATTTTGCCTGACGACATCAGAATTCTGACTTATTATCTCAAAATTCTGTCTTTTCACTTGTCTTCAATTTCTGGATTATAATCTTAAAATTCTGACCTATTATCCTAAAATAATGACTTCTCAATATTTTGATATCTCAAAAAGTTGAAACATTTCTTTCAGAGTTCCAACTTGGTGTCTCAAAATTTTTCTTTATCTCAGAATATTAACTTATTCATTCAACTTCTGACTTGTTGTTTCAAAATTTAACTTATTATCTCAGAATTCTCTGGTTTATCTCAAAGTTGACTCAAAATTCTAAAATAATATTTTGAAAAAAAAAAAGATAATTTCCCAAATTTCTGATTTATTAAATGCAATTTTTGTCTTAAAATGTGTGATAGGATTTTGCGCTTTGTGAAAATATTATCAGAATTCTGAGATAATATGTCAAAATTTGGAAATGATCCTTCAGAATTTTGAGATGACAAATCAGAACTTTGACACTTCCTGCTGCCAAAAATGAATGCAAAACATTTTTACTTCTTTTCTACCTACTGGAAATAGACTACCAGACAAATATCACATGCAAATATCTGTAAATATAAAACAAGCATCAAACCAACCACTCGGGGTTGCACAAGTCAGTGCCGGTCCCAAGCCTGGATAGATGGGGAAGGGTTGTGTCACGAAGGGCATGTGGTGTAAAACTTCTGCCAAATTTAAAAAAAAAATCCAGAAAATGTTTTTATGTGCTGAGTGACACTAAATATACTGTATCTTTAAAAAAAAAAAAAACCCTTTAGGATCTCCTGAAACTCCACCCACATGACCTCAAGATTGAGAACCGATGGTTGACTGTGTTCACCATATCCAGCCCATACCGGTGAAATTCGAAAGAAGCCGTAAGAGCTGTCTTTTCTTTCCCTCAGCCATCTTCTTTTTCCCTGTGGAAAAGCAGAAAGCACTTTGTGGCTGACCTTTCCAGGCGTGCGGTGGATGAAATTGGATGATTGCTTGCTGCGTTAGTGGACAGGTGACAGGTGGCGGTACCTTCGAGCTCTGAGGCTGGAAATCTTTCCAATCCAGTCTCGGCTTCCTCCTGCGATCAAAAAGCTTTCTGAAGCCGTAGGGCAACGTAATCATATATTTATGCCATTATTGGTGTGTGCACTTATGCTTTCGATCTGTGTGGAAGCAAAAAGAGAACGGGTACATTGTGGAAAATGCAGTTATTTTGTCTCTATTTCTGGGTTTGTACACAGAGATGTACAAAGAGATGAGACATTTTCGAGCAGTAAACACTTTGTCACACTCGCACATGCACTTTTCCCAGAAGCCTGTGTGTTTTGCTAGTGTCACATCATTAGATGCAAAGCGTCTTTACGGATGTTTTACTAAATAATTGGGTCCTCTGCTCCACCTTCCTGCTGATGGCAGAAGGCCAGTGTTAGCTCAATCTGTCTGACGCCTGGGCCAATATTATTTTCCCTGAAGTTACAGTGCTTGGCAAAGGAACCTTAGAAAATCTGCATGCTGCCAAACAATATCAGAAACAGCTGCTGGTGCAACCCGTGCTCTCGGAACAAGACATTTCAGATTATCAATTAGAAAGGGAGAATTAATGGGAATTCCCTTTGTGTCCAAGAGTGCTTTCGGGTTACTTTTCTTCTCCAGCAAATCCAATGGCTCTGATCCTGATCTTGGCTCCTTCTGCATATCTCATTTCACAGACATATTTTGATGATGCAGGTTTACCTCTGTCCGTCCGTCTGTATTTCCGTATATCCATATTTTCCGTCTGTCCAAAACACCCTTTTTCTCAGCAACCACCAATCATCGCCACTTGGTACCAAACTTCAGCTTGGGGTTGGATTTACAAAATGTTCGCAACATTTTTCTCAGCAACTACAAATCACACCAGCTTGATATTTGGTAACGAGATTCAGCTTGGGGTTCTATACCATGTAGACCATTTTCAGGTCTGTCACACACGGACTTCCTGTTTGCCAACTGAATGTTTTTACGAAACATACAGGATGGATTTACAAAATTTTCGCAACATTTTTCTCAGAAACTACAAATCTCACCAGCTTGATATTTGGTAACAAGATTCAGCTTGGGGTTCTATACCATGTAGACCATTTTCAGGTCTGTCACACACAGACTTCCTGTTTACCAACTGAATGTATTTATGAAACATACAGGGTGGATTGACAAAATTTTCACAACATTTTTCTCAGCAACTACAAATCTTACCAGCTTGATATTTGGTAACGAGACTCAGCTTGGGGTTCTATACTGTGTATACCATTTTCAGGTCTGTCGCACATGGACTTCCTGTTTATCGATTGAATGTACAAAATTGATTTACAAAATTTTGCAACATTTTTCTCAGCAACTACAAATCACACCAGCTTGATATTTGGTAATGAGATTCAGCTTGGGGTTCTATACCATGTGTACTGTTTTCAGGTCTGTCGCACATCAACTTCCTGTTTACTGAATGAATGTATTTACGAAACATAGAGGGTGGATTTACAAAATTTTCGCAACATTTTTCTCAGCAACTACAAATCACACCAGATTGATATATGGTAATGAGATTCAGCTTGGGGTTCTATACCATGTATACCATTTTCAGGTCTGTTGCACATGGACTTCCTGTTTACCGATTGAATGTATTTATGAAACATAGAGGGTGGATTTACAAAATTTTCCTTGCAATTTTCTGAGCAACTCCAAATCACAACTGCTTGATATTTGGTAACAAGATTCAGCTTTGGGTTCTATACCGTGTATACTGTTTTCAGGTCTGTCGCGCATCAACTTCCTGTTTACCAACTGAATGTATTTATGAAACACAGTGGGTGGATTTACAAAAATTTCCTTGCATTTTTCTCAGCAACTACAAATCACAACTGCTTGATATTTGGTCATGAGTGTCAGCTTGGGGTTCGATACCATGTATACCATTTTCAGGTCTGTTGTACATCAACTTCCTGTTTACCAATTGAATGTATTTATGAAACACAGAGGGTGGATTTACAGAATTTTCGCAACATTTTTCTCAGCAACTACAAATCACACCAGCTTGATATTTGGTAATGAGATTCAGCTTGGGGTTCTATTCTGTTTTTACCATTTTCAGGTCTGTTGCACATAAACTTCCTGTTTACCGACTGAATGTATTTATAAAACATAAAGGGTGGATTTACAAAATTTTCGCAACATTTTTCTCAGCAACTACAAATCACACCAGCTTGATATTTGGTAAGGAGATTCAGCTTGGGGTTCTATATCATGTCTACCATTTTCAGGTCTGTCGCACATGGACTTCCTGTTTACCGATTGACTGTATTTACGAAACATAGAGGGTGGATTTACAAAATTTTCCTTGCATTTTTCTCAGCAACTACAAATCCCAACTGCTCAATATTTGGTAACAAGATTCAGCTTGGGGTTCTATACCGTGTATACCGTTTTCAGGTCTGTCGCACATGGACTTCCTGTTTAAAGATTGAATGTATTTACAAAACATATTGGGTGGATTTTGACGCTATTTCAAGAAGCAAAATGCTATTTCAAAATGAAAGTTTACCAGGATGCTGTTTGAAATCTCTGCGGAGAGACACTGCTTCTTACTTACTTGTTTCAGGGTTAATTATTTGTTGAAGTTAACATTCGTAATAAGTGTCCTCTTCCTTCGATTGCTTGCATTCTGATATAAACGAGAGCGGGGATACATAAGTGAGCAGTAGCTCATCATTGATCTTATGTCGGTACAACAGCACTATTGAATTCGACATTCTGATTGGTCAGAAGGTTTTAATTAATTTTCTGTAACAGCAGCTCTGGCTGGAAGTCAAATCCCAGAATGATATTAATGCACTCATTTAAATATGTTGTTAGAGTTTTAAGAGAAACAACTTACACAAGGACTTGCAGATTTGTTGACATGCTGAAGTTTTCTGTGACGAGATATTTATTTCACATTTTTTGGAAGGAGTCTCCAGTGTCAGTGCTTTGCAAGAGATATGACTTTTGACATGGGAAAGAGTTCAGGACAGTGGTGAGGGCATTTTGCTTTGAGTTGCTATAATGTAAAAAATAACAGGAACTTGCTTCTTTTGCGAGTTGCATCAACATGAAATCTAACTATAAATGGATAAAAAGTAAATAAAACACCTCAAATTATCTTATTGTAAAATAATTGACTGTGGCGTTTCATCACCCCCCCCAGGCACTGATCATTTTTCCATAAGAGCACAACATGGAGTTGTTTATTCCTGAAAGTGTTACGCATTAAGAGACAAGAATGAAATGAAATACTCGCCGTCGTTATATGACGTTTGTTTCTTTGTGAGATGACCACTACTGTATGTCAAACTTGACAGCTTTCAGATGTCACCAAACAGGGATGTCGTCAAGACTGCCTTTGATGATTCCAAGACCACGATTGGCCCGAGATTGAGTCAAGACCAGGTCTTCAGGGTGTCGAGACCAATTAAATGAGAACAAGACCAAGTCAAGATGAAGACTGAAAACCAAAAAATCTTTTTGAAGGCCAAGCCTTTACTTCAAGTACTTCTTGTCAAACTTTGTGCATCCAAATGAAAATACCAAACCCATCTCATATTGAGTAAAACCAATGTCCAAGACCTAGACAAGTCTGAAAAAAAAAATGTCTGGAGACTGGACTTGAGTCCAATTACCCAAGTACCAAGTAGAACCTCTTTAGAAGGTTGGAACCCTTAAAGTGCATATTCTGGACCAATTTCATGGGTTTTTTTTATATGAAAGTATGTCCCTTTACACACTCACCCAGAAGGGTAATTTTGCACAAGGCCATCTGTCTACAGC
>JAPEKO010000013.1:6421438-6431623 GCA_027576075.1 Cathorops hypophthalmus
CTAAATTGACCGTAGGTGTGAATGTGAGTGTGAATGGTTGTTTGTGTCTATGTGTCAGCCCTGTGATGACCTGGTGATTTGTCCAGGGTGTATCCCGCCTTTCGCCCATAGTCAGCTGGGATAGGTTCCAGCTTGCCTGCAACCCTGTAGAAGGATAAAGCGGCTAGAGATGATGAGATGAGATGGTTAAGAGACTTGCACAAGGACATGATGGTGGCAGCTTGGCGGTGCTGGGATTTGAGCTCACAGTATGGGGTGGGATTCCCTATAACAATGACTCTTATTGAATCATGAATGGCTGAACAACATACATTCAATACAGATTCTGTTTGTAATTGTTTCCCAAACGCTATTATTATCATACATTTAATGAACAGGGCGCAAGTAGTTATTTGTTGGCTTCACCCAACCTGATTCTGGAGAAAAGCCACAGAAGTTAATAGTTAAACAATCAAGTCACAATCTAGAAGTAAGTTTAATAGATAAATCAGTGACTTAAACAGCATAAACCAATACAGTTAGACAGTATTTCTAAATAGTGGATGATAGCTACTAGCATAATCAATCCTTTACATCAGAAATTATTTTTGTTTGGGAAAGCTAAGAGTTTGGAAGAGCTTTGTTTGGAAAAGCTGAAAAGATGGGAATATGATGACACTGAGTGTTATTAAATTAATTTAACTAACTCATGCATAGCATGGTAGTGTAGTGGATAAGATTGCTGTTGTGCAGCTTCAGTATCTTGGGTTTGAGCCTGAGCTGGGGTGACTACATGGAGTCGATTTTATTCCAGGATTTTGAATATACATGACCAAATCATGTTGGCTGTACAAAAACAAACTGTGTTAATGCAAATTGATTCATTCACATGATTTACACATTTGAGCCAAGTAAATTCAGTGAAGGTTTTTTTTTTTTCAGTATACTAAACAACCAAATGGAGTACAAAAGTTCCACTAAAAAGTTAATTGAATTTACATAATTCAGTTATGTACATCAGTTCCAAACAAATGAAATATTTTACTTCAACATAAATTCATCTATTACACTTTGATTTTGAATGAATAATTCTCGTATAAAAATGGGTAATTTTAATATGTTACATTAATGGCATTTAGCAGATGCTGTTATCCAGACTGACATACAACATACCCAGAGTAGTCTGGGGAACAGTTGGGGTTGAGGCGCCTTGCTCAAAGGCATTTCAGCCATTCCTGCTGGTCCAGGGAATCAAACCGGCAGCCTTTTAGTCCAAAAGCTGCTTCTGTAACCATTAGTTTTTAACCATTGCTTGACAAAGTATTAGGCTTAATACTTTGTCAAGCACAATACGGAGTTGCATCCACAAATGCCAGTTAAAACTTTACTGTGCAAAAAGGAAGCCTTATGTTAAATGTATCCTGAAGCACTGCCAACTTCTCTGGGCTTAGAGGCATCTGGGATGGACCATCACATAGTGGAAACAGATATTGTGGTCAGACGAATCAGAATTCAAGGTCTTTTTTGTAAGAAATGGCCATGTGTTGTGGACCAAAGATGAAGAGGACCACCCAGACTGTTATCAGCAACAAATGCAAAATCCAAGGTCTGTTATGGTATGGGGTTTTGGCAGTGCCCTTGGCAAAGGTAACTTACACTTCTGTGATGGCAGAATTAATGCAGAAAAGTAGATGGAGATTTTGGTACAACGTATGTTGCTTTCAAGACGACATTTTTTCCAGGGGTATTTTGACAAGACAGTGCAAAACCACATTCTGCACACATTACAAAGGCATGGCTATGGAAGAAGAGGGTGTCTGTCCCCAATAGAGAATGTGTGGTGAATTTTGAAATGAAAATGACAACGACGACCCCGTACTGTTGCACACCTTAAAGTGCAGATCACGGGTAACTTCAGGAGCAAGATCAAGGTAATTATCCTATTTTATATTAAACTTTCGTCAAATATCTGTAAAATTTTGCATTTTGTGCAATTTTTTTTACCTTGCGCAATACCAGAAAAAAATAAGTTGAAATCAAGCCATTTGAGGCTTGAATTGAATTGGTCTGCCTCTGAAAAAACTTGCCATTTGGATTTCCCAGGAAACACTGATTTTCATGACGCCGCATGCGGGATGCCTCCCTCTGAATCCTACGTCAGCACTGATTTGTTTATGAGAAAACGACCTGGTGGTTTTCTGCAAATTTCTTCGTTATCACATAGTTATTAAAATGGTTAACAGATGTATCATAGGAAGGTGTAGCAACACCAATCTTCATGGGATTAATACTCGTTGTTTTCCAAAAGACCAGACAATGAGAGAGAAATGGGAGTGCTTGGGCTACACAGGCTGTGCACTGAAACCGTGCAAGCTCGCGCAGCCTGCTGGCGCTTCCGCAGGTGACGTCACGAATCTGGCTCCAGACTCATCTCATCTCATTATCTCTTGCCGCTTTATCCTGTCCTACAGGGTCGCAGGCAAGCTGTAGCTTATCCCAGCTGACTACGGGCGAAAGGAGGGGTACACCCTGGACAAGTCGCCAGGTCATCACAGGGCTGATGCAACCATTCACACTCTCATTCACACCTACGGCTAATTTAGAGTCACCAGTTAAGCCTGCATGTCTTTGGACTCTGGGGGAAACCGGAGCACCCGGAGGAAACCCACGGGGAGAACACGCAAACTCCACACAGAAAGGCCTTCGCGGGCCACGGGGCTTGAACCCGGACCTTCTTGCTGTGAGGTGACGGCGCTAACTACTACACCACTGTGCCACCCGGCTCCAGACTCCTTTGGGATTTTTCCAGACGTGTTTTATTTTTTTCTTCTGTATGTAGCTGCTGGTCCATGATATGCACTTTTTAAAATGGCTATTGATCTGACTGTTCAAGACCAATAACGATCCAGATCCCTGACACAAAGCCATTGAGAGGACAATAATAATAATCATCATCACAGGGGTCAATCAACTCGTCTCCCATTCAGTCAGAGCGGAAATTAGCAGACTTTGAGTGGCATGGTGGTGTCGTGGTTAGCACGGTCGCCTCGCAGCAAGAAAGTTCCGGGTTCGAGCCCAGCAGCCGGCGAGGACCTCTGTATGGAGTTTGCATGTTCTCGGCGTGGGTTTCCTCCGGGTGCTCCAGTTTCCCCAACAGTCCATAGACATGCAGTACTTGAGCAAGGTACTTGAACCCCTGCCTGCTCCCCGTGTGTGTGTTCACTGCTTCCGCTGGGTTAAATGCAAAGGATGAATTGAAGTGTTTATGTGACAAATAAAGGTTCCTTCTTCTTCTTTATTGCTCTTTTAAAACCAGATCCACCTTAAACCACGTGCTTTTAAGGTCACCTGAAGCTTCTCTGTCATGGTGATGAAAACGCAGCATTTCTTGTTTAGTTAGTTTCTTGTTCATATCTATAAGTATATATTTATAGTAATAGTCGTAGCTGAGTAATATGTCAATTCTTGAAATCCTTTTTTTTTTTTTGCAATCTGTCCGTTCAAAACCTCCCCGTTCCACCTTAAACCCTTCGCACTGGCTTGTCGCTGTGTCTGGACAGCGCGCGCCCTGCCCCTCCCCATCCGGCCAATGAATGAGGAGCGGATGCGGCGTGTCCGCTCTGATTGGCCAATCAGATCTCTCGGTTGGTTCTGTTGGGGCCCCAACGGTAAAGCTCTCATTCATCTCAGCGAGTCTCTGACGACAGAGCAAGAGAGAGAGAGCGCGAGCGAGCAGCACACATATACACACACGCGCGCGCGTGCACGCGACTCGCTTTTCCAACGGCTTTTTTTTTAATTATTTGAAGTGCTGCGCGAAGGAAGAAAAAGAAAAAAACTAGCAACAGCTTGACCAAAAAACGAGTGTGGGACTTAAACTCTTGATACCCGGATCTTATTCGCAAGGTTTAAACCCAGCGCGGTCGGTGTCAGAGGAGGATTTTGTTTTTTTTATTTTATTTTTGCGTTCCTGTTTTTAACCCGAACGGTTTCGTCGTTGACCCAAACCGGGCGCGTTTTTCCGTTCAGCTCGGCGTTCCTGAGTGCGCAGCCCGACGCCTGGATCTTTAACCTTGCCTTTCTGTTGTGCCAGTGCATCAGGAGCCCACGGAATAGCCGCGGAGAGGTTCTGCGGCGCTGTGGATGGATATTAAGCGGCAGGTCGATGCGCTGTGAAGAAGGTTGTTTTGAGAGCGGCTTTGGAAGGGCAACATCGGCTGATGGAGTTAAGGTTATGGAGGATCGCGTGTAGGTGCGTATGCTGGGAATGTGCGCAGCCTGGTCCGTCACTGCTGAACGCGTGCTTCACTTGACACAGTGCAGGAGTAGATCCGTGCAATATCGGTGTGTGTGTGTGTGTATACATAAAGAGAGATTTAAAATGATCACTCTTGTTTGTTTAGATTTGCAGTAGATTTGGTGGTTTTGCGTCTCGTGCGCAGCGCGTTATGCGGGTTGTGCAGCGTCAAAAATGCGCAGTTTGTGGTGTTGATTTTGTGCTCTTACTCCTGCTTTGCAAAGAAAGTGTGTGTGTGTGAGAGAGAGAGAAGCCACTCTGCTCCCAAACACCCCTCCTCTTCTCTTCTCCTCTCTTCCTTTCCCTTCCTCTCCTCTTCCCCCAGCAGGCTGCCTTTCATTCATAAGTTTTTACCCCCCTCCGCCACTTCCACTCCTTCTTTCTACCCCCTGCTTTCACCCTCTTCCCCCATTTCCGTCTGTTTTATCATCCTTCCACCTCTTTGAACCCCACACACACACATCTACAAGCTTCTTTACCCTGCACTCCCACTGTTTGTCCTTTAACCCACCACCACTTCTCCTCCTTCTCCTTCTGCACATTATTCCCCCACTTCCATCTCATTTTACTCCTCTTTTTTCCTTCCTTCTGCATTTCTGTCCAGGTCATCCATTTCCTCCTTTTCTTCATCATCATCATCATCATCATCCTTCTTTCACAATTTCTCCTCTACATCTACTTGTTGTTGTTGTTGTTGTTGTTTACAGACACTCTTTGTTTGTTTGTACCCTCTCCTCTTCTCTCCAGTCTCTCCGGTTTATCCCAGGCCCCTGGTTTTTTTTTTTTCTTCTTTCTTTCTTTCCCCCCCTCCTCCCTCTCCCCCAGGGCTCCTCTTCGTGTCTCTCTGTCTGTCCGTCCCGCAGCCGACTGTCCCAAAACGCAGCACGGCCACTGGAACTCGATTTTCATTTCCAGAAAATCGATTGCACTCCGGTTTAATTCCTCCCCCTTTCCTGACCCAGTTAAGGAAAAAAGGTCCATGTCTATGTGATTTTGGGCTGTCTGAGGTTTTTTTTTTTAAATCAATTTGATCAAATCAATTGAATTACACATAAGACTCGTTTATTTTGCTTTGACTCGCGTCTTAAAGCGCGGTTTATGTCGGGCCGTCGGCGTCCCGGGCGGGCCGTAAACTTCTCCTCTCGGCGCTGGTGCTGATCTGCATGTCAATGCCGGCCAGCCATACACATGCAGATCGGGGACGGGGAGAATTATTGAGCTCTGTCCAACATCTCGTTAATAGTCAACCCAGCCCAAGAGCCCGAGTGTGTCGGATCGGATGTTTCAGAGAGCTTTAAAGCAAACTTTTTTTTTTTTTAAAGCTGCAGCTATTTGCTAGAAGTGAACATGTGAGGATTTTCAGGACATATGTCTCCTGCTGTCTTTCACACACACACTCGGTCTATCTCTCTCGCTCTGTTCACCAGCTGCTTTATGAGACGAGAAAACCAATTCACACATTTGTGTATTTCAATACAGCTTTCATCTGTCTCTCTTACCATCCCTTGGGTTTTTTTTTTAATAGCCCTGGTTGTAAAAGGTTACTTCCTCTCGGCTCAGGCCAATAAAAAAAAAACCCTGCATGTTTGAGAAGGCAATACAGCCAAATGATATGACTATCATGGTCAACTGGAGATTGCTGTAATATTCGAAGGTTATTGCAGCAACTCCGTTTGTCCTGCGTTCAGCTGTTTGGAATCAACATGCTTTTGTGTGTGTGTCTCTCAAATTCTTCCATATCGGCTACAACACTGATTTGTTTCAGATCTTTTCTGTCTCTTCCGTCCGCCCTCGGTCGTCTAACACATTCCAGTTGTTTGTCGTTGATAACTGCTTGCAGGAGCAGTCCGATTTTGATGAGAACAGCAAAATGCAAATCGGACAACGTTTTATGGTCTGAGACGTGTGCGTATGAAACGCTTCAGTAATATAATTGTGATTATTCGAGAACTTGGGTCAAATTACGAACCCAAGAGGAGTTGTGAAAGCGTTGTGTATCCGTTCCGTGATTTATCGCAATATCGATGCTGAAAGGTCATATCCTCTGTCCTGAGATTAGATTAGATTACAGTGGTTTGTATTGACTCGGGCTTGATGTACTTTTCTCTGTCTGTCTCTGTGTGGCAGGTTCTCCGATGTTCCCGGACTGCACCGTTCCACAGGAAGTCGTTGATTCGGTCAGATGGATCGCGGAGGCCACGTGGGCGCCGTTCTCTCTCTAGATCAGATCCGCTCCATACGTTCCAAGAACGAGTACACCGAAGGCCCCGTGACGTCACCGGCATCATCGCAGTCGCCTGCGACGTCGACGCGGCCGTCGTCGTGGCGCCCTTCGCCGCCTCCCCGGACACTGAAGCACGAGAGGACTCACGAGGTCATTGTGGTCAACGTTAACAACAACAACTACGGAAGCGGCGGCACCGGTAGCGGCTTCTCTCCTTCCTCGGGAAGCTCGCCACCTTTTCGCCATGTGGTTAGGACTCAGCCCAAATCGCAGCTGGCGCCCTTGCGGCCTCTGTTCCCTCCTTCGGACGCTCTGTTGATGTCGAAGCAGGCGAAGTCGAAGGGCGAGTCCTTGTTATCGTCGTCGTCTTCGTCTTCCTCATCCTCGTCGTCGCACCAGCTGATCTGCGAGAGCTGTGGGAAGTGCAAGTGCGTCGAGTGCACTTCGCCCCGACCGCTTCCCTCGCGGATGGTGTGCGACGGCCAGTGCGTGTGCTCGGCCGAGAGTGTGCTGGAGCACGGCACCTGTATGTGCCTCGTCAAGGGCCTTTTCTACCACTGCTCGAGCGAGGGTGGAGACGATGCGGGCGACTCATGCGCTGACCGACCGTGCTCGCTGTCGCGGCCCCGCTGCCCGGCGCGCTTCCTCTGCATGGCCCTCATGGCGCCCGTCTTCCCCTGCCTGCTCTGCTACCCTCCGTGCAAAGGGTGCCTGAAAGTGTGCCAGGTGTGCCACGACCGCCTGCGCCGACCCGGCTGTCGCTGCAAGAACTCCAACGCCGTCTACTGCTGGAGAGACGGGCAGGGACACGCGCTCGCGCCGGGCAAACCGACCTGAGTGGGACAGGACACGCAAACGAGACACTAACAAACACGGAGCCGAAAACCCAGGCACTAACACAGGATTAAGGGCGCTTTTTTTTCCTTTTCTTTTTTTTGGCCCCATTCGGCTTCCATACTCAAGCTAAAACAGGCAGAGCTGAATATGTGCTAACACGCAGCAGGGAGTCCAAATCTACGCTAACAAACACACTGAGGTCTGAATGTGTGCCAGGCATGTGCCAGTAATTAGTTATGCAATGACAAGAAATTCAATATTGTTCTTGTGGATGCTTCGAAATCTCGTCAGTGCCACTGTGGCATGAGGACCACCGTGTCTTCGGCTTTGCCAGCAAGCGCAATTCCGTAATTCTCTCATGCGAGTTGTGTGAAAATCTGAAATGCAGTGCTGAAATGTCGTCTCATCGCAATATTAAAAGTGTAAAACGGCACATCCTGACAGAAGCCTGAAAACAGTGCGGGATGCAGACTGAGGGCGAGTCCCGGGACACGCGATCCGGGAGGAAGAGGACGGACGATGCTATCCTGACTATGCGCGAAATTGGCCCCACCTGCTCCTCACCAATCTGCTGCTAGGAGGATGGAGGATGGAAAAACGCAAAACCACTCGTTTATTATCTGTCGCATGGCAGGTTTTTTTTTTTTAAATAAACAAAACCAGTGTTTGCCTTAAACTGACTGCGGGTTTGCTCAGCTACTCGATAAAGAGACAAAAAAAAAAACCAGACAGAAGAAGAAAATATTTTTAAGTAAACGAGACACAAACCGAACCGAATCTGTGAAGGACTGTCCGGCCAGCCCATAATACTGTAGCTGTTCCCAGATCGCCGTAGCAACCTGGTATTGTTCTCACACAGAGGGCTTCCCGTGCCTTCCCGCGGGTCGTCTCCATGGAAACGACCCCTCCGTCTGGTAGCGTTTCCGGATGGACAGACGGGCGGACGTTCAAACACACTCTCACACACACACACACACACACACACTCCGTGGCATTCTGACATTATGGTTTTGTTGTTGTTTGTTTCTTGTTTTCTCTCCCCTTTTCTCATATTTTTGTAAAAAAAAAAGAAAAAAAATTGTATGTTCAAATCCATCAGAGGAATCCTGGCTATTTTTTAAAAAGTGAAAAAGAAAAAAAATGTCTGTTTAAAAACATTTTGGTTTTTTTCTTTGTCATTGTAAAAAAAAAATATTTATTAAGTGAAGCTCTATTATTTTATGATATTTATTGCGAAACAAAGACAGTCTTAGATTTACTCATGTCTGAATATAACAGAAATATCAATACTGAGAAATTAAAGGGTGACACAAACGTTATGTTAACTTTACTGCAGAAATATATGAATTAACTAATAACACATCGCCTCCTGTCTTTATTTATCTCTCTCCGACCTTCTTGATTTCTCATCTTGCAACATGTTTTCCATTTTGCCTTTGTCTTCATCTTTCCGTCTCTCCTTTTATTCTTGTTTGTGTTTATCGATTTCTTTCGTTATTATTGTACTTTCTTTCCAGTTGTCTGTCTCTCGGTCTGTTTCTTCACTTTCTCCGTCTCCCTCCGTGTGTGGGCGGGCTTGTTTTGATATCTTGGTGGAGTCCCAAAGCTTGGAATATCTGACAGGTATCTGCTCCTGATGTGGAAAACGGTTTGATGAAGCAGAACTGCCAAAAAAAAAAAACCCAAAAGTTTCTTTGGATTTAAGTGGAGATGGTAATCAGGACTGTGAGATAAACGTGTATTAGATTGGGTTGTTTTTGATGCCACCTGTGTGACGATCATAAAGTGTGTGTTATCGCTGCTTGCTTTTATTGCTTAGTTCCTGCTGCTGCAGCCTCTGATCCGGAGTCCGTCTCCGTCTCTGTCGAGACAACAACGGAGCTGAAGTCAGCAAGGAACTCAACCTTCCATGCTTTATTCTGTCGGGTGGGGGTAAAAAATAAATTCCAGTTTAGTCATCATCTCGCTTGATTGGCATCTTCTGGACTGAATGTCAATAATCTTGCTCATTGAACTGATCCAGAAGTTAGCATTCGCACCTTGGACACATCCGACAGTCCAGTGCACGGTTGGAAGCTTTCAGTGGCCACGCCCAGGCTGCTGATCACGGGACAAAAACCAATATTTGGTTATATAATCAGTTTCTGTGTTCAAATATCATTTAGCAGACGCTCTTCTCCAGAGTGACGTGCAACGTACTCGGTCACCTGAGGAGCAGTTTAGGGTTCGGTACCTCCCTCAAGCCCACTTCAGCTATTCCGGTTGGTCCAGAGTGTCAAACTGGTCACCTTTTGGTCCCAAAGCTGCTTCTCTCACCATTCGACCATGGTTGGGTTTCGATGGTTTGACAGACCCCCCCCCTGTCCAAGATGAATACTGCTTGAAATGATTGTACGTTTTACAATTTGCCGTCAGTGTAAACGTACGCTGTTAATGTTGTTGGTTCGAGTTATAATGCTGAAGAGTTGGAACATTTATTTTGTGTAAACAATACCATCGAACCACTAACCAGCAAGCTAATAACATCAGGTTTCAGGTTGCATGTGATATCTGAACACGGAAACTGATTCTATCGCCCAATAATTGTTCGTGTACCGTTATCAGCAACGTCAGCCTGGCCGCTGGAAGTTCCCAACTGCGAATGAAGCATCTCAAATTCTGTGCCTCAGACCTCAGACAAGATGGCTAATCTGCCTCATAAAAAACAACACACACACACAAGAAACCCTCTCCTCCAGACAGAACTTCACCTCGGTTTCTCAGCTTTAGCAGCTTTATCCTGTTCTACAGGGTTGCAGGCAAGCTGGAGCCTATCCCAGCTGACTACGGGTGAAAGGCGGGGTACACC
>JAPEKO010000013.1:8106474-8117327 GCA_027576075.1 Cathorops hypophthalmus
GATGAAAATTACAGGCCTCTCTCATCTTTTTAAGTGGGAGAACTTGCACAATTGGTGGCTGACTAAATACTTTTTTGACCCACTGTACCTAATGAACAAATAATGTGATATGACCATGAGGAGTTAATCCCCCAAAAGACAGTGAGGAAGTGAGGAGGGATTTAGTGAGAGAAGCACCGAAGAGGCCAAGGGTAACTCTGAAGCAGCTGAAGAGATCCAAAGCTCAGACAGAAATCCTATTCGGCGGAGACCCAAGGGCCTGTTGGAAGGTTCACGTGAGTGGATCAAAACAAGAATGGTCCAGTCAAAGCCCAGAGCTCAATCTGATTGATAACCTCTGGCAAGGCTTCTGACAGCAAGCAAAATACCATATTCTCAATGTGATCTTGGACCCCACTATACACACACTTGAAAAAACAAGTGCAAATCTTCTGGAAAATACTGGTGTCGGAATTATGGACATCGTGACAGTTGATAGTTTGTGACATTTGCCATGAAATGAACAACAGTACTTAAACCTCTTCTGACAACGTCTAATCAGGTGACAGATAGTTGTAGAGGGAAGGCTCTTAGTCCGCTCCCCCATTGAGAACATTTTATGCTCCTTGATGTTCTCATGTTTGTGCATATGGTCTTCCTTCAATCAATTCACACCACAGGTTTTCAGTCGGGTTCAAATCCTTTTCTGTGGTTCATTTTGTTGAAAGCTCCATTTCTGACCAAGTTTGAATCTTATGGCAGAGTCAACCAGGGTTTAAAAGCAACAGCACAGTTCCTGGTGAGCAAATGGAAAACAAGATGTTGCAAGCATGACAATTTGCATTTATTTAAAGCATTCTTATTCGTGTAATTAATTTTGTCACAGTGGTGTAGTGGTTAGCACTGCCGCCTCACAGCAAGAAGGTTCTGGGTTTGAGCCCAGTGATCGACGGGGGCCTTTCTGTGTGGCAATTGCATGTTCTCCCTGTGTCTGTGTTGGCTTCCTCCGGGTGCTCCGGTTTCCCCCACAGTCTAAAGACATGCACTTTAGGCTAATTGGTGGCTCTAAATTGACCGTAGGTGTGAATGGTTGTTTGTCTCAGATGGAAATCCCATTCGTCGGATACCCAATGGCATGTGTCAGCCCTGTGATAATTTGGCGACTTGTCCAGGATGTACCCTGCCTCTCGCCCATAGTCAGCTGGGATTGGCTTCAGCTTGCCCCTGACTCTGCACAGGATAAGCGGTTACGGATAACGGATGGACGTATGTTTCACCATTTTCACCGCATATGCCAAAAGACATGTAAATCAACCCTCTGAAAAATTTGTTTTTGTGCCAGGCTCATACTTTTGGCCTGCAACCACATGGTACCCTCAAATTGCCATACCTTGGCTTAATGCCCACATATGTTCTGTCAGCCTCCTGTGAGTCCAAAATGGACAATGCCTCAGTGTGTTCTATTTACCTGGTAGTTGGGGTAACAAAGTGTCACCAGGTGAAAACATGGCCCATTGTGCAGTGAATGCATCAAATCAGTGGGGCCTGATACCACAGGACTACAAATTTCAGTTCTACTGCCAACCTTTTCAAGGCCCAGGGCCTCACTTTCAGTTATCAGGTTTGACACTCTGTTCCATCTATCCATTATCTATACTGCTTCTCGAGTAAAGCTGGAGCCAATTCCAGCTCACTTTGGGCAAGAGACAGGGTACAGTCTGGGGAAGCCACCAATCTACTGCAGGGCTAATACTATTAACCATTCCCACTCATTCATACCTCTGGGCAATTTAGAGAAGCCAGTTGACCTCATCCACGTGTCTTTGGACTGTGGGAGGAAACCCACACAGGCTAGGGGAGAACATGCAAATTCCAGACAGAAAGTACCAGTTGTCCATGAGGTTTGAACCCAGAATCTTCCTCCTGTGAGGTGGCAGTGCTAACCACTGCAACATCTACCTCTATATTCCTTGAACTTAATTCCCTCTTGGCCAGAAGCTCATTTGAAAGAAAAACCACATGGTTCAGAACAAACCTGAATAACCCTTCTTGTTCAGATGAGGGATAGTGGTTACTCTTCTTGCAACAGTGCACATTATGTTTCCACTGCTCCAGAGCACAGATGCTTATTGAATTTTGCCTTTCAAGACAGGCTTTGCAATTCACAGTCCTCCACTTCAGCCTCTCTCTAGCACCACAGGTTTTTGCAAGATGCATTCTACAACTGTAGCCAACTAGAGTTGTAAAGAGAAGGTCTTGACTCTTGAGTTCTCGGCTATGCCACCTAGGACCTTTCACACCAAGATATATGTTCAGCTTGACCTAGAACACCTTACTTGAAACAAGAGGGCTCGCACGCACAGATAAATAATGACAGTAAACAAACAAACCAAAACACACAAGGCAAAAAACTAAAATTATATGAAATGTACAGGAGGCAAAGCAGCAGAGACAAATCTTTCTCTAGGTATCTCTAACTCAACATGACCAACAAGACCGAGCAGCCGGGGCACAACGTGTGGCTGCTGGCATATCACGGTCCTTGTGAACAGCAGCCGACTACAACATATTCTGTTATCCTAAACATCCCAGTCTGCTACTCAGCAAAGTCACAGTCTTTGTTGAAGATGTGGCAGCCACTCCAGTGCATTACAGCACCATGGATGGTGTCTCACCAGGAGTTCCTAAGCTTCCTCACAGCCTTTCTTAAGGAAGCAAGGCACCCTTTTACAGGTAAAGCGGTCTCTGTAAAGATGTGATCAGAGCAAAAATAGGGCAAGAACTGCATTCCTTGGCTATAAGCTTGTGTATAAATGCATGTTGGCTCGTGGGGAAATGAGGAATCAGGAGGCAAGCTGGAGACGACTCAAAAAAAAGTGTGCTTTATTTCTGTACGTTTGCTTTTAGGTGGTTCTATTGCACATGGCAGGCAAAAACACAACCGCACAGCTCTGTGCTGCTCAGCTCCCTCGTTCTCTGGTTCCAGTCTTCTCCTGAAAGCACAAACAAAACGCATAAATAAACTGCCCATAATGAGACACAGGTGAGCATCACCTTACCTGCCAGTGCAATTTGTCTCAACCTGTTAGTGGGAGAGGTAATCCACTCCCACCATCTGTGCCACGGACCTGTGGACCACCTTAAATTGAAATGGCTCAAGTGCCAAATACCAACAAGTAATTTGTGTGTTTACATCTTTCAGGCAGTGGAGCAAATAGAAGTAGCCCATGTTCAGAACAGAGGATGAAAGGGTGTCCCAGCAGGTAATATTGGAGGGTGAGGACTGCCTACTTGATGGCCAAACCTCCTTGATTGTGCTGTATTTACTCTCTTGCACTGTGATCTTGCAGCTATTGTACAGCACGGGGCACTCCTCCCCCTCTACCAACTGAGACACAATGGCCCCCAGCCCTGTGTCTGACATGTCAGTCTGCAAAACAAAAAGGAGAGAAAAGTCAATCTGTTGCCTTATGCACATGACCCAAGTGGAAGCCCAGACACTGTACTTTCACCTACCCAACTGCACACTTCTTTGAGTCTGCTTTGAGTCCAGCCCATCTCAAAGAACTCAGAACAGACCTCAGATGTTGTAAATGCTGCTTCAAATCATGACTATAACTGATATCATCATCTAACTAGGCAGGGGTATATGCACTGTGCGGACAGAGGATTCTCTCCATAAATCATTGCTCGGGCTTCGCACAAATCAAATGGAAGGATGACAAATTGGTAGAGCCCAAAGAGAGTGAAAGCATTTTTTTCTCAGGATATTGGAGTCAATGAAATCTGCCAAAACACCTTAAGTACACTGTCAAACAAAAACGAGCCACACCAAACCGATCAAGCACTTCATTCATGCAAAACATCAGATGGGTCTCAAACTTCTACCCCGTGTTGACTTTTCTGAAGTCTATACAAAATGGACCAACCTATCAGTCTTGAGGACCAAGACCACTGGGCTGCTCCAATCACTGTGGGAATCCTCCTTTAACCCCATTTCAAGCACAGCCTTAAGTTTCTCCCAAACCACACTTTTCTTGTGCTCAGGTAACTGTTATGGGTGGCCACATACAACCACACCTGGATGAATCTCAATGTGGTGCTCTATGAGGTTCATGTAACCAGGTAGAGCCGAAAACATATCCAAAAATTCCTCCTGCAACCTGGGAACCTGTTATCTCCGGGACAGAGGTGGTCTCCACAAGGGGACCTGGGTCAATTTGACTACACTTTTTAGATTTACGTTGGGTTCCAGCTCCTGCCTCTTGGGAACAGGTTGCAAGACACCGAGATGTTATATTTGAAGTGCCTCATACCCATCCATTTGCCTGACCTCATAGTTGACTTCTCCAACTTGCCATGTGACTTCAAAGGGTCCTTGCCACTTTGTGAGCTCAATGTGGGACGCAATATCCTGTGGCTGAGCACCTCTGTTATAAAGCCAGGATTGCCATTCTTGTGCTTCTAGCAAATTCTCCTGTGTTTGGTGACTTAAAGTGTGGAGTTCTGCTCTCATGTCAAGAATGTACTGAATTTAATTTTTCATAGTAGAAGGTCCCTCCTCCCAATTTTCTCTAATGACATCTAAGAAAACCCTGTGGAGGCTTGTGGGACCTGTCATACTGTGAATAATAGGGGCTTGAGCCACTTATCCAAATTCTGAGCATCATCGTGAATAAATTTGTGAATCGTGTGCTTAAGCATTTGATTAAATCGTTGGACCAGCTTGTTAGTCTGCGGATGTTAACACCGTTATGAATCAGTTTATTCACCAATAACTTGTACAGTTCACAAACAGTGTGTGACAAAATTGTTGTGCCTTGATCAGTCAAGATTTCTTTTGGAATCCTGATTCAGGAGATAAAATGGAATAATGCCTCTGCAGCATTGCATGCAGAAATGTTCCAGGTATTGCACTGTACCATCCGCTAAGACTCACAGAAAGCAATGCCCTTGTGCAGTCCAGTCTACTGGCTCAACAAGGTCTATCCCAGTTCTTTCAAAGGTGATCGCGGTAAAGGAAAGAAGGTGCAGTGATGTTTTTGGGGTGGCCAGCAGATTCACCAGCTGTCATTCTTGACATACAGTACACCACCTGTGAACATTGCCACAAATGCTTGGCCAATAAAAATGATCCATAAGCCAGTTTACTGTTTTATCCCCAAATGCCCAGCCAGGAGATTATGATGAGTCACATGGAACAGAAGTTTCCTACATCTCCTCAGGACCACCAACTGGGTTGAACTCTTCTTTGGTTTGAGTATCATGTGTCAGTCAATACAATACCCATCCATCCATTATCTTTAGCCACTTATCTTGTATAGGGTCGCAGGCAAGCTGGAGCCTATCCTAGCTGACTACGGGCGAGAGGCAGGGTACACCCTGGGCAAGTTGCCAGGTCATCGCAGGGCTAACACAGAGACAAACAAACATTCACACCCACGGTCAACTTAGCGCCACCAATTAGCCTAACCTGCATGTCTTTGGACCGTGGGGGAAACCAGCGCACCTGGAGGAAACCCACGCAGACACGGGGAGAACATGCAAACTCCACACAGAAAGGCCCTCGTCAGCCGTTGGACTCGAACCCAGGACCTTCTTGCTGCGAGGCGACAGTGCTAACCACTACACTACCGTGCTGCCCAGTCAATATAATATTTCTTCAACAATGGAGAACTATGGGTGCGAGTGCGCAACAATTGGCTGAATTTTTTGACCACTGATTGCTCTCACTTGATCAAAAGCATGTCTTAGGGTCTCCACAGGTGACAGCTCCAGAAGAAAATCCCCCATTTTTCTGCACTGCAAAAAGTGAAGGGATGGAGCCCTCTTCACCCTACATGTCCCTGATGCAGAACCTGATGTAAATAGCCCCAAGACTGCCTCCCCTGGCAAAGTAGCACTGAAATCCACCCCTGCTTTGCTATTGCAGGAACCATTCACAAGCATTTTCCTGGTTAATGCCTGAAACCCCAGCCAATTTGTCAACAGAATTCTTGGATGGGTGAGGCAGGGACTAATGACTGCCTCTACACTATATTTTCACCTCAGAACTTAATGATTACTGCTACCACTTGTGTATATCCCTATACACACACCTCACCTTCACCAGTTGTGCATTTCCCAATACCCCACATTGAATCAGGCTTTGAAGGACTGTGGTCTGATTATACCTTGAGTCCACCAAGGCCTGATGTGTACTCTCTTATATACTCACTGGTACACGGTACATTCCTGCTTGATTGTAGAAAGCCTGAAGTGCATAAGGAATCTGGATCTGAATTCCTGCTTCCATGAAATAATGCTGATCCTGGAATTGCCCAGCTCTCCTGCCACACCTGCAGACTTGCCCGGGCTTTGCCCTAGTCCTGGAGAGCATAGATGGTTCAACCTGTGCAGAGAGAGAGAAGGAGTTTGTGGAGAAATTAGAGGGGAAGGAGAGGAGGGTGAAGTAAAAAGGGAAGAACCCTGAGTTTGGGGAACTAGTTTCAGGGGAACTGTCCTTCATTTTGTTCATGCAGGGACAAGGAGGACAGAGAGGATGGGGATAACAGGGGAAGGGAAAGCATGAGAGAGAGGGAGGGCAGGGGGCTCACCTGCCCCTGGAAAGGCCATCACATGATCTTCTGCAAGCCAAATCGCCTCTCCCAGTGATATCGGACAGTGGCACTGGACCCACTCTCCCGTCCCTTCTGGCAGCAGGGCAATGAACTGCTTCAGCACCACTCAATCGATGATATGACCAGCGTTGCACTCCTCTGCCAGTAGTCACCTTCGACAGGTGTCCCAGAGCTGTTGGGCAAAGGTGAAAGAGTCGCCGGACTCTCTAATCATCAGCAAGCAGAAGCAGTGATGGTGCTGTTCATGAGTGTGGCCAAACCATTACAAAATATCATGCTTTCAGTCCAGGAAGTCCGGCAGGTTGGTGACTGGGTGCTTTTATACTGTGAGCTGAGCTTCCCTCAGTAGCAGCGGCAATAAGCGGACCACCCACTGTGAGGTTGGGCCAAGCACATGCTTCCGCAGCACACTTCCACAACACGCTTAAAGGGGTCAATGGAGACTTTGGGATAGTCTTGCGGGTCCATCATGTTGTGTGTGACTTTGGATATGGCCGTTGGGGTTGTGGCTGTAGTACCTGCTGGCTGGACCAATCCTCTGCCTTGGCCTGGAGAAGGACCGTGAACTGTCACTCCTGCTCCAGGCACAGTGCTTGGTTGTTGGACTTGTTGGTGGATGCCAACAAGGGTCTGGATAATTTTGGTGAGTGTCTGGATAATTTCAGTGAGGAGCAATGACTCCCTGATGGCGCTCTTCCTCAGATTCTTGGGTTTCAGTGCCAGTGTAACACATGCTGGTTCATGAGGGAAATGAGAAAATTGGATGCAGACTTTGGGCAACTCAGAAAGGTGCGCCTTTTTCTGCACACTTGCCCTTTTTTCAGCAGTTTTATTGCACACAGTAGGCAAACACACAAAAATACACAGTTGTGTGCTGCATCAATCTCTCAGGCTCTGGTTATGGACCTCCTGAAAGCAAAAACAAAACACACCAAAATAAGCTGCCCATAATCAGACAGGTGATTATCACCATGTTACCTAACAGTTCAACCTGCATCCCCTCTTTCCACAGCTGATGCTTGATCGTGTCCCTGCTTCCACACTCATCTTGCATGAAAATGACTCTGAAGTGACTTTTTATGAACCAATCTATTAATCTTGAAGTGTCCAGTGATGGGAACTTGAACCACATAGCAGTGATTTGTTCATCAGATCAACTAGTCTGTTGTAGTCTGCCACAGGGAATCATTAAAGCATTAGCTTATGCCACTGAATTCTGGACCATTACAGCCACAAGTGGATGGATTGAGCCAGTATTGCTGACTGTTTATAGAAGAGGCCTCTCCCCCAAACTGTACACTGAAATGGCCTGTCGAGAAGAGGCTCTAATATTTGGAACAATACACCCAGCTCTCCATAACATTAAATAATTTACTCATAACCCATTCAGTGGGGCCATACCAAGATTTGACATCTCATTGGCACAGAATAGGTGATTCGGCATTTCGTGGGTAATTATTCCACTCGGGTCTGGGATGCCAGTTTCAGGGCCCTGGCACCTCAGTCACAGGCTGCTGGAACCAAAGGGGGACAAGGGAAAGAGGAGAGAGAGTAAAGAGCTGCTTTCCACCACAGACTCTGCCAGTCTGATCCTATGCTGGCTGGAAGGCATCATCTAAGGACACCAGTTGGTGGTACTGAACCCACGCTGCTGTTCCTGATGAACTCTTCCAGCACCACCAGATCAGGAATTCCTGCAGCATCCTGTAATTAATGTCAGCATCAACCACTGACGAGTTTCAGAGACCGGAAAGCTCTTCTGAGAGCTGGCGTTCCTGTTGCACTACCACTGGCTTTACACTCTAGTACTCCAGCTACATGCACTGTTGGGTGGCAAGCTGGATGACCCCTGAGAGTAAAGTAGGCAGAGGGCCTACTCATCCTTTAGCCATCTCCATGCAACTGCTTGAAGAGGTCTATGAAGGCCTCTTGTTTACAGGTCAAAGAGACTTAGGATGTACCTCCCCACCCTCCTCCATGCAAGAAGATATCCAGATGATTATCACAAGGCTAGCAGTTATCTGGTGTTCACAGTACCACAGTTACATATGTAACTAGAAATTTCTGTCTTCAATTCAATGGTCAATTGTCATCCATCACCTGAGATGCCTCCACCTGTCTGTCACCAGCAACCCACAACTTGGGCAACATTTGATATATTTAGTAAGATATGAGGAGGTGAGGTCTAAATACGAGGTTGCATGCATGTAAAATGTGTGTTTCATTATCATGGGAAAAAAACATGACATAAAAGAGACAGATGGTCATTGACTTCATGCCAAGTGATGAATATAAAACTACATGAGCAACCAAGGCTGTAATAAGTTTGAAAAATTTCAAGAATGTGAAGCACCTGAGAATATGCCAGAAATGTGATCTTACTCTCCTCACACTGCCCCAGGTCATGATAATATCTGTTCAGCTTTGGCTGTCCACTGCACCCAGTCCACTATCCACAGTATCAGCAACCCCAATTCCAAAAAAGTTGGGACATTGTGTAAACGGCAAATAAAAACAGAACATGACGATTTGCAATTCATAGAAACCCACTATTTCACTGACAACATATCAAATGTTGAAACTGATTTTTTTTTCTTTTAAATATGCACTCATTTTGGAATTTGATGCCAGCAAAACATTTCAAAAAAGCTGGGGCATATTTTGTTGCATCACCTCTGGTTTTTACAACACTGTAAAAATTTGTGAACTGATGAGACAAATTGTTGTCGTTTGGAAAGTGAAATGTTGTTCCGTTCTTGCCTGAGATACATTTTAGTTGGTTAAAAGTTTGGGGTCTCCTTTGTATTTTGTGCTTCATCATGCACCAAATGTTTTCGATGGGAGAGAGGTCTGGACTGCAGGCAGCACCTGGACTCTTACTTCGGAGCCCTGCAGTTTTAATATGTGTAGAATGCGGTTTGGCATTATCTGGTTGAAATAAGCAAAGCCTTCCCTAAAAATGATGTGGCCTGGATGTCAGCATGTTGATCCAAAACCTGTATATATCATTCAACATTAATGATGCCTTCACAGATGTGCAAGCTGCCCACACCATGTGCAGTAATGCACCCTCATACCATTACAGATGCTGGCTTTGAACTGTGTGCCAATAACAAGCCGGATGGACCCCATCCTCTTTGGTCAGGGCAACACTGTGTCCATGATTTCCAAAAAGAAATTAAAATTTCAATTCCTCAGACCACAGAACAGTTTTTCCACTTTACTTCAGTTCATCATAAATTAGCTTGGGCCCATAGAAAGCATCAACACTTTGATATTGTTTATAGATGGTTTGTGGCTGCAGTGATGAACTGTGTTCATAGGCAATGGTTTTTGGAAGTGTTCCTGAGCCCATGAGCAATTTCCACTACAGAATCATACCTGTTTTTAATGCAGTGTTACCCGAGGGCTTAAAGATCACAGCCATCCAATGTTGGTTTTTAGCCTTGTCCCTTGCATACAGAGATTTCATCAGATTCGCTGAATCTTTCAATGATCTTGTGGGCCATAGATGGCGTGACACCCAAATTTTTTTGCAGTTTTCTACTGAAGAATGTTATTCACAAATTACTGCACTATTTTCCCACAGTCTCTCACAGAGTGATGAACCCCTCCTTATCTTTACTTCTAAAAGACTCCACCCCTCAGGGATGTTCTTTTTATACCCAATCTTGACTGGTTGCCAAGTCACCTAATTAGTTTTCTTTTTAACATGACACAAACTTTCCAGGCTTTTGTTGCCCTGTCCCAAATTTCTTTCTGAAAAGTGTTGCTGGCATCAAATTCAAAATGAGCATATATTTTTCAAAAAACAATAAAATTTCCCAGTTTCAACATATATGTTGTCTTTGTGCTACTTTCCAGGAAATGTAGGGTTTCCATGATGTACAAATCATCATGTTCTGTTTTTATTTATTTCCCAACTTTTTTGGAATTGGGGTCAGAGAAATGTAGATATAATTAGTTAGTTTTAAAAGGTTTGGGGAGATTTTTTCACAAAAATACAAGGTGGGATGAAAGCTCTTGCTGGTCTGTTTTAGTTCAAGTTCAGTACACATGAGAAGAAGTGCGCATGTGAACTTGTCTTAATAATTGTTGACCATAGAGTCTTTTTCCGAAAAAACAACATAGAGTCTTTTACGTTTAAGGCGATGGCCTTTCTGTGCGGAGTTTGCACGTTCTCCCTGTGTCCGCGTGGGTTTCCTCCGGGTGCTCCGGTTTCCCCCACAGTCCAAAGACATGCAGGTTAGGTTA
>JAPEKO010000013.1:9065541-9075867 GCA_027576075.1 Cathorops hypophthalmus
GATTTTATGTTGTAATATAATATTTCTGTTTGAATTTAATTTAAAAAAAAAAAAGCCCTTCTGTTTTCGACGCAGAGTTCGTCTCGTACTTATGACGTCATGACGTCGCCCCTGCGCTTGTGCGTGGTGAACCCCGCAGAGTGAACGGTGTCTTTAGCAAAACGCGCATTAACAATTGGGATATATTCGATTAAAAATGTATTCAATGGCGCTTGGAGCAACTAAATAAGTGGTTTAATTGCTACAGGAATTAACACAGACTTGGACTTTGTATTTATTTTTCGTGTTTTGTTTATTTTTTTTAGTGTTTTACACGGTTTTCCGCTTGTGGCTAGTTATGCTAACCGCATTGCTTTCGGCCTGTTCCGCTTTGCTTTCTTTTGTGTGTGTGGTTTTTTTTTTCTTTTCACAGTGAAGTGTGTCTGGAGTGAGTAATCTTGGGTGATTCTTGATCTGGACTGCGCTTTCTCCGCCAGCACTTGGACTACCTTTGGGAATCTGCGCGTTTGTAAAAGTCGTTGTGGAGACGGACGGCGCGCGCGCTGGCGCCGCGAAGCGGCTCCGCTTTCACTCGGACGCTTTAATGAACACTGACCTCCAGCACCGGACCTTCCCTTCTCGTTGTAACATCTTTAATTCCGGACTCATTGTAGTGTTTTTTTGGTTTCCATTAATCGCCTTTGGACCCATCACGACACCCTGCAGGTTTTCTTTAGCTGCTGTTGTTGGGCTATGGGCTGAGTGGGGTTTGTTGGCCTTGGCATAGAGGAAAGGGAGCCTTTACTCATTGTGTTGCTTTAGTAGATGATCTGATCTGACAGGAAAGCGTGTGTGTAAAAATGTCTTGTGTTCATTACAAATTTTCCTCTAAACTTAACTACGACACGGTGACTTTCGACGGGCTGCACATCACCGTGAGCGAGCTGAAGCGCCAGATCATGGGGCGAGAAAAGCTGAAGGCCGCCGACTGCGACCTCCAGATTACCAACGCCCAGACTAAAGAAGGTCAGATTAATCTCTCTCTCTCTCACGCACTTTTTTTTTTTACTCTGTCTGGTGCTGCTAAAAATCGCTTAAGTAGAAGATTAAGGTCTTCAGATGAGTCGCATCCTCGTGACACCAACCTGTCACTTTAATCGGAACTCGTGCTCATTGAGACAGCCGAGCATGTGGCAACACATCACACATGATCATGTCCACATCATGAGAGTGCCCATGGGGAAGCTCTTTCACTCACCCTGAGGTTAGCAAAACAGCTTTGGGACCAAAAGGAAAAACATGGTGGTTGGTGCCAGATGGGCCGGTTTGTTTTGAAAACTGAAATCTGAGGTTTTCAGGCACAGCAGTCCCTGTACAGGGCTCGAAATTCATGTTTTTTCACCAGCCAGCGGACTAGTTCCCTTCCAAAGTAACTTGCCAAAATTTGTTCATGTATGAATTTTGTTTCTGTCAAAAATAACATGAGTATTCATTGTTACTCAATGAATAGTCATTGTTCATGACTAATGTGCATTTATTTCAAGACCCAAGTATTTTTTTTTTGCACACTTTACAAACTGGCACCGGCTAGTGGTTAGTGTGTCCGCCTCTCGATCGTGAGTTCTATTCGCGGTCGGGTCATACCAAAGACCATCATAAAAAATAGTACCTACTACCATCTGGCCAGGCACGCTGTAATACTGATGCGAGTTGGGGAGTTAAACTCTCGTGGTTACCAGAGGACTCGCCCTCCACTGTAACCCTATCTATGTAATAGGCGAGAGGCCGAGGGCCATGGAGATCGGCGCCACATGGTGCGGGAAGGACTTTGACTTACAAACTGGCATTTGCTGTTCCACGTCCTCCTTGTGATATCCAAAAAAATGCCAGATGACTGACCCCTTAATAGGGGCTCGTCCATACGAGTACACAGCCTCACCCAATATGCTGTCATTTTGAAAAAAAAAATCCCCGTAAACACGGCATCGTTTCCAGAAATATTTGCGTCCACACGGATTCACTGGAAATGACCCAAAACGCTGTCGTACATATGCCAGGCCACATATATCACTGTGACGCCTGTTTACAGACAAGCTCATAACACAAGAGGACGAAAAAATATCAAACAAAAGCAGAAGGTTTTGTTGTAGCAGCAGTAATAGACTGAGTTGTTTCTGCAGTACGAGCGCAAGCCTGTAGTCCGCCATTATGACACGTCTAGCAGCTGAGGTTAAAGGTTAGAGAGGCGGGGCTTATAAGTCATGGTTTCTGAAAAAATCTGCATTCGCTGTCCAGACGACTTCAGGCTATCCGGCATTTTAGGATTTTCTCACACCGAGACCCGTTTTCAAAAAATCTCGGTTTCACACCTCGAAAAAGCCAGATCTATCTGGACACGAGGCCGAAACGATAAAGTATGTATGTGGATTCAACAAAAATGTACTGGTGTGGACAGGGCCCTAATTCTTTTTGGAACCAATTCGTCCGCTCCCATTTTATTTGTCCCTGAAATTGACAGAGCTTACATGGTTGCCTATGCAACACCAGCGATTGCATGAACTGAGTCAGCTGTAAACCGAAACTAGGAAATCTTTCAGCACCGAGATGTCACCCGGGATTGGTTGGCGAGTGCGTGACATTTTTTTTTTTTTTTACCCTTAGGCAGCTTCTCGCGTTACTGCCTGAGGGACAGGGAGAAAACCACCGTAAAAGATTTTAAACAAAGGCAGCAAACACAAAACAAATGCAAGTCGGCAGATGACCATAAAATAGTCGATAGTTACAATATAACAATTATGTATTTCCCATAGATTTTTCGGAGATTTTTCGAGTATATTCGATATATCGCACAGCCCTAGTCTGAATCATATATATAAAATATATTTTATTTTCAACTAGCTAGCTGGGCTGGCTAGTGACAGGAATTACCCGCCAAATGACAAATTAAGTTGCCTCGGGCGACCGGACCACCACGAATTTCGAGCCCTGCTTAGGTTAGCAAAACAGCTTTGGGCCGAAAAGGTTGCTGGTTCGATTCCCTGGACCAGCAGGACTGGCTTAACTGTCTTTTGAGCAAGGTGCCTAAGCTTGTGTCCGATTAGCCAATTGGGGAAAAAAAAAAGCTGATCATCAGTTCAGGCATTGAACCTGACCAACTGAATGTAAATGTCGGAACTGGGGGGAAAACATGGTGGTTGGTGCCAGATGGGCCGGTTTGAGTTTTGGAAACTGAAATCATCTGAGGTTTTCAGGCACAGCAGTCCCTGTAGACTTCATACGCAGAAAACAAAAGCTATCCAGCATGAGGTAGTTTTGCATCTGTGAGACATGAAGAGTCTGAGGACAAAGACCAAACTGTTTTGAACGGACGGTTATGGTGACTCCTACAGTTCAAAGATTGCCTTTTGCCCACTCTGGTGTTTCGTGTGAACATGAACTGATGTGCTGCTGCCACATGGTTGTCTGATTGGCTGTTTGTATGACTGTATATGGTGTTCTTAAATGATGGATGAGCGTACGTTTTTTTGTTTGTTTGTTTTTAATCTGAGATTTGGCATCCCAGATAATACTGTAAATGCATTCATTTTTTTCATCACTGATTTGAGCTCCAGGTAACAATATTTCAGAGAGAATTGGCATTTTGACTTGGACTGGCCTGTGTTGGGTTTCCCAAAAGTGTCATCTTGACTTTAAAAAAAAAGTTAGTTCATCATGCTGCTTACTCAACCATTTCACAATTATCTTTGTGCTGCAATGGTTTTGTGAAACTGGTTCGAAAATGTAACCTTTTGCCAGTCTGGTCACCTCAGACACGGTTGTTTGCTCGAAACTGTTTATTTTATTAGATCATTGATCTTCATTCGTTAGCTTTTATATACAGTATATTTTAATTTCACCTGTGACTGTTTGTTTTCGTCCAGTCTTATTAATTCCTTTTTTTTTTTTTTCTCCTTTCCTTCCCAGAATACACTGATGATGGCGCTCTAATCCCCAAAAACTCATCCGTCATCATCAGGAGAATACCAATCAGTGGTGTAAAGGCAGCCAGCAAAACATTTCTCATGTAAGTCATCAGCTTTGATATTGTTAATCCCGACTCTCAGACTAGGGGTGTGTTGGGGTTGCATCTTGTGGGAAAGGGTGTTTTTTTTTTTTTTCAACACAAATATGAATGTCATGAAATAGAGGCTATGTTCATTACCATGAGACTGGATATGGTGTTTTTGTTACATGTGTCGTGCTTCACACTTCAGACTTAGGGTTACGTACTTGCGCACTCAAGCACCAGAATATGTGGTGGATATTGGACACTAACCTCTTTCAGCACATTGTAGGAAGTGTAAAAAAGATTTTTAGCCATTATTTAGACAAGTAGACAAGAAAAAATGTGGAATACAGGTCGCTTTGTCCAATGACCATTTTGTCCAAAGCCTTTTTCATACACACTATAAATAATGTTATGTTTCAGGTATTTTTGTTCGGAAAAAGGAGGGAACGGAATTTGACTGAAGCAAAAGACATTTTGTCAAGCAAATGAGTGCTATAATGTACATGTTTCTCGACACTTAAGAGCGTATTAAGTGGGGGTAATCACGTCGGCCTGTGCCACTTGCTGACCCTGGGATGAGTTAACTGTCATTGCAGGCTGCTTGCTTGCATGTTTGTTTCCAGCTGGATCGTGTTCGATCTTTCGGTGCCAAGCAGCGCTCTCAGGAAGGCTTTGTTCGGGCCAAGGAGTGGTCCTACTAACCTGAGATGGTGTTCTTTTGAAGGGAGAGGCTTAGAGGAAGGTGCCTGTAAAATTTGGCTTCGCTGTGAGCTCTGTTGGTCAGGTTATTAATTTTCGAAGCCGTCTGGATCATATTAAATCTTAGGCTGTTTGCTTTACAAAAATGTTTCACTTTGGTCAAATTCTATTAAATTCTTCTTTTTCTATTGATAACTCTTTTTCTAACAAATACCTGAAATATGAAATGAGTGCGTATGAAAAAGGCTTCAGATGAAATGTCTTCACGATTGGACAAAGTGTCCTGATCCGGAAAATGTGTGTATCGGTATAACCAGAGACACATGAGGCAGGTAGTTGGACTGATGTGGAAAGTGATATCGAGACAGGCGTAGGAAGGACGGCGCGTTAAAGAACGCACAGAATTGCACTCATTGCTCATGTTTCAGTTTTTGCCCTTTCTCAGTGCTCCCTGTATCAAGGAGCAGCAGTCGTGCTTGTATTGACCCCCACTCAAGTCAAGTCAACTTTGTCATATATGCTATACATGCTCGACATGCAGCACAGATGAAATTTCAGTCCTCGCTGACCCACGGTGCAAACAGGCAATGCAGTAAATAGAATAGAATAATTGAGAAAACCAAACAATATAAACACACCCGAGATAAGAACTAGACAGACTAAACACTCAAACAATATAAACAGTATAAACACTCTTGATAGAAACTCTGATGGTCATTGTGTTTTTGTGTTGCAGTGATCGATGTGAGCCATCACTTGGATCTTCAAAAGCCGTATGTAACACCAGCTCATTTATTCTAATCTTTCTCACATGCACTACACACCAGTTTTCTCTCGCACCCTTCCTTGTTCCTTCATGTCATGTGTTGTGCTGAGACGATTTACATTGATCCATGTGTACGGAAGTGTGCGCTTGCTGCTGCACTGTATTACACACCAGGAAACTACTGTACAGTTTGTTGTACTGTCTGATCACACTGATCTTTATAAGATCTTCAAGTCTGTCTGTACTTTGTACAATTTTTATTTTTCTGTTCTATGAATAAAAGTTTTTATTTTTTGAAGTTTATCAAACACCTTCACTGTCTGTTGAAATAATTTATGCTAATTGTAAACTATAATAGTGCTTAATATTAATGCTCAGGTCAAGGTGCCTGTCACTAATTTATTAAATGAAGTGTCCGACTTCTCCCTTGAAGTCTATTTAAGAGTGCACTTGATGAAACACTTGTTTTCATGCACGTTTTGAATGTTGGTGTAAACGTTTTATGGTGTGGATAAACAGATGTGATGAACGGGGATTCTGTGGAATAAACAATGACGGAACGAGTGTGTGTTCCTGTATCCTCAGTTATCGTCTTTTTTTTTTGTTTTGTTTCCAGACGTAAAAAAAAAAATAGACAGCATTCGTGTCTGAGACTCATGACTTCCAACGTACAAATTCTGCAGGCTATATAGTGTGTAATATGATGACCTTGTACACCCTGTGTGAGATTCAGTCACAGAAAATGTTGAGAATTTGAATTGTCTCTTTACATGTTTTACTCAAGTAAGGATTCACTGTAAAATTGCTTTTACATTTTTTTTTAAGGCCACTAATGCTCTGCACATTTTACACACAATTGAATTATCAGACTTGACACGCTTCCATTTTCAGTCTTTTTCACATACTGTCTCGGCAGTGTTTTACCATTTTCAGTCTTGTGTATAATTCAAAACACTGCTGTGTTTTGTTTTAACTTATTTTATTTATTTTTTGTTCGTTCTGCGGTTGTAATGTCTCCTTCAAAGTGTACAGCACAAGAACGTCACTGCTGCTGATTACAAATAAAGCAATTCTAGTTTCCCTGTTCCCAAATTTATTCTCTCGTTATTTATCATTATTGATAAATTAGTTGTGCGACCTCTAATCCGGATTATGAAAAGATGGTATGTCAGACGGTTTGCCGGTTCAGTCACTGTGCTGAGGAATTAAAGAGAAATGTGTTAAATGGCTGGCCGCTTGTGTGCCTTCCGACAGATAGGTAGCTCTTGATTAGCCTGGTGTTTTTCATGTCTCAAGTGCATTCATGCATTTTCCCTGACAGCTTGTGATCATGCAGGTTTTTCCCAAAAAACGTCACTTCAAATTCAGCTATCATAAGAGCCAAAACCCAACAAAATACTCAATGGAAATGTTTGCCATCAGATGTTTTCCTCAAGAAAATAATTGGGTCCTTTGATTGGTTGTGGGGGAACCTCTGACTACAAGCATTAGTTTAGCATTTGCACAAAGTCAAGACTGAAATAAAATGTGAAACTCCTATCAAACTTTAATCACTGCTTTAGCTGGCATGCACTGTCCGAGGAGGAAAAGCCTGAAGCTGTGTTACTACTTCCTGAGCGGTTTCATGAATGGGCTTGTTTTGTTTAATTTATTTTGCATGTCCTCAAATTCTAGCTGTGAGAATAAATGACGAAATCACTGATGCAAATAGCCTATGGGCAGGGGGAGGAGCTTGTCTCGAAGATCAGTAAAGATGACCAGAAACTTTACATCCAAGACGCGTCCTGTTCTAGCAGTTTGTCCTTTTGTGCAAAATGCTCAAGCTGTGTTCAAAAAAAAAAATCAACCTAATTTTTCAAAGGCATGGCTGCTTCATTTTATGAAAATTCATCAATACCTTGAGCATGAAAACTGTGAATGATGACAGTACTGGGGATGAGATGGTTCTTTAATAAAACTTAAAGATATTGCTTTAAGTTTCTTTTATGAATGCACTTGACCCAAGTTTATTTTGCCAGCACTCAGCAGGTAGTTGTGTATGATTTGACAAAAAAAAAAAATCAGGATAAAGTTCAGTATTACAGAAGACTTCAGAGGGATGTAATTGACTTTTTAAAGTTGTCTTACTAGGGTTAAAAGTGGATCACGGTTTATTTTAAATACAGCGAGAGAATAACTTAACGCTCGGACCATCATAATTCAGTCGACTGGTCATTTCAGACGTCCTGCCCCTTTCAGAGTCTTCCCACTTTGGATTGGTCAAAATGACGTGTTCCGAGGAGACATGAAACTCCTGATGAGGATTGTTACTTTCAGAAAGTTGAGTCAAGTTGAAGTTTAACTAAAGCTCTACTCCGACATCACGAAGGTAACACTAGCGGGATCAACTGTTCCGCTGCCAAGCAACAGAAAATTTGCCGATACTACGGCTGGTCAGTTTCCATTCATGTTTAACTGTTCCATTCTTCTGTGTTCAAGCATCCCCAAATTTTCAATTTCATGGAAAGAGGACTTTTTGTCCGTCTTGTGGCTTCTGGTGTGTGTGTGTGTGTGTGTGTGTGTGTGTGTGAGAGAGATGGATTTCACATACAGGATCAGTCAAAAGTTTGGACACCCTGACTCATTCATAGGTTTTTGTCTTGATTATTTACACTGTAGACCAATACTGAACATCTCTGTGAAGATTCTGTCATCCAGGTCAAAGCATACTGTGGGTGGTAAAAGAGAGCAATTGGACTTGCTTGAAGATTCTGGAAGATGTTTCACCTCTCATCCGAAAGGCTTCTTCAGTTCTGTCTGACTAATAGGGAGAAAGACTCTTGGGGAGTAAGTTACTCCCCATTAGTCAGACAGAACTGAAGAAGCCTTTCGGATGAGAGGTGAAACATCTTCAAGCAAGTCCAGTTGCTCTCGTTTACCACCTACAATACTGAACATCAAAACTAAGAAATAAAATCTGGAACGTGGACGGAATTATTGTATGCGGTAAACAATTGTTAAATTTACGTTTCACGTTTTAGATTCTTCGAAGTAGTCACCGTTGACCTTGACCCTTTCCACACGACTGGCATTGTCTTAACCAGCTTCATGAGGTAGTCACCTGGAATGCGTTAACAGGAATGCCTCGTCAGAAGTTAATTTGTGCAATTTCTTGCTGCTTTAATGCATTTGAGCTCAAATAGTAAATAATAAAAATACAAGAACCGGACGACTAAGTCGAGAGAAACGACGTCCAGCGTTCCTTTTCAGACAGGAAGTGACACTTTTTTTTTTTAATGAAGAAAAATAAAATTTTTGAATGAGGCATGTCCGAACTTGTGTGTGTGTGTGTGTGTGTGTGTGAGAGAGAGAGAGAGAGTAACCTGTTGAAATTGTTTTGCAGAAGTTGTAGCTGAGCAAAGTAATCAAATGATCCACACTGACTTGACTTAAAATGATAACTTGCAAAAATGAAGCCTTTTCCATTAATGACTAACCCAATGCCTACACTTGTAACGCTTACACACGATTTTGTAAAGGAAGTCATACAATTTGAGCTGATCTTTTTAACATTGGTTCCAGTTGAGGTTAGTATTACAATGGGCGTTTTTATTTTTTTGTGTTTGGGGGTGGAATATGGTTTTATAACTTTTTTTAATGAAAGCTTTAGACGCTCTTGATATCCTTCACAAAGTTGATTATCAGTCTTCCACATGATGTACAGAATTTTGAACTTGATGCCATCCTGACATTTTTTTTATTTTTATTTATATTTATTACTGGATTGAGCTGTGCTTGTTTCCATGGTAACTGTACCTAGTCATTTTTTTTGTGTGTATGATGACACTTGTCAGTCACGTTTGTGTAAATGTTGAATTTTTTTTTTTTAATTTTTTACAAATTTATTCTAATTTAAATGTTCTGTTTATTCTCTGTCATGCTCAAGTGATTTTTATAATTTGCTCCACTTGAACAAAATGGCTAACCGTGAAAATCTCATCCACCATAATTTTTTTTTTTTTTAAATTAAATCGTGTGTTCCAATTTGCAGTGGTGTCTCATCAGTGCTCACAGTGCCACTCATTGATTTTTATTTCTGACTAAACTGTTTGTATGATGCTGAACAACGTTGAGCTTTATCAATAAAATCCCTGCGTTTTAAAATGTTTTAACATCATTCATACGGCTTCGTGTTTTCACTTTTGTCCTGAAGTTGCGCCAAATGAAGATCGTTACGTTACGGTAAAGTCAGCTGTGGCATTATAAACTTTTTTTTTTTTCAGCATGTCTTGATTGATGTGGCGCCAAATACAACTAGTGAACACAAAACACCTTTATAAAACGGTTTAAGCGACATTTTGTATGTATAAAATTCGTGCTTCCTTTATGCCTAATACAAGTGTGTATTTTCATATATTGTGACTCAGTTTGGAGCCATGTCATTGTTTGATGTCATTTGCAATATAATGTCTTGTCCAATATTTTGTTTTTTTTATAAACAGATTGATGATACTCCATCCATTTCTCTGGCGCAGCTTGCGAAGGTACATTTTGTTTAATAGTGTGTGAAAGTAGTGCATGTCAATGTAGCTTCTTGTGAATCATAGTATTCTGTTGTTGGAAAAAGACATCTAAAATAAACATTGTTTCTTGATGTGAAGATGAGAAATGTCCCAGTGTTGATCCTCGTAAGACTGATAGGACCTCATAAGGGTTGGGAGTTTTTTTTAAAGAGATTTTTTGTGAACTAGTGAATTCTGAATTTAATTGGGCGGCACGGTCATGTCGTGGTCAGCACTGTCACCTCACAGCAAGAAGTTTCTGGGTTCGAGCCCAGCGGTCAACAGGAGATCGG
>JAPEKO010000013.1:9967343-9980482 GCA_027576075.1 Cathorops hypophthalmus
AATGGCAGAAGAAAGAACACTGTGGCACTCCATCGTCGCCAACGTCAACGTGGACACGGCACTGCGGTAAGGTAAGGGATCTGAGGATACGGATTGTGACCGTTTTACAATTAGAATTTTTGTCCATTCTTACTTAATACAAGACTTCAGCTGCTCAACAGTCCATGGTTGCTGTTGTCCGATTCTCCTCTTCATGATGCTCCATACATTCTCAATAGGAGACAGATCTGGATAGCAGCAGGCCAGTCAAGCGCACACACTCTGTGTCTACAAAGCCATGCTGTTGTAGCTCATGCAGAATAAGGCATGGCATTGTCCTGTTCAAATAAGCATGGACTTCCCGGGAAGAGATGTTGCCTTGATGATTATGTCTCTCTAAAATCCCAATGCATGCCCCAATATATCAACAGTACCTTCACACACACATGTAGCTCACCCATGCTGTCTACACTGATCCCCCCCCCCCCCAATACCATCACAGATGCTGCTTTTACACCTTTTTCTGATAAACTGGATGGTCATGTTCACCTGTGGCACTGACAACATCCAGTTTTCCTGAAAACAAGTGGAAATGTGACTCATCTGACCACAGCATACATTTCCATTGTCTTTTAGTCCATCTGAGATGAGTTTGGGCCCAGAGAAATCGACAGTGTTTCTGCATAGAATTGATGAATGGCTTCCTCCTTGCGTAATACAGTTTCAGGTTGCCTTTCTGGATGCAGCAGTGAACTGTGTTAAGTGGCGATGGTTTTCTGAAGTCCTCCCGAGCCCATGTGGCTATTTGTCACATTAGCATGAGGGTTTCTCAGGCAGTGGTGCCTGAGGGCTCGAAGGTCACGCCCATTCAACAGTGGTTTCCAACCTTGTCCTTTATATACGGAGATGTCTCTGAATCTTTTCACAATATTATGTACTGTAGATTTTGAAAGACCTAAAATCTTGTGTTGAGAAATGTTCTTTTTGAATTGATTAACAATTCTCTCACAAATTGACACAAAGGGGTGAGCCATGACCCATCCTTGCTTGTGAAGATTGAACCTTTGGTGCTGCTCCTTTTATACCCAATCGCAATACCAGTTAACCTATGTAACAGCTTTGGGGGAGTGGTCAATGAGGAACTGGAAGCAGGCACTGTAATTGAAGGTTTGCTTCAACTTGATTAACACTTTTCAGTGACTTTTACAAATGTGTAGACACGCTACACATGCACGCATGACAGGTTGTCACAGCTCTTTCTCTTGTTCCTGACTGTCTGCAAGATACACAGGTTAATAGACTGTCAGTAATTAGACACAGGTGCACCTCATCAGATGTTACCTACTGGTTCAACCTGACTCCTCACTGTTCACAGCCAATGCTCAGCCACACCCCTGCTGCCACATACCCCCACCGCCTGACTCAGGCTGGGGAGCTATCCAGCCTGCAGCTGACTTGCCCCCATGAGAGAGGTAATCTGCCATCACCATATGTGCCCCCAGCCTATGGACCACCTTGAATTTAAAGGGCTGAAGGGCCAGATACCAATGAATTATCTGTGCATTGGCATCCTTCATGCAGTGGAGCCACTAGAGCAGGGCATGGTCGGAACAGAAGGTGAATGGGCATCCTAGCACATAGTACTGGAGAGTGAGGACCACCCACTTCATGGCCAGACACTCCTTTTCTATGGTGCTGTAATTTGACTTGTCACATGGAGAGTTTGCGACTGATGTACAGCACTGGGTGCTCCTCCCCCTCCACCACTTGGGACAAAATGACCCCCAGCCATCTGTCCAATGTGCTGGTCTGTAAAACAAAACGGAGAGAAAAATCAGGAGAATGCAACAGCAGACCCTCACACAAAACCACCTTTACCTGAGAAAAAGCCCATTCACATGGGTCTGTCCACTGGACTGGATCTCGTGCCCCCCTTTTTGTGAGGTCAGTCAGTGGGCTGGCGATGTCCAAAACGTTAGGTACAAACTGCCTATAATAGCCAGCCAGCCCCAAGAACTGCCTTACCCACTTTTTGGTCTTAGGTCTCAGGCAGGCCACAATCACTGCAGTCTGATCAATTTGGGGATGCACCTGCCCATGACCCAAATGGAAGCCCAGATACTGTACTTCCACCCATCCAGTTGCACACTTTTTTGGGTTTGCTGTGAGCTCAGCATGCATCAGCGATCTCAGAATCAACCAGAGATGTTGTAGGTGCCAGTCCCAATCATTACAATAAATGATTGTCATCTAGATAGGCCACCGCATATGCATTATAAGGACAGAGAATTCGGTTCATGAGAAGCTGAAACGTCGCTGGGGCCCCAAACAACCCGAAAGGAAGGGTGACAAATTGGTGTAACCCAAACAGAGTAGAAAAGGCCATTTTATCCTCATGGGATAATGGAGTCAAGGGGATCTGCCAATATCCCTTTATTAAATCCAGTGTCAAGTAAAAGCAAGCCGTGCTTAACCGATCAAGCAGTTCATCAATGCAAGGCATTGGATGTGCATCAAATTTAGACACCACATTGGCTTTTCTATAGTCCACACAGAACCAGACCAACCCATTGGTCTTGGTAACCAAGACCATCAGGCTGTTCCAGTCGCTGTGCGACTCCTCAATTACTCCCATCTTAAGCATAGCCTGGAGTTCATCCCGAACCACATTTTTCTTTTGCTCAGGGAGCCAATACAGGTAGCTGTGCACCACCACCCCTGGGAGAGTCTCAATGTGGTGTTCTATGAGGTCAGTGCAACCAGGGAGGGGCAAGAACACATCATAGAATTCCTCCTGCAACCTAATAACTTGTGCTCTCTAGGAAGGTGAGAGATGGTCTACGCAGGGGACAATGGTAAAATTGGGCCACACTTTTTAGACTTGCTTCCAATCTCAGCTCTGCTCTTTCAAGAACTACCATCACCAGAGCCATAGGAACCTCCTCTCTCCACAGTTTTAGAAGATTGAGGTGGTAAATTTGGCATGTATCGCCTCTAATTGGACGCTTGACATCATAGTCGACCTCCTCAATTCACCATGTGACTTCAAAGGGCCCTTGCCACTTAAGTAATTTTGAGCTTGAGGTGGGCAGTAAAATGAGAACTTTATCTCCCGGTGCAAATTCCCTTAGCTGTGGCCCTCTGTTGTACAGAGTGATAAAACACTTGTATGAATAAGTTTAATCCACAATACTTCATACAATTCACATAGTGTGCATAACAAAAATGTACTGCCTTGATCAGTCAGGATTTCTTTCAGAATCCTGACACGGGAGATAATGTGGAAGAGTACCTGTGCAACACTGCATGCTGAGATATTGCAGAGAGACATTGCTTCCAGATATCACGTTGCATAATCCACTATGACTAACACAAAGTGATACCCACAAGCAGATCAATCTAATGGTCCGATGAGATCCATGCCAATTCTTTTGAAGGGGATCTCAATTAATGGCAATGGGCACAATGGTACTTTTGGTGTGGCCGCTGGATTTATCAGGTGGCATTTGCGACAAGCCACACACCGCCTGCAGACATCAGTGGAAATCCCTGGCCAATAGAAATAAGCCACAAGACTATTTAATGTTTAATGATAATATTTAATTATCCTGACCCAAGTGCCCAACCATAGGATTATGATGAGCCACATGGAATAACAGTTCCTTACGGCTCTTTGGGACCAAGAATGGTGTCATCTCTTCTTTAGTTTAAGTGTCCTGCATCACTCGACATAGCCCATCCTTAATAATACAGAAATATGGAAAGGAAATCGTAACGTGAGGTTGGAGGGGTTGGTTCAATGGGAAATCCCCTAAAGGATTGCCTAGAGAGAGAAAAGAGAGCTCTTTCCCCACTCCATGTCATCATGATGTGGAGCTAACACGGACGGCCCTAGGACTGCCTCCCCAGCTAACATTGTGGCAGGAGTCCCCCGTGATATACTACTGCAGGACCCACCCACTACTATCTGTTTCATTAATGGTTTGAACCCCAGCCAATCTGTTCCCAGGATCAGTGGGTGGGTGAGGCTTGGACGAACTGCCACCTCCACACTGTTTTTCTCCCTGGAAATGAACAGTGACAGGCATCTGTGGATGTCACCATGCACACATCTGACCTTCACCAATTGTGCATTTCCCAGTGCCCTGCACTGAATCAATCTTTGATGCATGGAGGTCTGATTACAACCAGAAGCTACCAAAGCCTGATGTGTACCCCCTTGAATACTCACAGTAACTCTGTACACTCCTGCTTGATCAGGAGAATTCTGTGGTGCATCAGGAATGTGAATCAGTAGCCCTGCCTTCTTGCAGAAGCACTTATTCCCCAACTTCCCTCCTTGCCAGCAGACCTGCCTGGGCTCACTCCTTGTTCTGGTGGGCATGGATGAGTCCACCTATGGAGAGAGAGAGAGAGAGAGAGATATCATGGCAGCACAGACACAGAAGGAGGAGAGAAACACCAGGACAGACAAGTGTGGAGTGGGTTTGATCCCTATTTTTGTGGGGCTGGGGTAGGGGAGGGACGAGGAGAGCGAGAGAGAAAAGAGAAGCTGCAGGAGTGCCTGCTCCCAGAAATGCCATCAGGTGGTCCTCTGCCAGCCAGACCACCTCCTCCAGCAACGTTGCTTGGTGACAATGGACCCACATTGACATCTCGCTTGGCAGTTGGGCAATGAACTGTTCCAGCATCAGGCAGTCAATGATGTCCTCCACGCTGTACTCACCTGCCTGTAACCACTGTCAGCAGGCATCGTGGAGCTGCTGCATGAACGCAAATGACCAGCCGACTTCACATGGAACCATTGGCAACATTCTTCCGGGCTACAGCTCATTGCAGTATAGCCTGCTTCAGGTTTGGGTACTCCAGCATGCTGGTAGCAGGGAGCTGCTGAGCTATGTTTCCCTCAACAGGAGCAGTAATAGGCAAGCCATGGACTGTGAGCTTGGCCACAAGCTCACCTCTACAATGCAGTCAAGCAGCTCGAAGAAGGCTTCCATGTTGTCCTGTGGCCCCATCTTAACCAGCTGCAAAGGAATGACCATTAGAGTACCTGCTGACTGGATCAAGCTACACATTTCCTACTGGCCCTTCACTTGGGCTTTGAGCAGGCAGTTTGAAGCAGGCAACTGCTCAGTGGATAGGGCAAGCAGCTCTTGGTGTGAGGCTCTGGAAGAGCTCCTGGATTGGTGTGGACTCCATGGCAGCATTTGTTCCTCAAAGTCCTGGGTTTCGGAACCAGTGTAATAATTTTGTGGAAGTGGTCAATGAGGAACCAAGCGCTGTAAACCAAGGCATGCTTCAATTTTACTCACTTTTTTGTCAGGGAGATGGGGGTTTGAACCCGGGTCTCTGGATTGAGAGATGGTGCAAGATCCCCTGAGCCACCACAATGGGTGAACTGGCCCCAATTGCAGGGAGACACAATCACAAGAAAATAGCTGGGAACTTTACTTTAGATCTGGTAAATTCCAAAATAATGCAGGTCTTGCACAAAACAGGTTCCATACAAGGTCTCAGTAACAGAGAGTTCACAAAAGGAAGTCCAAACAGGCAGCACTTTGAACAGTCCAAAAAGCAAAATCCAGCAAAAACAGGCCAAAGGCAAAAACACAGAAAAAAAAGACACAGACAAGATTCCAAAAACTGAAAGCAGCAAAAAGGAGCACCAAAAAACTAAGGCACAATGTCAAAAAAAATAGCAATCAAAGGGTCTCAAAATCAAGGCTTACATTCTTAGGTGCGCAGGAGACTGTAGAACTCAGCAAGGAGCACAAGGCTAGGCACACAATATATACCTCCATGCTAACTAGACACAGGTGTAAGCAATTAGCAAAAAAGGCACAGATGAAGGCACCAACATACAAGGAGAAAACAAATGGGCAAAATGGGTACATCTAGTGTTGGAAGAAAGGTACTGCAATGTATGAAAAAGTCCCAAATCCTGACAGGACCCCCCTCCCGAGGAGCATCTCCTGACACTCCCAGGGCAATCCACGTGTGCCCGATGAAAGTCCCTCATGTGGTCACAGTCAAGAATGTCCCAGGCTGGAACCAAAGTCCATTCCTCCAGCCCATATCCCTTCCAATCCACCAGGTATTGAATCCCACTCCGGAACAGGCAAGAATTCAGGAGCCTGTGGATGGTGAAAACTGGCTGTCCGTCAATGGCTCGAGGAGAAGGAGGGGGTTTGGGGGCAGAGGTCAGCAGTGAGGCAATAACTGGCCACAACCGGGACACGTGGAAGGTGGGATTGACCCTTATGTACCGGGGCAGCTGTAGATGATACAAGACTGAATTGACCTGCCTCTCCACTTTGAATGAACCCACAAAGCAAGGCACCAGCTTCTGGTTCTCCACTCTCAAGGGAAGGTCATTTGCAGACAGCCAAACCCTCTGCTCAGGGTGGAAAGATGGAGCAGGTCTGTGTTGTCCGTTCACCTGGACCTGGTCCCTCTTGGAGGCTCTGAGCAGAGCTTGTCAGGCCCTTCTCCAAGTCCACTTACACCTCCACACAAAACTCAGAGCTGAAGGGACACTGGAATCCTCCTCTTGCTCAGCAAACAAGAGAGGCTTATAACCGAACAGACATTCAATTGGAGACATACCAGTGGAGCTGCACCTGAGAGTGTTGTGGCCATATTCTGCCCATGGAAGGTGGATACTTCAGGAGGCTGGATTAGCTGACACTAGACATCTCAGGGTGGCCTCCAGGTCTTGATTCAGTCTCTCTGTCTGCCCATTTGACTGTGGGTGAAAGCCGGATGATTGACTGACGGTGGTGTCCATGAGCTTGCAGAATGCCTGCCAGAAGCTGGAGGTGAACTGGGGTCCATGATCAGAGGCGATGTCCTGGGGAAGATAAAAATCTCAGAAGACATGTTCACACATTAGTCTAGCAGTTTTGGCAGCAGAGGGAAGTTTGGGTAGGAGCAGACAATGGCAGGTATGAGAGAATCTGTCTATTACAACAAGAATAACTGTGTTACTTTGGGATGGAGATAAGCCCGTGATAAAGTCCAAGGAGATATGTGACCATGGTCTTTGAGGGATCGGTAAGGGATGGAGGATGCCCTGAGTACTCTGATGTGGATCGTTGCTCTGGGCACAAACTGAACAAGCTGCCACAAATGTTTTAACATCCTTCTCCATGCTGAGCCACCAGAACTGGTGTTGGAGAAACTCTAGAGTTCACAAGGATCCTGGATGCGCTGTTAGTTGTGAAGTGTGACCCCACTGGAGAACCTTAGCTCGAATAGACTTAGAGATATAAAGCCAGTTGGTGGGCCCAGAACCTGGACCAGGGTCATTCTTAAGGGCTCACAGTACCTCCGTAAAAATGCCCCAGCAGACTGGTGCCATGACTCTGGAGCTGGGTAGAATGGCCTCGGGCTGGATCTCAGGAGAATCTGAGAGAAACTGTTGGGAGAGGTCATTGGGCTTCTGATTCTTGATCCCTGGATGGTAAGAAAGGGTGAAGTCAAACCTGTTGAAGAACAGAGCTCAGTGTGCCTGTCTTGGACTGAGCCGTTTGGCCTATTGGATGTATTCCAGATTCTTGTGATCAGTCCAGACTAAGAAAGGATGTTCAACTCCTTCCAACCGATGACTGACTCCACTCCTCAAGCACCAATTTTAGAGCCAGTAGTTCCTAGTTCCCTATATTGTAATTTCTCTCTGTGGCCGTAAGCTTGCGGGAGAAGAATGCACAGGGATGTAGTTTCCCATCACTTGCAGTCTGTGACAGAACTGCTCCTAATTCCACATCAGAAGCATCCACCTCCACAATGAAGGGTCGATCTGGCTCGGGCAGACAGAGAATGGAAACCGTGGTGAATTTCTGTTTGAGGATATTAAAGGCCTTGTCTGCCTCAGGGGACCAAGAAAAGGGCACCTTATCTTTTTATGTCAAAGCAGAAATTGGAGTAGCAATGGAACAAAAACCCTGAATAAAACAATAAAAAATTGCAAGGCCCAGGAACCTTTGGGTCTTCTTAACTGAACTCGTGCTTGGCCAGTCTCAAACAGCTTGGACTTTCCCAGGATCTATCTGAACGCTACCTTCAGAAATGATGAACTCAAGGAAGGCCACCTCCTCGACATGAAAGTCACATTTCTCTGGCATTACAAATAGACCATTCTTCAATAGATGGCTCAAAACCTGGTGAACATGTTGGACATACTCATGTAAGTTCTTGGAAAAGATCAAAATGTCATCAAGGTACACAAAGACGTATTGATTTAACTTGTCCCTAAGGACATCATTAATGAGAGCCTGGAAGACAGCTGGTGCGTTGGTGAGGCCAAAGGGCATAACCTGGCATGCATAGTGCCCGGTATGTTAAAGGCTGTCTTCCATTTGTCACCTTGTTGGATTCATAACAGATGGTAGGCCTTTCACAAGTCCAACTTTGTAAAGACGGTGGCACCTTCAAGAAGTTTAAAAGCAGAGGCCATGAGGGGTAGGGGGTATCAGTTCCAGATAGTGATCTTGTTTAGACCTCGATAATCTATGCAAGACTGAAGACCTTCATCTTTCTTCCCTATGAAGAAGAAGCCAGCCCCAGCAGGTGAAGATGAAGGATGGATGAAACCTGATGCCAGAGCCTCCTTGATGTAACTGTCCATAGCCTGTCATTCAGGGGCAGACAAAGAAAAGATGCGGCCTCTAGGAGGTGTGGTACCTGGCAGCAGGTCAATGGTGCAGTTGTAGGGCCTATGAAGTGGGAGGGCTGTTTCTTTATTCTTGATGAACACTTCCTGCAAGTCATGGTACTAATAGGGGACTTGGGATCATTTGGGAGGTGACAAGGGCTCAGAACACTGAACAGGTTGATGTTAGAGGCAGGGAGTGTGACAGGCAGGGTCCCACTTGATTACAAAACATGTAGACCAGTCTAGGTATGGGTTATGGAGCATTAACCAAGGAAACCCTAACACCACTGAACACCCTGGAGACTGGATGAGGTGGAAGGACATCTCTTCACAATGTTATCAATCGGGACTCTCAGTGCAACAGTTCTCCGATGAACACAACCATCACCCAGGGGTCGACCATCCAAGGCTGGTCCAGAAAGGGAAGAATCCAGGCTGGTGGTAGGGACTGACAAATGCTCAGCAAGGGAAGAGTTCATAAAATTACCTGCTGCCCCTGAATCCACAAAAGCTCTAAGAGAGTGCTCTTGACCACCCCAGGCAGTGGAAATTGTAAGGAAGAGACCAGCAACAGGTAGATCAGGAGAGGAGGTCACCCCTGTCACAGCCCTCCTAATGCTAGATGGGGTTTGGCTTTTCCCACTAACTCTGGGCAGTAACTTCGGACATGGCCTGGTGCATCGCAGTAGAGGCAGCAACGTTCCCTCATCCATCTGTCATGTTCAGTCTGGGAAAGTCGTGTGCCCCCCAATTCCATCTGCTCAGGGCCATTCTCCATAGCAAAGGCAGCTGGATCTAGGGGAACCTGAGCCACCACAATGGATGAACTGGCCCAAATTGCAGAGAGACACAATCACAAGAAGGTAGCTGCAGAACTTTACTTTAGATCTGGCAAATTCCAAATAATGCGGGTTTTGCACCAAACAGGTCCCATATGAGGTCAGTAACAGAAAAATTCACAAAAAGAAGTCCGAACAGCACTTTGCAGGAAAAACAGGCCAAAGGCAAATACACAAAAGATAAAAAAGACAGACAAGATTCCAAAAACTGAGAGCAGCAAAAGGAACACTAAGAAACTTAGGCACAGTGTCAAAATAGCAGTCAAACTGTCTCAAACTCAAGGCTTACATTCTCAGGAGCACAGTAGACTGTTGAACTCACCAAGGAGCACAAGGCTAGGCACACAATATAGACCTCCATGCTAACTAGACACAGGTGTAAGCAATTAGCAAAATAGACACAAATGATGGCACCAATATATAAGGAGAAAACAAATGGGCAAAATGGGTACATCTAGTGGTGGAAGAAAGGTAGTGCAACATCTGAAAAAGTTCCAAATTCTGATAGACACAGGGATAGACACAGGTTCAGGGATTGGGTTTTTGGGGAGTTGGCCCCCATTTCAGTGGGGCTGGGGAAGGAAAGGGGTGAAGAAAAAGAGTGAGCAATATAGACAAAGAGAGAGAGAGAGAGAGACCGGTCCATTCAGCATGTACTCTAGCAGTCGCTCTTGCAGCCAGTGTTCCCATCCAGCTGGTCAAGATGGGGCTGCAGGATAACCCAGAAGCCTATTTTGAGCTGTTTGAGCATGTCGCAGACCTCACAGTGGGCGGCCCGTTTATTGCCACTCCTGTCAGGGGAAGCCCAGCTTGGCACCTGGCAGTTTCCAATCACCAGCATGCTGAAGTACCTGGACCTGAAGCAGGTTCTACTACATCTGAAGTGGCCTACTGCAGCAGGTTGGCCATGCACCAGAACAGCATTGCCAGCACTTCCGTGTGATTACATACAGCAGAGTCTGACACTTGTTTGCTTTCACTCAATTCTGAGTGAATTCTGGTTCTGAGATGCCTGCAGATGGTGGTTGATGACCGGTGAGTGCTATGCCGAGAACACGGTCAATTGAGTGGCACTGGAGCAGTTCATTGCACAGCTGGTGAGTGAAACCTTTTCATGGATCCAGTGTCACTGTGCTGTGTCATTGGTGGTTTGGCTGGCAGAGGATCACCTGATGGGGTTTCGGGGAGCAAGTGCTCCTTTCTCTCTCTCTTTATCCCTCACCCTCTCCTTATCTCTCTCTTAGCTCCTCCCCTACCCCAGCCCCATTGAAATGGGGGTGAGCTCCCTCAAAATCTGCTCCCCAAACCCATATCTCTCCTTGTGTCTTTACAACCCCCTCTTCTTCTGTGTCTGTGTGACCGCTAACCCTCTCTCTCTCTCTCTCTCTCTCTCTCTCTCTCTCTCTCTCTCTCTCTCTCTCTCTCCACAGGTGGACCCATCTCTGCTCTCCAGAACAGGGGGAAGCCTGGGAAGGTCCATCGGCACAACAAGAAGGCTGGACAGTTCCAGAATCAACACTTCCACATGTAGGTGGGGATTCTGATTGGCATTCCTGACTTGCCTTGTGCCTCCCTTGATCGAGCAGGAATGTACCAAGTAGCTGTAAGTATTCAAGGAGGTACACATCAAGCTTTGGTGGATTCTGGCTGTAATCAGACCTCCATGCATCAAGGTCTGATCCAATGCAGGGTGCTGGGAAATGCACAGTTGGTGAAGGTGAGGTGGGTGCATGGGCATGTTCACACATATCCGCTATTCATTTCCAGGGAAAAAAGCATAGTGGGAAGGCAGCAGAACCTCACCCATCCACTAATCCTGGGCACAGATTGCCCAGAGTTTAGAAAATTAATAAAACAGGTAGTAGTGGATGGGTCCTGTAGTAGTACATCATGGGGGAATTCCACTGCAATGTTGGCTGGGGAGGCAGTCCCAGGGCCATCCATGTCAGCTCTGCATCCCCACCCCTTCTCACTCTCTGAAGAATTCTCTTGAGGATTTCTTGCTGAAACAGATGTGAGATGAGACTCTGAGATGCATGTTTGACCAAGTGAGAGTAATCAGTGGTCAAAACCTCCAACCTAATGTTGCACTTTCCGACCCATATTTTGCAGTGATTAAAAATAGGCTATATCAAGTGATAAATGACACTCCAATTAAAGAAAACATGACACAGTTGTTAGTCCCAAAGAGCCGGAGGGAACTTTTATTCCATGTGGCTTATCATAATCTTATGGCTGGGCATTTAGGTCAGGATAAGATACTAAAGCATCTCATGGCCTGCTTTTGTTGGCCAGGGATTTGCACCTACGTCCGCAGGTGGTGTGAGGCTTGTTGTGAATGCCATCTGGTGAACCCAGTGGCCACTCCAAAAAATGCCATCCATCCATCATCTGTAGCTGCTTATCGTATACAGGGTTGCAAGCAAGCTGGAGCCTATCCCAACTGACTATGGGCGAGAGGGGTACACCCTGGACAAGTCACCAGGTCATCACAGGGCTGACACATAGAGACAAACAACTATTCATACTCCGAATCAGCATCACTTTTATTGCCTGGTATGTGAACACACACAAGGAATTTGACTCCAGTTTCACTTAGCTCTCTTAGTACAAACAGATAAAAAAAAAGCGTAGACAAAAAACAAAACAAAAAGCTATGTACATGTAGAATCTTTTGATGCAAAATGGTGCATAGTACAAGGATGACTTAGTAAATATAAATATAGTGTGCACAGAATGATGGTATGAGTGTGCAGATATTTCACCGTTGATGTTACTGATATTTGAGTCCAGTTTTAGCTGTTCATCACAGAGACAGCCTGAGGGAAAAAAACTGTTCTTGTGTCTGGTTGTTTTGCGTACAGTGATCTGTAGCGTCTCCCAGAGGGGAGAAGCTTAAACAGTTTGTAAGCAAGGTGTGATGGATCTGCAGAGATGTTACCTGCCCGTTTCCTGACTCTGGACAGGTACAGGCCTTGGATGGAGGGCAGGATGACACCAATAATTTTCTCTGCAGACCTTATAGTCCATTGCAGTCTGTTCTTGTCCTGCTTGGTGACCGAGAATGGACTGCAACGGAAATTATTATACATATATTTACCCTTCTACATGTACATAGCTTTTTGTTTTGTTTTTTGTCTATGCTTTTTTTTTTATCTGTTTGTACTAGAGCTAAATGAAACCAGAGTCAAATTCCTCACGTGTGTTCACATACCTGGCAATAAAAGTGATTCTGATTCTGAAAACCAATTTAAGACATGACAGACACAACTTCACTACACTACGGAACAGAGTTATTAAAGAACTTAGAACAGCAAAGGCAAACTTCTTCTTAACTATAATTAATGATGCAGGGGGGAATGCAAAAATAATTTAGAGCCAGTTGAAAAACTCGTCTCGTCTTCTTCCACTTATCCTGGGCCGGGTCGCGGAGGCAGCAGTCTGAGAATAGAAGCCCAAACTTCCCTTTCCCCAGACACCTCAGCCAGCTCCTTGAGAAGAACACTGAGGCGTTCCCAGGCCAGCTGAGAGATATATTCTCTCCAGTGTGTCCTGGGTCTTCCCCGGGGCCTCCTCCCGGGGGGACATGCCTGGAACACCTCCCCAGGGAGGTGTCCAGGAGGCATCCGAAAGAGATGCCCGAGCCACCTCAGCTGATTCCTCTC
>JAPEKO010000013.1:10128878-10139943 GCA_027576075.1 Cathorops hypophthalmus
TCACTGTGGCAGACATCCAAGTAAGAGTCTCGAAAATGAAGAACTGGACAGCACCAGGCCCAGATATGGTTCACGCCTACTGGCTAAAGAAGCTGACCTCACTACATGAGTGCTTGACAGCACAGATAAAACAGCTGCTAGTGGAGGGGACTCACCCAGAATGGCTGACTGAAGGTCAGATAGTCCTGATCCTGAAGGACCCACAGAAGGGAGCAGTCCCATTCAACTACTACCTGATAACCTGCCACTGCACAACATGGAAGCTCTTGTCAGGCATCATAGTGAATGAGTAGGTACATGACTCAATACGTGAGCGAGGCCCAGAAAGAAATTGGTAGGAACACTAGAGGATCTAAACATCAGCTACTGGTAGACCGTGCAGTAGCTTGAGACTGCAGAACCAGATATATCAATCTGCACACTGCCTGGATTAACTACAAGAAATTCTATGACTTGATGCCCCACATATGGATCCTGGAATGCTTGAAACTGTGCAACATCAACATGACTCTCACAACCTTCATCAAGAACTCAATGAGGCTGTGGAAAACAACCCTAGAGGCTGGCTTCAAGCCAATAACATAGGTCACCATGAAGTGCAGCATACACCAAGGAGAAGCCCTGTCCATGCTGCTGTTCTGCATAGGATTGAACCCTCAAGCTGTATGCCAGGTCTGAGTGAGACATTGACTCACTGATCCACACCACCAGGATTTACAGCAATGACATCAGAATGTCATTCAAACTAGATAAGTGTGCCCAGATGGTAACAAGGAGAGGGAAAGCATTCAGAACTGAGGAGGTGGTGCTACCAGACAGCATAATAGGATATGTAGAAGACAGCTACAAGTATCCTGGAATCCCTCAGGCAAATGGCAACCATGAAGAGGCTGCTAGGGAAGCAGCAACAGCCAAATACCTACAGAAGGTAAGGCAAGTCCTGATAAGTCAGCTGAATGGGAAGAACAACAAAATTGATTAATCTTAAAGCTCATTTTTGTAGGATTGTAGGACAAGCCTGTCCCCAAGAACTAAGATCATGTGTTAAATAAGATTGAATCAGAGAGCGATATAATGTCATAAGGGTATGTAGTGGAATAAAATGTCTAAGCTTGGCCAAAAGGCCAACAACCTTGCTTATTTTGTTGCAAATAAAATCAATATGAGGCTTCCAAGAAAGATTGTCATCGATTATTAAACCCAAATGAGACATACTTTTTACATTCAACTGAAACAAGTTTGTGTTGAGACACTGCTTTGAGAGTGTTATGCACAACCTGTCAACCTCGATTACAATTTCCTGTTTTAAAGTAATTATATTTTCGACCAAAACTGTCAAGGATGGAATTGACTACAATTAATAAGTATTTCGTCCAAAAAGACTAAAACAATCAAAAATGGCTGCCAAAAACAACGTGTGTGTGTCATGGTGACAGAGGAGCACCAGGCAGGTCTTTAGCATCCTCTACTGGAGTTCCAGAGGATTACATGGAAAACACCATTACATTACTCTCATAGATTTTTATTTATTCAGAAATGATGAATACAATTTTTTTTAAAACCAATTGCTATACTTCAATATAATTCACTGGCCACTTTATTAGGAACACCCATCTACCTGCTGTTTTATGCAGTTCTCTAATCAGCCAATCCCTTAACAGCAGCACAATGCATCAAATCATGCAGAAACAAATCAGGAGCTTCAGTTAATGTTCACTTCAAACATAATGGGGAAAAATTGTGATCTCTGTGACTTTCACTGTGGCATGGGAGTTGGTGCCAGATAGACTGGTTTGAGTATTTCAGAAACTGCTGATCTACTGGAGTTTTCACACACAATGGTGTGTGTGTGTGGGGGGGGGACATTGAGTGACAGTTTTGTAAGCGGACCAAACACCTTGTTAAGAGAGGCCAGAGGAAAATGGTCAGATTGGTTTGAGCTGCCACGAAGGACAAAGTAATTCATATAATCACTCTTTACAACTGTGGTGAGCAGAAAAGTATCTCAGCATGCAGCAGCAGACGAGCACATTAGGTTCCACTCCTGCAGCCAAGAAAAGGAATCTTAGAGAATCAAGAACAAATTCCTATTAAAGTGGCCACTGAGTGTATAACAGTAAAACAGCTAATAAAATGTTCAAATCAACTGTTTAATTTAACATGGCATCAGTTCTTCTTGGGACGCTTGCGTGTAGTTTTCTTTTAAAAAAGAAAAATGGTATGTGCTTGCAGGTATCTTGGAGAACAAACCTTGATGACTTTTCTCAGAAATATAGTTTTTTAATATGGCTGAAACCATGTACTGTTTGGTTTTGGGTTTCTTTAAGAAACCACTGGTTCAATAGAGTAAAATAAAGTTTAATATAAATTAAATAATTCTGATACATTAGGCATCAAGGCGGCATGTAAGACATTTATATAAAAAATTTAACATGCCCAAAACATTTAATTTTTTTTAAAACAAACTATTTCCAGATTATACAGAGGTTTATAAAAGTATTGAGTATTATCTCTCACACACACATCTTGACGCATTGGTAAATTTTAATGCATCTTTAAAAAATAGACAAGAAATTCACTGGAGCTAGTACACAATAAAACAAAAAAAAAAAACAGTGCATTCTTACCTTGTGTTTATGCTAAAGTGCACACAACGAACCTCTAATTTTCTTGATGATTTTATCATTAGCTAAAATCAGTGATGACAGCTTGATCTTATGGTTATAGAATAAAGCTTGGTATGTGCCCAGGATTTCTCTCATCATAAGGTAAGAAATAGAACAGAATACAAAAACTATCATGTATTGTGATCTGAAGGTCACTCAAAGACAGGAAAGTAGTACACACTTTAAATTCCAACATCTTAGAAAACTTAGGTATATAATATAATGGTTCTTTTTATACTTTAGTCCTATAGACACGCTGCCCTACAAAGAGATGCTGACCTGCAAAAAATTTGAACAAAAGAAATGTAAAATGTGGGCAGTGTGGTCAGTTTGTTCCACACACTCCTTTAGTGGTGTGAAGTACATGTAGGAGCACATCGGATAAAGCTCAACCAGCTAAAAGCCCTTAAACCCTTAAATATTTAACCAGCTAAAAGCCCTTAAAACCACCAAGTTGTGTCAAACTGAATCCGGTAAATGCTTTGGTTAATAATTAACCACCTGTGTGTATTTTGGCGGCTGGTATGGCAGTGGGATAGATGGCATCTGAAAACTGGGAGGAGCATTGATATAGACGATCATTGCAAGAGACAGCAGACCTCCCAGAATCTACAGAGAGAAAGAAGTAGTGGTGTGAAAAATGCTAATATAAAAGTTAAAGATAAACATACCAAAGGATATTTTGTGAAAAAGTGCACACTTGGTTAACGCAATAGTGATCAAATAAGAATGTATGCGTGTGTATATATATATTTTTTATATATATAAAAATGGACAAGTGTTTTACTAGGAAATACGCCACTGGTATTTTGCATACAAGCTACATCCAGGACATAGAGAACTAAAACTGACAAATCTCAAAATGTCACTCATGAGAGAACCAATTAATTGTTTTGACAAATTTGGGTACTTTGTGAATGTGTCTATATAATAAAAAGAACATCACACTTTGACTAAAGAAGTTTATCTTCTTGTGTTGAAAAACTTGCATTTTTAATACAATATGCATCGTGGATCTGACTGGCATATTTCTCAATACTTCACTACGATGACATCACTCCCAGTGTTTTCCCTGTTGACGCGTTGTCAAAATGGCGAACCGATTCAAAATTAAAATTCTTTTGATTAACTTGCATTTTTGTGTATGTTTCCATATAATATAAAGAACATTATATAGGGCATGAAGATATGAAGTTTATCTTCTCGTGTTGAAAAATATTTTCACTCGTTTGCTTCGTTCATGAATATGTTCACCACTTGAAGATAAACTTCATATCTTCGTACAACCAAGTAATATTCTCTCCCTCTCTCACACACAAGTTATTCCACGAAATTGAGTCATTCATGAGGTGATAGCCGACAAAGCACAAGGAGTTGGCGATAAGCCATGTACGATGAGATTGAACAGAATAACTTATCCACATTCACTGGATTTTGAGTAACAGAGCATTTTAGCAAATTCAATAAATAACATTATAAAAAACGTCCAACAAAATAATTTCCACTTAGAATGTAAAGGAACCGGTGAAATGACAGTAGCAATTTGTGAAAAATGTTATAATTATTGAAAAAAGGATACGTTCTTACCATCAAATACTTTTACTCCATGTTTTGTTGCTTTGTTTTTTTTTTTATTTTGTCCTTGGTTGGTTTAGCAACACACCATGCCATTTTGTTTTCCTCCACTCTCAGTATATGAACTGATAGCCTAGTAGTAGTTGCCCATAGCCAGTGAATGTGGATATAATATATCTATGTACATATTACATGTAGGTATTTTTTGTATTATTTTGTTTATTTGTCCAGATTATGTTCATTAGGCTACTGTACTTGTTACTAGTTTTTTTTTTCTTCAAAAACCCAATAAAGATTTAAAATAAAGTGCATGTAATTTACCATAATATTCTATACAGAGTATACACACTGAGGAAACTGGGAATGATGTTTTAATATGCTGTACTATATTCAGTTGAGCCTAATAAATCAACAGCATTCCACCGAATTGTCGGACGTTTTCCAGTTCCTCCACCCTGAAGCATTAAGAGTCGAAGAGTCTGCTCTACTTGTCATATAAAAAAAGGTTACCATGGCTACAGTTATTGGGAAATTGGTGGCAGGGGTTAAACTGTATTTCATAAAGTTGTATAAAAACGGCATACATGAAGCCAAAGCAAAGATAAAGTAAGCATAGAGCCCATGCGTGCTTGTACTCAACCAAATAAACCTTGGAAATCCCCTGGAATTCAGATTCATTTCTCTGAACCTTCTCTTGTGGTTGTGTCGAAGTCACATTGAGTCACAGGTCCTATTATGCAAACAGGACTTTCCCCTTTTTGCACAATCAGTACATTTCTTGCTTTAGTGAGCTCAATCTGGGTATTGTTTCTAGTTACGATTCTTATGACTTCTGCATCTGTTCAGCTTTTACACAGACCTGGCTGTGAGGAAATGGCTGCTTTACATATCAGACATTCAGATCACCATGAAGTGGGTAAAGCATTAACTACAGCACCAGCAATCTTCTTTTCTAAGGCATTCTACTTGATAACCTCGAAAGTCGTTCCAAACAAAAGTACACCATAACATTACTTACTGCCAGGAGTGCGAGGCCGAAAAACACACCCACAAAGATGTTCAGTATTTTCTCCATATAGTGAGAAAGTATAGGCTCACATGGCTGAATAGAGGGGGAAAAAAAATCATAGTTACAATCTATTTATGTACACGACATTTTAGAGATATAGGAGGGGGGGGAAAGTCGCACCTTGGACCAGACCTTTCGGGTTTCACGTTCAGCCATCCTGAGCAAGTTCTAATTGAAGATTGAACAATGAACATTAATATGCACTCTGTGGTGAAATAGAAAAAAGGAACTGAAATAGGAAAATAAGTGGTACCAGCAATTCATCTTTTTTGCTTATCGTCTCACAAGAGTCACTTCCATCCTCACAGTTACAGGATTCAGGAACTTCATCTTGCCAGTCCTTGTAGCCATTCACCAATCCACAGCAGTGGAACTAATTCAACCAGGATAGGGAACATATTTCAGAAATTAATAATTCTAGATACCCACATGGATGCATCATCCTCACAAAATAAAATTACATAAAGTGCACAGTTAAAACTGAATAAATGGATGGATTTCATTTACAAACTCTTGAATGGCACCGAAGACTTCCTCCTTTTCTTCCGTCAAAGGTAGCATGTTTCTGAAGTATTCTCTGACACCTGAGAGCATCTGAGGGGAAAATAAAACAGGAAACAGTTAATCCTAGGGAGTAAACCGACCAGATACTGTACTTGTCCATAACATGCAGACTAAAGACACACATTTCCTGCATACACATTTAACTGGATTCAAATCTGTAATCCAGTAATTGTACTGCAACTGAGGGTTTATTCTGTGTCTATGAAGCAAGCATTATTCTGAGCAAAAAGAAATAAAGGCTCAACTAAAGTTAAGCTGTAATACCTCCTGCTGTCTGATTGCTACTGGGATGGCAACACGCAACGTGCCAGCAGTCGCCAAACACATCAGGGTGAAAAACTGCAAGAAAGAAAATTATGTTAGGAAGGACAGGTGTGGCAGGACAAATTTTCCAAAGGAACACACTGACATCATGAAATCAAAAGTGTGAGAGAATTTTGTATCAGTATCCTGGCACTGTAGATGCAAGACAAGACGTTTGGTGCTTTCTAGACATTATTTAAATTTCTGGGCAAAATGATGATGATTCATGTTCCCTTATGGCCAATCAAACAGACTAACATCAACTATAAATATAATACTTTTGGTCATTTCCAGCACTGTAACAAAACATCACAGAGCCCTTTTTTTTTTAACTTCCTGTGGATCCCACACTGAGAGAACAACTGCTCTTGGACACCAAATACAAGGGTTGTAACAATGACCAAAGCAGAAGTGTGAAATCTTACGGAGTTGAAAAACTCCATTTACAAAAATTAATTCATTCCAACATTAATCTGGGCTATGTTGCAATGATTTTATTTTATTCTAGTAATTATAGCTAGTCTCAGTAGAGCACGTGTACCGTATGACAAAAACATGACAGAAGTATACTGTGGTATTTCCCTCACATTTAATAAACAACAACAAAAAAAACCTTTTAATTTCCTTTCTGCTTTTACACTCACCACAATCAGTGTACATTTACTCTCTTTGTATGCACCAACAGCTCCCAAGACAGCGATGATGAACATGACAGAACCGACCACATAAAGGCCGACTACTGCATACATACCATTTTCCTGACAAAAGAAGAGAAAAGATAAAAGCATGTGCTGTTAGACAAATCAAACATGTAGGAGGAGGGTGAATAATCTGGGAAGGGTTGACCTTCGCTGTTATCAATCCAGTGTATTGATTTTAAAAACGCATCAAGGTTTTCTGAAGAAAGTCCGAGATGTCTAATAACATCAAATAACACAGACGATCAACAACTTACTTAGTGCATATTTCCATGGCAAGCTTTAAATGGTAGAAGTGTAACAAGTCATAACTGAGCTTTTACTATCAGTTTCACTACTACAATTTTACTAGTAAATTAATGACTATAAAAAGTAAAGTCACAATAAGTGCTGGATGAAAACCCATCTCTCTTATGTCAATAATTATACAAACTTTGTTGCCCAGTGATCAAGTGTTTAATCGTAAGTTGCCTTGTACTTATGATTAAGTTCCCTGTGGTTGCAAAAGCCATAAAAATTCAACTCGATGCATTACCATGTTCTCTCCACTAGGAGTTTAACTGTACACACTACAAAAGGGGTCCAAACATCTAAATTTATTGTTCAGAATAAAAAAAGTTTTTTTTTTAAGTTTCCACGTAAACACCTGGCTGGGTTTATTAATACTCCTCAGAGCCCTGCGTGTAAAATAGATTGGGGCTTTTAGACAAGAATGTAATTTGGAAAAATCTGTGGTCCAATATAAGAGATGGTCCACATTCAGAGGCTGTCATATGTGTAGATCAACTTTACTTCTATTCTATATTTCTCACACAAAATTTGTTTTTATTGATGTAATGGATTTATCACATTTTGGAAAAAAAAATAATTTGAAAATCAAAATCTAGATTTGCATTTTTAATGTTATTCCAACCTCATAGTGTTATATTAAAATTTCAAAAAGAACAGTTTTTATGCTACCAATTTTTTGTAAAGAAAATATATTTTTCCTCAAAATTACTTACAGTGCATTTATTGCATTTTGAAACCTCTCATACACACACACACACACACACACACAAAATACGCATTATGATGTAAATATATATCCGTACGTACCCATACACACACAATCAATAGAATGTTATTGTAATTCCTCCTCCCTATACCTCAAAGATCTGTTCCTTATACCTTTTTTTGAACTGGTTGATAGTTGTACATTTCATGAGCTCCACATTCAAACTGTTCCATAGCTTTACTCCACAAATAGAGATACTGAACAATTCTTAAAGTTGTCCTAGCACGGCGAATTTTAAATTTCAATTTCCCCCTAAAATTATAGTCCCCCTCTCTATCTGAGAACATTTGTTTGGATATTCCTTGGTACTTTATAATTCCTTACTTTGTACATTATTAAGGTATTTTTATATTCTATAATATCCCTGAATTTTAAACATTTTGACTTTAAGAATAGTGAATTAGTATGATCTTGGTAACCAGCACTATGAATTATTCTTATAGCTCTTTTTTTGAAGTATAGTTATTGCATGAAATGAACATTTATACGTATTTCTCCACACCTCTGAGCAGTAATTTAAGTATGGTAAAACCAGGGAACAGTAAAGAATGCAAGAGTGAATTATAGTCCAGGACTTGCTAGCTTTACTGAAAACAGATATGCTTCTTGATAGTTTAATTAGTATGTATTTTATATGTGATTTCCAAGTAATTCTATCATCTATTATTATCCCATTAGAAACTCAATGTCAACACCATCTACCTGTACATTTATTGCCTTATTTATTTTATAATTATTAAATAACATGATTTTTGTTTTAGACAGATTTAATAATTTAAAGATTTAATAATTTCAATCAAACCAACTTTTTTTTTTACTTTCTAGTGTATCTTGCACTTCTCACAGTACACGTGTTTTCCCAGTGCACTTTGGCAATTTACGTCTGGTTGCTTCTTTACGATCATCGTAATTTGGCACGTGCTCCATCATGTCAGTGCTGACGTCTTCGGTTGGCCATCGTTCAGCAGTTTCCATACTGCTTCCAGTCGGAGTGATGGACTTTGTGACAAGTTTGGTTTTCCTCTTTTCTTTTTTTGCTGCTTGTGGTTTCCCTCCTGGCACAAGGCTTCTGCTACATTTATTTTGAAGTGTACTTCACATTGGATCTTCTTTCAAAAGATCCAGTGTGTACTGCTGTAAATAGAATCACCTTTGTGAAAAAAAAAAATCACCTATGGCTATGATGGTTACATATTTTTGGCCACGTAGTGGACCGTATCAGTCCAAAATTCACATACACCAGTTAGTTATTCACATTTTGACTTTTCTACATTGTAGAACAATACTGAAGACATCAATACTATGAAATAACATTGAACATACAGCTCTGGAAATACTTAAACCACTGCAAAAATCAGTCGCTCTGGTTTTACTATTTATAAGTATGTGTTTGAGGAACATAAACTTTTTTTGTTTTATACCATAAATTATTGAAATTCCACTTAAATTGTCACTTCGAGCATTTAATTGCAGAAAATAACTAATCAAAAAAAAAAGATTGTGATTTCCGACCTTGAATAAATGCATAGAAATCAAGCTCATATTCAATTTTAAACAATACAATACTGTTTCAACTTGGGATGAGTTTAGAAGTCAACATTTGGTGGAATCACCCTGACTTTTAAATCACAGCTTTTATGCGTCTTGGCATGCTCTCCACCTGTCTTTCATGTTGCTCTTAATTAAATCAGGCTCAGCTTTGTTTGATGGCTTGTGACCATCCATCTTCCTCTTGATCACATTCCAGAGGTTTTCAATGGTGCTCAGGTCTGGAGATTGGGCTGGCCATGACAGGGTCTTGATCTTGTTGTCCTCCATCCACACCTTGATTGTCCTGCTGGAAAACCCAATCCTCAGAGTTAGGGAACATTGTCAGAGCAGAAAGAAGCATGTTTTCTTCCAGGATAACCTTGTACATGGCTTGATTCATGTGTCCTTCCCAAACAAAAACCTGCCCCTTTCCAGCCTTGCTGAAGCACCCCCAGATCATCACTGATCCTCCACCAAATTTCACAATGGGTGCAAGACACTATTGGTTGTAGGCCTCTCCAGGTCTCTATCTATCCGTTAGATGACCAGGTGATGGGAAAAGCTGAAAATTGAACTCAGAAGAGTCTCCAATCCTCTCCAGTCCAATCCGTATGGTTTTTAGCAAACCCTCAGCCTGGATGTTTTTGGTTTCTCATTGATGAAGGGCTTTTTTTTCTGGCTTTGCATGACTTCCACCCCATCTAGAGAAGCCTGTTTCAAACAGTCCTTGCCGTGCACTTAACCCCAGCTGCCATTTGCCATTCTTTTTGCAGGTCACTTGATGTCATCCTACGGTTGTTAAGTGACATTCGAAGGAGTCGACGATCATCCCGATCATCTGTAGTTTTGTTATCCCCAGTGTCTGCTACTTGACTCTGTTCTTATGAATTGTCATTGTTTAAATTTTGAGGATGGAAGCAACCTGACGCTCCCTGTATCTATCTGCCAGTAAAGCCAGAATCGAACCCTTCTTTTTCTCAAAGCTTTTCTTTTTAACTCTTTTGGCATGATGAATAGACATTTTTGTATCCCAATTAAATTTCAGGTAGTCCTAGCACTACTTTTGTTATCCAAACTGGTCCTATTGCAAGAGGATAGTGATGACCACAGCAGTGCTTTTAATACTTTTCCTCATTAAATAAGCTTTGGTTCAGGTGATCAACTAATCAGTACCTAATTAAGTAAAACGAGTTGGAAATCACTGGAATGACATGGCTGCCATATACATAGAGAAGTTGATTTAAGAAAAAAATTGAAGCGGTCTCTTAATTTTTTCGAGAGCTGTGTATTTTTGTAGTAAACAAACAAAAAAAGTGAAGAAAAAAAACAACCCGCAAAGTTTCATATTTTAAATTCTTCAAAGTAGCCATCATTTTTCCTTGACAGCTTTACACAGTATTGGTGTTATTTTAACCAACTTCATGAGGTAGGTCACTTAGTCAGTTCATAGTTGTTCCTTGTCAAAAGTTAATTACTGTAATTACTTGCCTTCTTTAATGTGTTTGAGACCATCAAACAGCAAATAATACAACCCCGATTCCAAAAAAGTTGGGACAAAGTACAAATTGTAAATAAAAACGGAATGCAATAATTTACAAATCTC
>JAPEKO010000013.1:10395304-10406011 GCA_027576075.1 Cathorops hypophthalmus
TCTCAAAACACATCCGATTGACGTGATTGTGATAGCAACTCAACGTATGCACTCCCAATGATGTGGAAATAGACCTACAGTAAAAAGCATTTCACTCCGGAGTTTTCCTTTAACTTTTAAAACCACAAATCAGGCAATGGGTTATAGCAACACGAACCATAATGGGGCGCTGGATAGTTTTTGTTTTATTGTTAAAGTTCAAATTTGAGTTTTATTGAAAAATTCATCATTAAAGTGTAATTATGATAGCGATACTAGCTGTTTGATAAACTTTCTCACTTTCCTTTTATTTAACTAGTATGAATACGTAGTAATATGAAAAGGTCATGGTCAGGACAAGTGAAAAATCTTACTGTTTGTCCAAGTGGATTAAAAAGTTAATGTAGAGCCCTGACTGGTCCCCCTCTTAAATGATTTCTGTTGCAGTGGAATTTTTCATACTTCCACAGAAGTCACCTATTCACACCCCCTCCTCCAGATGGTCTAATAAGTATAGGTTATCAAAATGTGTCTGAGCGTCTCTAACGACACCTCGCCCATTTAGAAAGTGAAATTGCGTCTGTGCGCATTCAGGATTTCCTTTCAGCTCGACTTCAAGTGCATGCGTGTATTTGTGGAATCTGTGCGAGGAGGATTATTACTGTGTGGTGCAGTGCTCCATATCCTCCTACACGATGCCAACGTGAACACTTTATCTGATGTGTGACCTCTTCCTTTTTGGAATGTATACTCCAGGCTCGATTTAGAAGTCTTAAAATGCGTCCATCATCTGATAAACCCTTAAAACGAAAGCACAGTAATGTAGACGCGCGTCATCTTGAAGTCTAGTCCGTTATCTCCTTCAACAGTAGTTGAATCCTGTTCCGTATATTTACGTGTTATTCGTTTAGAGGACCACACCTAGGATTAAACTTTTCTCTCTTCCTTCCTTCCCCAGTGCTGTTGCTGCTCAGTTGAATGAGCTAAAATTTTCCAAGAACGAAATAAGTATGCAGAAGATGATTTTAGGTGAACTTTTTGTTCATTCATACTCATATCACTCCCCACTGAGGTCAAATCTGAGGCAGATTTCCTGTCTGGGGGAAACGAAGACCCTTGATGTTGATTTGGTGCAGTATCAAGTTGGTCTTGCGTTTATGCGCCATCTAGTGGCACAAAAAACGAAATGTAAAAAGGATACAACTTGTTTATCAAGCAGAAACGAACGATATCTGATCAAATAAAACTTGCGAAATGCACAGGACAGAAACTAACTTGGTTTACACCTGAAATGTTTGTTCGTGGTCCCAATCAGGAAGTTAAGGCTGCTGCATAAAGCAGACAGAGTTTAGTGAGGGACGTATAGTCCAGAAAATATGATAATGATTTATTTCTCTCTCTCTCTCGTCACAGGACTATCTGCCGAGTCAGCAGGATATCTTGCTGGCCCGCAAACCCACCAAAGGCATCCACGAGTATGACTTTGAAATCAAGAATGTCCCGTTCAAGATGGTCGACGTGGGTGGGCAGCGCTCGGAGCGGCGCCGCTGGTTCGAGTGCTTCGACAGCGTCACCTCCATCCTGTTCCTGGTATCGTCGAGCGAGTTCGACCAGGTGCTGATGGAGGACCGTCAGACCAACCGGCTCACGGAGTCGCTCAACATTTTTGGCACCATCGTCAACAACCGCGTGTTCAGCAACGTCTCCATCATCCTGTTCCTGAACAAGACCGACCTGCTGGAGGAGAAAGTCAAGACCGTAGCCATCAAGGACTTCTTCCCCGAGTACGAGGGCGATCCGCACAGCTTGGAGGACGTGCAGAAGTTCCTCGTGACGTGCTTCCGCAACCAGCGCCGCGAGCAGCAGAACAAGCCGCTCTACCACCACTTCACCACGGCCATCAACACTGAGAACATTCGCCTCGTCTTCCGGGACGTCAAGGACACCATCTTGCACGACAATCTCAAGCAGCTCATGCTGCAATGATCTGAACTCGTTCCTCAGCTTCCACTGCTCGTGTCCAAACCTGGACCACTAAACCTGACTTGGGGGAGGGGGACGAGGGGGGAGATCACAGAGCAAGTGTGTGTGTGTGTGTGTGTGTGTGTGTGTGTGTGTGTGTGAGAGAGAGAGTGAGGGCGCATACACAGGTTCAGCCTCACTCAGAGTATCTGAGGAAAGAGTGAGCGATCATGTGTTTCTGACTGCCTTTAAAGTCACTCAACTGAACAGCGTGTGCGTGTGCGCGCATGATTGGATGCACCTTTTCTAACCTTTTATTATAACCTGTGTGCCTGTATATGACTCTGAAGCAGGTCCTGATTTTGAGTTAGCACAGCTGGAGCACAAGTCCATTCCACTTGGCGTCAAATCCTGATCTTAATGGCGTCAGCGACGATTCGCTAAACTAACCGATGCTATGCACGTATTAGTTGGCTCTCTGACTGTAAAGGAGCATCTTGACCTTAGATTTGCTAGTTCTTGGTGAACCATTATGTACCGTCATTTGATTGGCAGATCGAGTTAAACTTTAGCTCTGCCCTTCTGAACCCAGGGATGCCTGATGCTCTGCAAAATCAGGATGTGTGTGTGTGTGTGGTTGTCGTACACTGCCTTATTTCAGCCAACCTGAGGAGCTGTTTCAGCTTCATTCTTAATACAATTCTCTGAAGTGTGTGTGCTCTGATCTGCCTTACTTTTACCTGGTGTGTCTGTCAAACCTCGCTGAAAATGGCTTCCCTGTCTTGTGTGTGTGTGTCTCAGAGAGAGAGAGACGCTAACTCTTATCTGCCTTCAATCACTCAAGCAAGTGTCTCTCGTCTGAAGCGTGTTTGTCAGGCCGGCATGAAAAGCTGTTACGTAACATGGGGACAGGGCGAGTGTGTGTGTGTGTGTGTGTGTTAGAGAGTGGGGGGTGGGTGTAAGAGTAGGGTCCAAGAACCTCCTGTTCCAAGCCTTTTCTTACTAAACCCATGCGATTTGTACTAATATTATAATAGGAAGCAGTGTTTCTGAGCCTCTGCCTTTAATTTGCTGTAGTCCCTAATCAGTGGTGGTTTTTTTTTTTTTTAATTGTTTTTATATATGGATTTATTTAGCTGTAAGTTATATTCCAAAGGTTTACACTCTGCCGCCGCCGCTGATGAATTCCACTTAATAGGCATGTGTTCTTATCGTTTTACCATATGACAGGCTTTTTTTTTTATTTAAAACACAATCACTCCGCATCCACAAATCTGTCTCTCCTGCATGTTTTCGAATGTGTGGGTTGTCTCTATTTTTTAAATAAAGCTTTTTTTCTTTCTGAGCAACGAGCACCGCTTTAGTTGACTCCGTGACCTAAAAGTTCAACTAAATTGCCTGACCCAATGACAAGTTTGCTTAATGTTCAACTCGCTTACTAAAAACCTTCGCGACTGGTTTTAATGGCGTAAAATAATAGCTAGCTTAAGCTAGCCCGCTGGCAAATTGTGTACTACTACTTCTCAAAGTCTTGTTCATCATAACAGTACTGATAGTGTGTGTTAAAGATCACGATGTATGGTATAACTGATTTTCTGTGCGTGTTTGTGGTTAATGTCGGTTACGGTTAATCTTAATCGGAGAGAAAAGCTCAGACGCGAACGTGTGTGTTTTAAACCACTCAAACTGTAGAAAGTGACGCAGTGTGAGAAACTCAGGGCTGAATAATGTTAACCACTTGTGTGTGTGTGTGTGTGTGTGTGTGTGTGTGTGTAAGTGTAAGCTTCAGTAATGTGCATGAGTGGTTGGAATCCTGCCCCATATCCCCCACCCCCCCTTTTGACACTAGGGCTGGGTGATGTGATAAATTTCACAATTAGTGATCTAATGTCTAATCTACTCCTTATTGTAATAGCACTGGAGTTGGTCAGTGTTATTAACAGTACTGATATTTACTGTGCTCAGTGTATCGTGATACAGTAAGTCATTGTCAAATCATCCACCTCTACCGTGAACGTTCTTCCACGTCTTCCCAGGTTTTTTTTTTTTAAATAATCAAACTATTGATTTATTCCCAAGTGCCACGATTGAAAGGTACCACTTATTGAACCAATATTGTTCTGAACCGTTTTTAAAAGAACTCCTGCCTTCTGAAGCCAGCAGATTTCCTGGCTCACAACCAAAACGATGCCTTTTTTTTTTTTTTTAAACCTCGCCTCAGTTCAGATATGAGAGAGAACAGATTTGGCTTCATTCATTTCCTTTATTAACGGTTGTGTACAGCACTTGTCCATTACAGCAATTGATTGATTCCCATCCTGCTGGAAAATTCACATGAATGCTTCGAGAGAACTAGTTCAGGTCGTGTTTTTTTGCCCCACTGGTTTAAATTTCATGTAAGCCGTCACCCAGGATGTGTGCCATGACCTGTTTTGCTCATCTCGCGCTCTTTTTCTTAATACGTTCACTCACTACCAGTGTCTCATTTGTTCAGTATTTGCTATTTTTGCCTTGAAGAATGAATCGGTTGCTTTTGTTCACGCTCCAGACAGCGGCTAAACACTTGAGAGACGAGGCTGAGTCATGTCTCTGTCCTTCAGTGCCAGTCAGTCCGGGCACTTTTAATGCCTAAAACAGGCATCATGACCAGGCACAAAATCATTAATCTCACCTCAGGCATGTGCCATTAGTACATAGTACATCTGGTGCCAAGGAATGAATCAATGCTCTTTTATAATATCTGAGCACAAAAAAACAGTCTCCTGCCAAATAGGGGGGGGGGAACCAAAACCCAAACACCAAGTGCTGATATTTTGACTAGCTGCAATAACAGTAATTGGATAACTGATTGGTTGTCGGAGCATGTTGCGGATAAATTTCTCCCTGAATCTGGTATTTTACTTTTTCAGTCTTGCTGCGTTTTTCCAGTGATGGTCCCAAGTGAACGCTGTTTGTCTGTCCTATGCGAAGGCAAAAACTGTATCTAATCCACATCACAAGACCTTGAGCGTCTTCCTTTGGCCTGTACCAGTGTGATTTTGTTTATTACAAGCCCACAAAAGCTTGCGAAGGGCCCGACTTGTGCGAACAGCTCAGCAATTATATCATGCTCGTTAAGTAAGGCTTGCTTTTGACTGTCGAAGTCAAGCAAAGACCGTCAATGCTATAACCTAAGGGAAAAGTGCGTTCTGCTAAAATGCCCATTTCAGCAGAACGCTGCTGCAAGTGGCTCTCGGATAGATGGTGGTCTGATTTTTTGGTGTTGCCGCTCCGAGTGCATAATAAGCAGCCTGCTTACACGAGCGTCTCAGCACATCTGGCCTTTCAGAATCCTGTTTCGAACAGCAAGAAGCTGGCGGAGCTCCGTCTCGGTCATGTTTCAAGCCGCCTTCAACCTTGAGCGAACGGTTGTGTAACACGCCGTTAGTAGCATGAAGAACGAAATACCAAGAGCAAGCATGTGCCATGATGTTCACAGCGCAATAACTGCCTGTCACGGTTTTGCATCATTACATTGTGTATGATTTTTGTCTTCCACGCCCCAGCAATAACAGAAATGACGCTTCTTGCAGTTTAGTATAAAAACATCCCTCACTGTCTTTGTTCCTGAAAGCGAGCTTGTGCCAATAAAAGGCTTTTTTGTTTTTTATTCTCCAAGAGAGAAATTACTTCAGTATGAAGTGCAAGTTCGTGATGTTGAAAAGAAACCATGCAAGTGATTTATCGGCACATGCCTAGCAGAGCGCATGGGGTTTAATTTCGTTTTGGAAAGCAAGTTTGCTGCTAACTGAACATGCCTCTGCTGTTTTTGTGTTATCTGTGAAACGCCTCTATGGTCTCATAATTCTAAAGTGTGTGCGTGAGAGAGAAATTTCAGCTTCTTTGAACAGATAATGTACCCATCATATGTTTTGTGCGTGCACAGACTTGGCTAGTGGCTCTGTTTATTATTTTATTGAATGTCATGGCAGTAAGTCTTGAGGCTAAACGCTGTATTCAACACAGACGCACTACTGTAATTCACTTGTATCTGTGTGTTTAGGTGTTAACGTTCCAGAGCTCTTAACGTCACAGTTATTATGCAAATGTGCTGCGGTGTGCAAATATCTTTTCACCAGTGGGTTTGTTTTCATTTAAAAAAAAAAAAGACCAATCAGACATGTTTCCCTGAAGAATCCAGGATGTTGATTTTGATGTAGAATTATGCAACCTGCACAAAAGACTAAATATAATTTAGTGCCTTTGGTGTTTTGTTTTGTTTTTGTAATTTTGTATGTAGCTGTTTTAAACGTTACATTTCCTGACTCACGTTGCTGTAATCCTACTAAACAAATTCTGAACTGCAGAACAGTGACCCTATGCTCCTTGTACAGTTTAATAATCTTTGCTTCCTCACTTGTTTTCAGTCTCAATAAACTACATCCCAACATGTTCACGTGGTTCGATTTGATTTATTCTGAGTCAGGGATGATGTGCTCCCGTTTTTATATCACCTTGTGCCATTTTAATGCTGTTTTAACTGTTTCCAACTGGATAATGTGGATCATGAAGACCATGATCTATGCTGTTCAAAATTAAAGCATTTCCATGTCTCCCAGCCTATAAATAATTCATTTTAGTGTATCTACTGTATATTTTAATATGTAAAGCCATCTATACCACTTACCAGTCAAGGTCGTAGGTGAGCTGGAGTCGATCGCAAAAAGTGACTTCCAGTGAGAACCTGAGCAGGTGTAACCCGGAAATTCATGATAGTTTTAACATGGTCATCTGTTCACTGAGGGTGACTGGAACTCAAAACTGTTTGTGGCAATTGTCAGCCTAAGTCATCATTGCAAAAATGCTCATCAGTTGCAGTTCAATGCCGTCTTCACTGTTTCTGAATGCATCTTTAACAGCAGGAGTGAAGTGATGAGAACTCCAGCTAGAAGTAGGACGTCAGGATGGATCAGGCAGGTCTGGATAGCAGAAGCAGTCAGGATTGCTGTTCTCTCAGGAAGAGCATGTTTGAACGGAGTGTTGCCAAGGTTGGTGTCGAAGGACTCGTGTCCTGCACAGAGCCAAGATCTCAACCCCACTCTGGCTTGTAGTACTCAAGTCCGACTGGTACATTAACTGCATTCAGACTCGTAAATTAGAGACGAGGACTTTTTTTTTTGGTAACCTGCCATAATTTGGTGTAAGATATTTGTTAATGGCACTAAAATGCCTGGAGAGAATGCCCCTAGGATTGTCTGCTTTGCTTTTTCCACCTTGACCGTGCACTGACTGCTCCATTATTCTATTGTCAAACGAACAGCTGATCACACCAAGGTGCTCACTGACCGCTGGTATTTTAGTTTGGTCCTGCATTTCCTTTCCTTCGCAACATAACGTCTTTTCTTCTTGCTTTCCATTGTCATCGGTTTTTCAAGTTTCATTAGCACACTTGCGTCCTTGATTTTTCTCTCCCGTTTCAAATTTGTATCCCGTAATGCTTTGCGCGAACGGGGAAAGCCCACCATGTAATGCATGATGTAGTATCTTGTATCACGTCATGGTAAAACAGGAAAAAATAGCAGAGAATTTAGGGCCACATGGCCCTAAATTCATTAATTGTGTGGGGTTTTTTTTAAACCACTAATAAAATTGGAAGTCTGTGATTTGAGAGTTCAGTAGCTTTTGATCCAATAAACAAAAATAATTGGGTGTCGGGAAAATTTATTTTTATGACCTAAACTTGAAAAACCTGAACAGCAGTACAACTTTAAAATGGCAGGTTTTTGTGAAGTAAAAGAATGACACTAAGAGAAATCATGCCTTTTTCCAGCTTTTAATAGGAAATTGCAAAGTATACAAATAATTAAAAGAAGTACCTTTTTAGATTTTAAGCATGGCACGTCTTGACTTATTTTCCACTCCATCCATCTATTACCTATACCACGCATCAGTCAGGGTCACTGGGAAGCTGGTGCCAATCCCAGTTGACTTTGGGTGAGAGGTGGGGTACCAGGTTACCAATCTATCACAGGGCTTTATTTTCCATTCTCCCTTGCGAAAGTGTTCTAGATCTGTCAAATTGTGAGGAGCCTGCTTTTGGTCATCCAACAAGTTTTTAGTTGGATTCAGCTCTGGGCTTTAGCTAGACCATTCAAAAACATTGGTCATCTTTTGGTTAAGTCATTTGTTTGTCAATTTAGATGTATGCTTCGGGTCATTGTTGTGCTGAAAGGTGAAATGCCTCTTCGTCTTCAGCTTACTAGCAGACACCTGATTGTTTTGCACTAAAATCCACTGGAATTTGTATCTATTCCCAATTTTAAGCCCCAGTTCTGGCTGAAGAAAAGCAACTGTAAATCGTGATGCTGCCACCACTGTGCTTCACTGTGGATATGGTTTCCTTTTCTTGAAGTGCTTTTAACATCAAACAAACCTTTTGGGATTTGTCTCATCAGACCATAACACAGTTTGCCACATGGTTTGGGGTGATTTAGTTTGGCTTGGATGGTTTTTTTGGTTGTTTTTTTTTTGTGAGGGCTTCCATCTAGCCATCTGAACCCTTAGCACAGATGTGAAGAATGAGAGCTTGTCCTATGCAGAGAGTAATCAGTACTTGTCAGATATCCCTGCAGATCCTTTAATATTGCCGTCGGGCTCTTCGCAGCCTCCCTGGTAAGCTTTTGTAAATTTTGGAGAGATGTCCCTTTCTTGGTAATGTCACTGTGGTGCTCCATTACACCCCTCTCCTGATCATTACCTTTCAATAAGTGAGATACCACATATACTTTGGAAGCTCTTTAAAGACCATGGCATGAGCAGTAGGATAAAACCAAAGCTGTGTCTGACATCACTCACTCGTTCATTCACTATTCCTTACTCACTATAGAGGGAATTACTACATAGAGGACTATATAGTGAGCTCATTGGTAAAATGAAAAAAAAACTTTCAGACACTACTCTGATTTTAAATCAAGCGTGAATACTTTCCTCCTTCTTTGCCGCTGCCTTTTATTAAATCAAATTTGAGGTTTTTGATTAATTCCTCATTCTGCATTGTAACTTTTATTCTTGGATGTTATGTCTTATTCTATTTTAGGTTTTTTTCTATTCTCTTACTATTTTTAATTGTACTTGAAAGTTTGTTTCTTCCTTCGTATGTTCACCCCAACACACTACAATATTATTGCTATTTTCTTGCCACAGCTTGTAAATTTGTCTCATGCCCATTGTCCTAAGGAAAAACAAACTACTGCGATACTCAATCTAAAATACTTAACTATCCTTATGAAACAGCTCTGTGAAAATATGTGACCACAATATTGCTTGGTTAGTGGCCATCGGTAGTACACCACTTTTCATGATGCATTGTGGGATACTATGAGACCACTATATACTTGGACAGCACTACACAATTGGGAACTCTGTCTACAGTATGTCCATCCATCGATTATCCGTAACCGCTTATCCTGTGCAAGGTCACGGGCAAGCTGGAGCCTAAACCCAGTTGACTAAGGGTGAGATGATAAAATAAGACTCTGGACAAGTCGCCAGGTCATTGCAGGGCTGACATAGAGACAAACAACCATTCACACCTACGGTCAATTTAGAGCCACCAATTTGCCCAACCTGCATGTCTTTGGACTGTAGGGGAAACCCACGTGGACATGGGGAGAACATGCAAACTCTGCACAGAAAGGCCCCTGGTGGCCACTGGACTTGAACCCAGAACCTTCTTGCTATGAGGCTACAGTGCTAACCACTACATCACCATATATCCATCCATCCATTATCTGTAGCCACTTATCCTGTTCTACAAGGTCACAGGCAAGCCGGAGCCTATCCCAGCTGACTATGGGCGAAAGGCAGGGTACACCCTGGACAAGTCGCCAGATCATCGCAGGGCTGACACATAGAGAGAAACAAACATTCACACTCTCTGTCAATTTAGAGCCACCAATTAGTCTAACCTGCATGTCTTTGGACTGTGAGGGGAAACCGGAGCACCTGGAGGAAACCCACACCGACAGTGGGGGAGACATGCAAACTCCACACAGAAAGGCCCCTGTCAGCCACTGGGCTCGAACCCAGAACCTTCTTGCTGTGAGGTGACATTGCTAACCACTACACCACTGTGCCGCCTCACCCACTAACCACCTCTGCCCTTATCACATGACCACGGACAAACAGGAAATGCTGACACATGCATCCTCCAAGACATGAACCCAGCCAACTGGATCTTTTCAAACTGCTGCTCATGCTGCATCACAGAGCAGCATAACATACTCAGAGGAAATGCTATCTGTCTTCTTCCACATGAGCACAGAAAAAGCCATGGTTGGCAAGTGTCTCTGTTATTGACAGAAGACTCATGGCCATACTGCAGATGGCTGTCGGATTGTAAGGATTTCTGTTGCGTCATTCAGGAGCCAAGATCTGATCTTTAACCTTATTAGCTTATCTGTCCATCAGATGAGCTGTTGCCATGGTGTGGTGTCCATTGTCCATCGTCCACAATTCAGTTCAATCGTGTCTCTGCCATCAGTTCTCCATGGATTTTCATTCTGATTGTTTTGTTTGAAAGAACTCATCGCTCTGCATAAAACTTGGTCATTGTTTTGTCAAAATCTTTGCTAATGAGTTACTAATTAGGCCAAATTAATGAATTTTCCAGGCCTCTCGCTAGAATTGTATCTCATCTCATTATCTCTATCCGCTTTATCCTGTTCTACAGGGTCACAGGCAAGCTGGAGCCTATCCCAGCTGACTACGGGCGAAAGGCGGGGTACA
>JAPEKO010000013.1:11469440-11484306 GCA_027576075.1 Cathorops hypophthalmus
CTATTTTTATGAATATTCACTTATGTAATTATACTAAAACAATTATTTACCTCAAGCTCAGTGATTATCGCTGAATACTGACCTCGCCCTTTGGGCTTCGGCCAATATTCAGCGATAATCACTTCGCTTTCGGTAAATAATTGTTAAATAGTGTCAGGCTTGACTAGACCTAGAACCCCAGTACCATCAGCTCATACAGTATTTGGACTGCTTCTTGTTTCTGAATATGCAAAGTAAATAGGCAACCACAAAGAGGATTCATTTGAAAAATATAAACATTTAATAAAGGCTACATCTCTTCATAATTACAATAATTAAAGTACCAAGTCATCTTTAAAATGATGCTCTATATAATGCATAATTTACATTTATGTGGAACAGAAAAAAACATCAACAACAACAAAAAACAGAATAGATAACAAGATATCCAAAGCATTAAAAAAAATCTTTGCAACATAAACCCCTTTGGAAAAGCAAGGGAATATTACACCCTGAAGCAGGGCAGCACACGGCATGGTATCCATGTAGGCACAGGAACTGCAGTCTAAAAACACTGACATTCTTCTCTCCTCCTCTGCTGATGCCAATGCACAACTACACCCTGTCCAGGAGCTCTGTACTTCTCTGTAACTTGGTACACACTCACCACTTTGGAGAGAACTTCCACACTGGGTCCACCAGAACTTCTCAACGTCCTGCTTGTTTCTATTTCAATGGTGCTGAAATGAAGAAAGGCCACAATTTTTGTTCAGTGGGATTAAGACATCAGCGTTGCTGGATAATAATATCAGGATGTATATATGTTTTTTTTTGGTTCTTGTTTTACAGTAATGCTCAAGGTTCTTTGCCAAGGTGGTTTGTGTAATTCCTGGGCTCCAAAAAATCAAAGGCACTATGATGCGAAATGGGACAAGAGCCCTGGACGCAGAGCAAATAGCGAATCACCAGAGAGGGTTTTGAGAAAACTTGGGTGGTCCCAGAGTGGAAGTGATCTCCTCGTTGGACAGCATCAGAGACTCCTAGCGTTTAATTATAAGGGGGGGACTCGAGCATTATGACCATGCATGTGTTACATTGGAAAAAAAAATATCTCCCAATTCAACTAAGCAGCTTGTCCATTAAGCTGGACATGGGGCAGGAGGGACATGACAGTTTTAATAAATATTAATATTCTTTTACTTGTTACAAAAGCACAATATAACGTGCACATACCTCTGTATACACACACACACTCTCACACATTCACACACACAAACACCTGCAATTAACACAACTAAATCTTGGTCAGCAGTCCATGGTGCGGGATGCACCGGCTCTGTAGCGATCCCTCAAAAAAAAAATCCAAAACCACATACAGTCACCCGCATCTTCAGACAGTGGTATACTCATAACGTCTCTTGACCATGACGTTAAGGTGCCTGATCTCCCAGGCTGCTTTGCTGGAGTCCTCCACCAGTTGGTATACTTCATTGGCTAGTATTCCTTCAATAGCTTGATGAGCCAAAACAAAAAGAGTTTTTTTGTGTGTGTGTGGATATATTAAAATTTCTTTATCTTTGAAAATACAGGTCTATGTAGAAGTCCATTTCTTCGCTTGTTGGCCTCGAGTGGCAAGTTAGAGGATTGTTCATGTGTTCACATGAGGAGCTTTTTTTGTTTTTAGTCTGTTCGTTCCACTTTTCCCAGGATTTTGCCCTCGTACATGGGAAGGACGGTGCCGTCGTCCCACACTTCCTCGAAAACGGCTCCACACTCAAACTCGTCGCTGGCCTTCTTGAAGTAGTACCTGTGCAGAGAGAAGTGGCACATTAAGGGTTAGTGCTGTATCATCGAAACATCTGCCCTTAAATCATTTTTCCATGGGATGGCCTGCACCCTACCCCCTCGCCTCAGGTCTCGAGTTCGTTTGCAATTATTTGCCCGAGTCAGCAGGGAGTCTTGGAAATGAGCTACTGACAAGAGGCTCGAGGCAAGCAGCCACTGGTAGTGCGTTGACATACAGAGGTCAAAAAGAAGCTCGATGCCTTCCACCTTTAGATGTTACTCTAAAGAAGCAAGGAAGATGCTTCTGATCTTTCAAGGAAGAGGGATGACTTAAAAGGCCTGAAGGGTAATTAAAACACCCCCGTGACTCTCGTCTTGGTTCTTGCATTGTTGTATGAGCAAAAAAAAAAAAAAAGGGGGCTTTGCTCTAAATTAGAGGGCGGCTTAAATCCTGACGTCCCTCCTCTCTCTTGCTTGTCGCCAGTGCTTCTGTCTAATGGTGTCTAATTGGGGCTGCTGTCAAATGAAGGGCTTCTTTCACAAAGGTTGATATTTTGGGTGCCAGCAAGTCTGCATATCACCACACACACACACACACACACACACACAAACATGCGTAGACACAGGCTCTTGCTTTCTCCTCATTCTTGGTTAATAGAGAAGATGGCTCTCAGGTTGATAGTGCTGTGACCTGGGGTGAAGGGATCATATCATCCCCATGAGGAGGTCACATGCTCCATTCCTAACCCGACCCTCCTTCGAACGGAAGCAGGGGAGAAAGAGAGGAACGAAGCAAGGGGTGGCTGTTCCAAATAATTAGCTCTGTAATGGAAAATGCCCCCATTCGCTAACAAACGTGCGCTGTGGTGCGCACTCGAATTCCAAGAGCTAACTTTTCGTTTTATGAGTGGACTCCACCAAGTCATAAAAACAATACACATAAAACAAGAATGGATGGGGTTGGGGGCGTGCGACTTCCAGCAAACAGTTGGCAGAAGCTATGGTATGGTGGTAAAAACAAAGTGGGATGTGTTTGCCGTACAGGAAAGTTTCTCGAAACAAGGAGCATCGTTATTTTTCCAATCGTCTTTGTGCGATGCTCAGGTTGGAAAGCGCAAGAAGAACAGCCCTTACTTGCATGAAAAAAAAGAGGAAGAAGTGGGGAAAAGAGCGCAAGAGAGAGAAGTCTTTCCATTGGAACACATTTTATGTGGCAAGATTCTTCTCTGAGCAACATCTGGCACCAATATCGTCTGGCAGTGCTGGCAAGTACTGTTCTTTGTTGAAATGCTGCCATGTCCCAGCTCCACACATTTTCTGCTATTAAAACCATCAGCTTTGAAAAAAAAAAAAATCAGTTGGCCTTGAAAAAAAAAATATTACAAAGAATGTGCAAGGTAGGAGAGCTTTAGTTCAGGAAGAGGACTACGTATTACACCTGGGACACTGACTCAGCCGATAAAAACTGTAATTAAGCGCGTACATGCTTCTTGCAGGAAACGCTTGGTTTTTATTTTGAGTGGGCTATTTGAAGAGTCAACTGACATGCAACTAGAACAGGACAAAAACAAATCTGTCCTTTGGTGTCAATGGAAAAAAAAAATCTCGATTGCTTATGTAAACGCACATCCAGTGCATGAAAGCAATGGAGCTTGATACAATCGCTGAAGAATTTACACGAGTCTTAGTGCATGAAATGAAAGACCTGGGCTTCAAAGACATGCTTATTAAGTGTGCCTTACGAAGAAATCAATACCAGATGTGACCAAATGGCTCCAGTTAAAATTCCCTCTTTCCTTTTCTGTACACCCACTGCATCCCCCCTCCCCTTCTCTTCCCTTCCCTTCCTACCACCAACTCCAGTAAACAGGCAGCAGTAAACATTCTCCTCTTACACACAACAGCAGAGGCTGTTCTTTGAGTGTCTAGCTTGAGCATGAACCACTTCAAGCTCCCTGAAACCTTTCAAGGGTGCCTTTCTTCTCCGTTACCTTCAATTACGTACAAAGGAAACACATGGCCTACTAGTTTTTGGGTGGCTCAAATTCACCAATCGTATCGAGTCATCAAGACCCGGGAGAAGGAGCGAGCGTGTACCTGTAGTTGCCTTTCTTGCGGAGCTGCTCTTTGAAGTGGCCTAGGGTGAGGCTGTGTGTCTTCATCATGCGCCGGTAGGGGATCTCCTCACCACAGAAGAAGTATGTGACCACAGTTTCATTGGCATGGCTGCCAGGAGGCTTCTTTGGCTCTTTTGGGCTGTGGGGAAAGACGGAGGAGATGAAGAAGAAGTGTGAGAGACGACGCAAGTGCACTAACATTCCCGACATGAATCATGCTGCCATAGCTGAGCAAAACGTCCGACGTTCAGGATATGTCTTTTAATACTCGAATTTTCAGACCAAACACTGATAAAATGAACCATTTCACTTGAGAAGGAAAAGACGTGAGCTTTAACAAGCTCACAACAATAGGCTTTCTTGGTGTGCATTGTAGCATGATTGATTAAAAAAAAAAAAACAGGTTGGGTGATCACATTCCACACACATTTCCAGAATACTTACTGCTCTGTTTGAAGAGCCTGGCTCTGGAGAGATGCAGCTCCAGTCTGAACAGGCACGGCATGGCTCTTTTCTCTTTGAAGGCCTTGTGTTGTATGCCTGATGATAGAAATTGAGAATGAAGATATGATACGTGCGTATCAGGGCCAGAAATACGACGGTTTGCGAGAAAGAGCCTCACCTCTGTTTTGCGGGTTTGGAAACCTCTTCCAGCCGTCGGCGCGCTTCCTCCAGCTGTGCCAGGGTGTTGGGTGGAGGTAGAGGGGGCATGGCTGGGTCCTGGATGAACGGATGAGCAGGCTGGTGGGTGCGCAGGTGCCCAGAAATGCCTGCCCCGCCCCAAGTGTGGGTGCGTGCTGACTCGGAGCCGTAGAGCTTCCTCGTGCTCTGAGTGCTGTGGGCATCAGGTGGATGTTATTATATTATCATCACTAAAGACAAGCCTGGATGGGTCAAGTGGATTTTGAGGGTGGCATGCTAACTTACCTGTGTGGCCTGTGCCTGGCCTGGCGATCGCTCTCCAGAATCCACTGCCAGACGTTCTGTGAGCGGTCAGCGCTATCAGTGGGCAGCTGGAGGGTGGCACTATCTGCACTCTCGCTGCTCACCTCTTCACCTGACCTACAGAGACGCTTGGGTAAAGCACTCGAACATCTGGAGGAGAACAGAGGAGAAAGGAGATATTTAGAGGTATATAACTGAGATTTACATACAACCATCGTGCACCGTAGAGGCGGGAATAATGTCCCGTCAGCTGCTACTCTGAGTACTAAAGGACATTGTCGAAACCCAAAAGACGACTCACCCTTGGCTGCCATCGCCGATGCTATTTCCATGTTCAGGGCCCAGGCTGCGGCTGCGTGAGTATGGCGACGGACAGCACTCGGGCACGGTCGGACACATGCCCTGCACCCGCCGTGCTGCCTCGGCCTCAATCTGTTCCTTGCTCTTGGGCACCGAATGGTGATGGATGTAGTGGTGATGGACGTGCTTGGAGACAAACGTTTGTCCAGACGGGTAGGCAGACAGAGGCACGGTGCCACCCACGGGCCTGGTCATAGGCCGGGGTTCGGGTGAACGTGAGCGAGGTGAGTGCCGTGCCACTCCGGGCGACTGACAACCAGGTGTCCTGAGAACGCGTGAAAGATGCTCATCTAGGATGGCCTGCGGGTCGTCGTCGCTTGAGCGGCGCTGCGAGGAAGACGCGATCTCTGACTCATCACGCTCTTCCTCCTGCATCAAGTCATAAATACGGTGTTAGACAAGTCCAGTTGGCCTGCAGTCAAATAGTAAAACCGCCAATAAACTTTCATACGTATGAGAACATCTATTATGGAACCTATAACTGGTATGGGGAGGTGAGACGCCACTGCACACTGACCTCCTGGATCTGCTGCAGTCTCTCCTCCAGTGAGCTCATCGTCTCCTGTTCTCTCTTCAGCCTTTCGAGTCTGGCGATGAGCTGAGCGGCGAATGCTGCTGGCTCCATCGGGGTCATGTCCTTTGGTGGCCGCCGCGGCCTCTACACGTGACAAAAATACAGCTGTTATTGCTTTATTTGCGTCGTTACAACCATGCAATTGCTTTTGGCAACACCGCAGATGAATGAGGTTGTGCCAGTGACACATATTAAACCAGCAGCAACAAAGAGAGAGGCTTGATTCACACAGCTACCCTCTACCTGAGTGCCTTTTCCATACACACACTGCGCCTTTCACCGCTGGTGTGAGCAGTTGGTCACACTCTGAGGAGCCTCAGCTTGCTCTCTCTGTAGTGCCACCAAGCCACTTCAAAGAAGCTTTGGCAAATATCAAACGCACACCAGGGCTGGGAGCGACAGTGGCTTTACATCCAGGAATAAAAGTCACATATCAACAGGAGAGGAGAGAGAGAGAGAGAGGGGTGGAAAAACAGAAAAAAGGAAAGGATTAAAAGAAGGGAAAGGAAGATGAGGAGATGAGTGGGGAGGCAGTGGGGGGAGATAGTGTGGGGTCAAACAGAGGAAGATCAGAGAGGCCAAGGTAATTTATTTGCCCACCACATGCTGGGCACTTCTGAGCTACAGTAGCCACATTATATGTTCAGGTGGGTGTATATGTGGACACGTACCCACATATCTATTCATTTATGTTGGTTATTTTTGTACTGGTGTGCTTTTATTTGTTCCTCTAATTACTCTGAGGAGATGTGTTGGTAACGCCACGGACCCATCACACGCAAACCAGAGAATAATCTTTCTTCAGGAACAAGGAGAATGGAAAAGTTGCAGATTGCGAAGACATAGATCACCTCGTGTATTATGCACAGAGCACATACTGTACACAGCTTTCAAGTTTGTTCCAACCGGTCAGACTTTCTTTGCTCGTAAGACAAGGCACTTCTCAAAGCTGCTCGGTCAGCACAGAGACAAGACAACACCAGGAGCGTCCTCTGTCTCACACTCCCCATTGAGGGAAAAGAAGTGTGTGCGCGTGTTGGGGGGGGGTTGTGTTAGTGCAGCGCTGCTGGATGCTGTCACTTTTCTCCAAACTGGTTCCATTCATCTCATGATCAAAGCAAGGGAGTAGATTTTGGTGCCCCGGGATAAAAACAGGCTCATTTAGAAACACCTTATTTACATCAACTTGCTACACGACTGCTTTGAGAGTCGCTGTCTTTAAAAAAAAAAAGTGTGGCTGTTTCCAAAAACTAGTATAAAGAGGTCCTGAAGATTTCATTTTAATCAGCTGTTGAGGTTTCTGTGTGTGTGTGTGTGTGTGTGTGTGTGTGTTAATATACAGAAGAGGGAACTTACAGGAAAGGCAGGTAGTGAGACCTGGCCATTCATTCTCATGTTCCGATGCATCTCTCTCTGAAGCTGCTTCTTGCTGCCCAGTTTGTACGGCGGGATCCCGTCACTGCCAGGAGACAGAGCGAATGAGCACAAATGACACACACACACCCCGTTTACTGCAATGTAAGTTCAACACATTGAGCCAGGCTAGCCTCAAAGGATTCAGTGAAGGAATCTGGGGCTTCCTAACTCCTGAACACCGGAATGACACTGACGTAGCGATGCTAGTTTAACCACAAGCTTAACTGGCATGAACAAAAAGCAACATATGTCATCGATGATTATACAGCACCCCCGTCGAATGCTTCCGCTCTCTGAGCACTGTCTTTTCTCTCTCTTAAAACTTTTTTTTTTTAAAGCTTGGACACTTTCCTCAGCTTGAGCTTTTTTTCTTGCCCACTTGGAAATGTCTGACCTAGCCCTGAATGCTGTCTCCAGCGTGGCTTTGAAAGCTCACAGTCATGCGCACAAAGCCAGAGCTCCAATCTTCATTTGGCAAGCAGCGCTGCAGTCAGCCTCTGATCTCGGCAACATCAAAAGGCTGGTTTGTAAGATAAGGTAATGTTTGAAGTCGGCGCAGAAGCATTCCCTAGTGTCCAAGCAAATCCATAAATAAGATATAAGCACCCCCCTACACACACACACATTCTTCCCATGCTCCCTCGCTCTCTCATAATCTAGAAATGAGATTCAGATTTGCCGTGCCTTTTAACTGAAATAAAAAATGAACTATTGCGATCAACACAGTCCCCAAACAAACAGACGGCTGCATTTCGCCGCCTGCTTGCCTAACCCGCAGTGATGAAAGAGCACAATAGCGAGTGGTGAGCAAGATTGCGGGGAAAGATGAAGAAGGATGAAAGAAGAGAAGATATGGCTTATTATCGGCTTTAAAATTAGCTACCGAACAAATATTTGCGATTTCCATCGAAGCTTATTAGGAGGCGGCGGTGTGAACTAGGGTGTAGAAGTATTTCAACGCGACTCCGTGCTGCACAAAACAACAACAGGCCAAATTAAAGCTAGAAAGAGGTTAGTTGTGAACTCCACACAATAGTTTAAATATTCTACACATCATACCACAAAGAAACGCAACCAAGCTTGCACTATGACCCCTGCCAAAATATTAATCTTCCAAGTTTAATCGGCCTGGCCTTCTCACACTCACACATACACACTCCCACAAGCTGTGTGTTGGCCGGCTCTTTGAGGCATCAGGGGAACAGAAGCTGGCCTCTTTCATTGGCCTAGCTTTATGGGGATCGCCTATTCACTTGGGCAAGTAATTTTCAAAGCAGCCAGCCACCCTCTTATCCCCCTAAGCTCGCCTTCCTTAACAATGGGCTGAAAGCGATTCGCTTAAGCCTTTCATCCACCATGCACTTTATTCCTCACTCCCTGCACTTAACTATGCGCGCGCACAATTGGCTCCTATTGGCGAGCACGCATGGGGGGTGGGGTGCGTTGAGCTTCGGGTGCGTACGGATGAGGTTGGAGTTTAGGGCTGAAAAGGTAGTGGAGGTCTCCCTAAACTCAGAGTCTCCCAGGTGACGTGCTCTCGTGCTCCAGAAATGGCTAGCATCTCATCTGGATGCCTCCATGCCAGGGCTGATCAAGAAACCCACGCCATGCAAACAAGCCCAACTCGCTTTCATTTGCTGCCAGCTCGTCTCAATGAGCATCTTACGGTCCACATGGCCAGCTCTCTCTCTCTGCTTCTCTTTCAGGCCAGGAGACAATAGGGATGGGCGTGGACAAGAAATAATGGTGGCCACTTGGTTTTAGCAAAGCACAACAAGTGAGGTCTCTTTGAGCAGGAAGAAAACCCCTGATGAACTCAAAGCAATCGGAAGAGGGGGAGGGAATAATAAAAGCGCTGCTTCCTGTGGCCGAGTTTGCAGACACTGGTATTATTTGAGCGTGCTGTATTTCCCAAAGACGGGGTGCAAAGCCGAAACGCCAGAGCCAAATCCCTTTGCTACGGTACACCAACGCAACGGAGACTCTGCACATTCCTATTAATAAACATCTAAAGAGCCAACTGCCAAGCGGAGCATTATCTCTTCTTTACCACCTTCAAACAATACATCACCAAAATAGACAGGCCATGTTCTTATTCTGTCACAACTGAAAGCAAACATCATTCACAATGTCTGGTGTTGTTTTGTATGTTGTGCACTGTTTTCTTGCAACTATTTACAAAGACACAAAGCGGACTTACACACTGCTGTCAGTCATTGACATGGAGTCGTCGGTCATGGCGTCGCTGGAGATCTCGCTGTCATTGGCACTGGTGGTGGGGGCGAAACTGCAGCCAGAGGCCACATGGTACGGGTTGGCAGGATCGCAGCGCCTATATGACCTGGACAGACACAAAGGGCGTGTTAATAGGTTCCTGTTCCAAGAACGCACTGTGGTACGCTATTCCAACCTTCTAGGATTGTCAGTTTATTTGAGGATGGATGTCTTTGGAGTCAATCGCTATATAAATAAACTTCCCAGCAAGTCGTGCCTCTGTGAAGAAAGGCATCAGGGGTTGGGGGCCATGAAGTCACCTCGGGGGGTTTCTTTGCCTTTCATGTGCACTCCACACCAAACCCTTATGCATGAGTGAGCTGGGTTATAGTAAGCCCTGTAATGCAGTTTTATAAGCTACATGGTGTGTATGTCCTCAGAAATATGAGCTTTGCGGCTTTTGTGGCAGTCAACCACTTGGACCTACTGCCTTAGAAGAATCTCCATCGATCTGTTTTCTTAAATGGTATTCCTCCTCTTGTCATTTCTTTCTCTCATCTCCTTCCAACATTGTGGCATACTTCTTCCAAATACCCACCTAGTCCTTCCCTCCCTCCTTCCCTCCCTCCTTCCCTCCCTCTCCATTCCTCTATCCTGCTGTGACACATTCTTGTTTCCCTGAAGGACAGGAAGAGAGCCTGTGCTTACTCGGAGAAGAAAAGCAAAAAAAGGACAGGGAGACGGTGAGAGAAATGGAGAGAGCGCACAAAACTCAAGGGAGAGGCAAACAGAAAGAGCGAAAGAGACAGATCTAAGAACTTGTAGTGAGTAAGAGACCATGAGCGAGTGGAAAGAAAGGAGGAAGTGAGGAAGGGGAAAGGAGGGCCTCCTTTATGAGAATGCCTACTGGCAGGAGGGCTGCGAGGAGTTAAACAGCATGACTGCGGACAGAGGCCCCAAGTCAGACCTGACCTTTGGAGGCTCTCGCAAAGAGTCAGGTATTTAGCACAGCTGGGCTTGCATTTTCCCCTCCCTGCCGCCTCACCCTTTCATTCATCCGTTCTTTCATGAGGACCCCCCCCCTTCTCCTTCTTGTCCCTTTCTCATCTTCTTTTCCGCTTAGAAAGTATGCTCAGGCTCCTTCCGACAGGGGGGATTTCCCCCCCCATCTTTGGCAGAGGAATGAGATAAAAGTGGAGAGGGAAGTGAAATCATTGGATCGAGGATGAAAAATCAGAAACAGAAACGACGACGACAATGATGGCAACTGGCTCAGCAAGCGAGTTGCTGCGGCTTGTTTTTTTCCGCAAATAACTTGAGTTCGAGGGCTGATGGAGAAAGACAGAGAATAAGAAAGGAAGTGAGAAATGAGTTCCACATGGCTCAGATGAAAACAGCCCAGATGCAGAGAAAAAGAGACCGAGCAGCTTAAAGGCCTTCCTAATAAAGATTTCAAATCTGTAGGAAAAAAATGTGGATTCCCCCCCCCCTTCATCTAACTTTGTCTTATCAGTATTCCAAAACGCCTGGAGCTTATCTGCATGACCCTCAGCGAAGGGGCGATTGAGATGAGATGAGATATGAAAACTTACTCCTAGCAGAGCTATTAGTGGATAAACATTAGTCTGGCACCTTTGCTCATTTACAATGCTAAACCAGGCCAACACAGAGGTTGTGCTAATTAGCGCTGCTTGGGCGAAATGTTAATGTTAATCATGGCGCACAAGAACCAACTCTTAATTACAGTGTAATAACAGACCAAGCTGATTCCAGACTTCCAATTAAAAGTTTAATAGGTCACTGGGCTTTTCAAGCATCCCACAGGGGAAGTTAAACTGTCCAGAGAGGATAGCTACAGCCGTGCAAAACAAGTGCTCATTACTTAAACCTAAGACTGACTAATCACTAACAAAGCATTCGACTTGTTAGGATTCTTCGCATTTGGAACGAATGACACAATCGGCTCCAACCCTTTGATGTCCGGAGGCGGATTTGCTCTGAAGCTCCATCCATCAGCGGAGCGCTTTCAAAGCACAGGAAGCGAGCACGCGCCAGCAGAGTGCGCGAGCAAGCAAGCAAGCGCGCGCGTTTCACTTCTGAGGCGAAGCTAAATGCTAATGAAAAACAGTGTGAGGGGAAAAAACATAAAACAAAACCTCTTAATAGTTACAGAGAAATAAGAGAATTAATAAAAAAAAAAAAACCTGCTAGCAAACTGCTGTTGCTGAGGAGAAACTTTGCGCAAGTCTCACCTGTAGTTTTTCTCCAGCACGTCCACGGTCCTGAGAGCAGGAGCAGAGCGCAGCGCTTTAGACGACAGTCCGACCACCGCCAGGGCTTTCGCTTTAAAGTCATTACAACTCCATTCCTCCTCTTCGTTGAGAGTGGGTAAGTAGCCGCACACGAGCTTTAGACTCCCGAGCGCGCCGGGGCTGCTGTGAGTGGGGTTCTCACCGCCACTGCGCACGTACTCGAGGTATATGTCGGACTGCAAGAACGTCTGGTACGCGTTCTCCTCCATGCTGCTCTGGATCTCAGTCTGCGCCTGGTCGAACATGGCCGAGTCAATCTGCTGTCGCTTCACATTGTCCCGAATAAAAGTCTTGGTTGCCGGCTTTAAGCGCCGTCCAACAACGCCGTCGGCTTCCACGTAGCGCTTGTAAATGGCTTTCGCGACGCGCAGCGTCTTTCCGTCCTTGAGGTCCATTTGGCGGAAGCCGTTACACGCGAACCAGAAATCGAGCGCATCGGCACACCGCTCGCGCTCCAGAAAAACCCGGAAAAGGCGCGCGCCGTCCTGGTCGCCTAGCAGCGAGTGCAGAGACTTGGTCCAGCGCGCGAGCGGCGAGTCTGGAGAAGCGCTGCCTTCCGGCTCTCCCAGGCCTTCCTCGTCCCGACGCGTCGACTTGGCCGTTTCCTTGCCTCTCAGCGCCGCCATTCTGCTCGGCAGTCTGCGGCTTTTGGCTTCTCCTTCTTGGCCCGGCACGGGCGGACGCGGAGCATCTTCTCGGAAGCTCGTGGCCACCGGCTCCGAAAGCGCCCCGTTCATGGCTGCACGGCTTGTGGCTCCTGAGCTCGGCTCTAATCTCCCTCCAACTCTCGCTTGAAGTTAGCGGGGGAGCACCTCTGTCCGGCTTCTCTCTGAAAACACACACAAAGTATTGATCTAATCAAAAGCAGATCCGCCCCAAACTTCAAAGGCAGAGCAGAGCGCGCGCGCGCGCACACACACACACACACACACAGTCTTCTCAGGAAGGAGAAAAGCTTACCATTCTCACAAATCTTATTTCAGCACCACTTTGTTATTCATCCGAGTTGTGCTATAATCACTCACTAATTAACCTCGAGCTGACGTTACAGTTAATTACTATAAACAGCGCAGCAGCTAAATCGCTCTCTGAACACGTTACAACTTAGCCTTTATATCTAGAGGGTGGGTGAGAGAGAGAGAGAGAGAGAGAGAGAGGTACTGTATCATCACATTAACGCCTTCATTTAAGCAATCAAAAACAGATCCCAACCCAAACTTGTTGACCTCCTCTCCTCCTGCCAGCTGCATTCATCAGGAAGATTTCTCAGGCTTGATCGAATCCTCAACACACTTTCTTTTTAAATATTTGCATGAATCAAAACACATCTCCAAGGCACACTACACGAGCACTAGAACAGTTTGAAACCATGGCACTTTGCTGCAGCAGCAGCAGCAGCCTGTTCTTGCGGAAAGATGTCCCCTGAACAGCGTTGTGTCATCAGGAACCCCGAGTCCAACATGAGCAGAACCGACATGTTTCCGACAAGCAGCGACGGGTTTAAACCCAACATGAACACTACTCATACAACACAAACAAAACCCAACCGAAAATAACACTCACACTGACTGAGCTCCTGTACACACACAAGCACAATCCCAGTGAATTAGTGCACGGACACAGACGCACAGTGTTCGGGTTAGAGCGCAATCTTAGCAGCTTTAACTCCAGCCTGCTTTTTCCTTTCTTTTTTTGCAACTTTAAAGAAACCGCAGAGTACAATAATAACAACAACAACTTTCATAAAGTCCACAGGAAAGTCTCACATCTCAGGGGGCGAAATTACACACACACACACACACACACACACACCGGGATAATGAACAGCCAAAAAAAAAATGTATTCGAGTCGACTCTTGCTAAAATGGCTTTAAAACAACCCAACACCAGGTGTAAAATGGAGAAATGAGTCTCTCCGCTTTCTCTCAAGTAAAAAGCACTGGATTGGACGCAGCCACGTTACTTCAAAGCGACTGAAGCGCACATCAAAGCGGCCCTGAGGGGCCAAAGCGAGGAGAAGAGCACGGAACTTACCATCGACCCATGAGTTCTGTTCCCCCACAAACTCCAGCGCTTTCCACGAGTCCGAAAAAAAAAAAAAGAAATAGTCCACTATTATCCAGTACAGCGGCGCTCCTCTCCTCTCGTGTTTCCGATCTGTTCTTTTGTTCTAGTCGCAGAAAGGAAATTTAAAAGCGATTTTCCCTCCGCGTTTTTTCCTCTAGTGTTTCACGCAGCCATGCCGCACAGCACATCTCCTGTAGGCTATTCCAATATGTACTGGGCTCAGGGTTTAAGAGCGGACATCAAAGTAAGAAGCCGACAGCCTGGTCCCGAAAGGTACATAGAAACAAATGCGCCTGTTGGAAAAGAGGAAAAAAAGGAGACGCGTCAGAACGACAGAGACAATGCACCAAATGTATACAGAACTCATAGAAAAAGTAAAAACGCGCACACGCAGATTTTAACCCGACGTTTAGTTCGCTCTCAGAAACTTTTCGCAAAACAAAAGTTGCTACCAAGTTGCAAGGACCTTATCAAAGGCGAGCGATCTTGCGCCAACTCCCCGAGGCTTTGGAACGTCAGGAGTAAGTGATCTGCCGCCCCAATAGCGTTACATCCCTGCGATCCTTCTGTTGCTACACACACTTTCAAAGCACACAAGTTTACTTTAACCCGTTCCCTGCCGAAATGCACCGCAACATGGAACACGATCGTTTAAAGCAGCGGTACTCAAACTTTTTGCAGAAAGTGGCTGGAAAATAAATTCACTACAACCCTGAATACTGCTTTATTTTATTTACTGGACTTGGAGACATTTCCAGGCATGAGATTTCTACACTGGTTCTTTTGGTTGAGTTAGAAGAACTCAGTAACACACATTACGTATTATTGACGATAATTGTTATGCAAAAAGGGTTCAGGAACTTATGAGAACACATGTATTGTATATAATAATTTACTTTACTGGTGGCACGGTGGTGTAGTGGTTAGTGCTGTCGCCTCACAGCAAGAAGGTCCAAGTTCAAGCCCCATGGCCGGCAAGGGCCTTTCTGTGTGGAATTTGCATGTTTTCCCCGTGTCCGTGTGGGTTTCCTCCGGGTGCTCCGGTTTCGCCCACAGTCCAAAGACATGCAGGTTAGGTTAACTGGTGACTCTAAATT
>JAPEKO010000013.1:15097093-15107269 GCA_027576075.1 Cathorops hypophthalmus
GCACAGAAAGGCCCTCGCCGGCCACGGGGCTCAAACCCGGACCTTCTTGCTGTGAGGTGACAGCACTAACCACTACACCACCATGCTGCCTGCTTTCAAAGATATTAAAGCAAAAGTTCAATGACAAATCAGAGCCATGAAAGACAGATGGTAGTGCAAGAAAGCTGACAAACTACAAGAACTGGCAGACAAGAAGGACTACCATGGATTATTCACCGGACTGAAGAGACTCTATGGACCAAGAAGCAATGTAGTGGCACCAGTTAAAAGTGCTGATGGAAGTATGCTCCACACAAATCTGAAAGACATAAAAAGAAAGTGGAAGGAACATTTCTCCAATCTCCTAAACCAGCAAGGGTCAGCCGATCCTGAGGCATGTTGCTGGCTTGAGTGGAGACCAACAAGAGAAGATGTGTGTGTACCCATCACATCAAATGAGCTTGAGAAAACACTCAAGGATACTAAATGTGGCAAAACACTCGGCCAAGACGGCATCCCAGCTGACGTGCTGAAGCAAGGTGGCCCCAGCCTAACAGCTGTACTCTTAAAACTGTACAATGCATGTTGGATGAACATGTGTCTTCCCCAAGACTTCAAAGATACACTAATTGTGACCATCTACAAAAAGAATGGAGAAAGGAGTGAATGTGGAAACCATTGTGGCACATCTCTGCTTTCCATTGCAGGCAAGATTCTGGCCAAGATGGTTCTAAACTGAATTAAAAATCTCAGATGATGTACTTCCAGAAAGTCAGTGTGGTTTCAGTGCTGGCAGATCTACCTCAGATATGATCTTTACCCTGAGACAACTCCAAGAGAAAGCCATTGAGCAATGTCAACCTTTGTATGTGTTTTTTGTAGACTTCTCAAAGGCCTTTGATACTATTGACCTAGAGATGCTTTGGAAGATACTAGAAGTGTATGGATGCCTGGAAAGACTGATATGGCTCATTAAGCTCTTCCATGAAAACATGTCTGGCAAACTCTTCAATCTTGCCAGACTCAAGTCCTCAACCAAAACTAGGCAAATTTGCATGTAAGAACTGCTGTATGCAGATGATTCTGCATTTGTAGCAACAGATTTGGATGACATGTAGGAAATCATTGATTGCTTTGCCACAGCTACAACCCTCTTTGGATTGATAATCAATACCACAAAAACAGAAGAACTGTACCAATCCTCACCTGAGGCACAGGCAAGGTCCAACAATGTTGTTTTAGTCAATGGAACACCTCTTAGGAGTTTTGAGAGAGTTTCATCTACTTAGGCAGTGCAGTTACCACCACGAACTCATCAGACTTGGAGGTAGACCGCTGGATTCAAGCTGCCACCAAAGCCTTTGGTGCATTACAAAAGCAATTATGGTCTCACCATGACATCAAGAGAACCACCAAGTTGAAAGTATACAATGCTGCAGTCTTACCATCTCTGCTTTATGTGACTGAATGCATGAAACTCTACCGTAAGCACTTCAAGAACCTGACCAGGCTGCAACTCTGACACCTACATCAAATCTTCAAAATAAAATTGCAGGACAAGTTCCCCAGTGTAGAAGTCCTCAGGTGAGCCAGTACAGTAAGCATGAAAGCCCTGATCACAGCCTTCCAACTTCTTTGGGCTGGACACATCTGGCACATGCCTGATACGCGACTACCCAAAGCCATTTTCTATGGAGAACTGAACCAAGGAAAGAGGAGACAAGGAAGACAGAAACTGAGGTACAAAGACATCTTGAAGAGGAACAAGAAGAATGACGGAATTATCAATCAGACGTGGGAAAGGGATGCCTTGGATAGAACAACATGGTGAAGCATAGTTAAAAGCTCAGTGTCTGCAATTGAAGACAAGCATCAAAGGGTGTATATCAGAGCTCATAAAGCCAGACATTCCATGGGAGCTCAGCCAGGCTGTTCATGCTACCGCTGTGGATAACTCTGTCACTCTGGTGAGGGCCTTGTGGCTCATCTGCATTTCTGCACATCCTAATGAAGCAGTCATCATCACTAGTGATGGACAGCTGGCGACAATCCAGGATGTGATGTAAATTCTTTGATACTCAGGCACCGGAAGTTAAGTTTAGCCAATGTAAACACACTTGTTAGCCTGGATTTATTTGGATGATAGAGAGTTATCTTCAAGTCAGTATGGACAGTAGAGAAACCGGATATCTGTAGAAACCTTGGAAAAAGGACTATATGCATCTGGTAAATGATTTCAGCAGCAAATCATCAGATGATTCTAATGATAAAATAGGTGATGCTTTGCTAGTTCAAAGTAGGGAAGGCAGAAAAAGGGGTTGGCAGCTATCTGGTGCTGATGTGGAGTGTGTGCCAAGTGGAAAACTGACATTGAATGTGTTTGTTATAAAGAGCACAAACCTTTAATGCTATATAATACAGGCACGGTCATTGAATTGTTTCATGGATAAACCTGGTTTGGAAACATATGTTGCACACAAGTCTGTATTGGAAATGGACTATATACAGACCGCGATAGCCTGTACAGTATGTAGCCTGATGCAAGAGGAGCACCACCGGATGGAGAACTCATAAATCAGTAAGCAGGCTATTATATATAAAAACTCAGTGTGTGTGCACGTTTATGATGTGTGTATCGATACTAGCTATAAAGCCTATTTATTTATTGCATGTGTGAATACAAATATAGACATGGTCTAATGTAAATATAGATATGGTCTAAATATAGGCTTGTGAGAGCTCGAAGCTGAGTTTATAGCGAAGCAGAGGGCAACACTTGACCACCGGACAACAAAATCTGTATCTTTATTGACATAAGATAGATGTATAGATGTGTTCTTATCTAACACATTTTTAATTTGCTTAAAAAAAAACGGGATTATTTACTAACACATGTTCCACTCATCAGGACCTTGACTTTTAGGCAATGCCTCTCTCTCTCATATTCATTATATATTATATATATAAAAAAATACACATTATACACACACACACATATAGTGTATAATATTTGTATATTACACACACAAGTTCATTCAAGAGTGATAGGTTTGGAGTTGCCTGTACTGAAGATGAATTTGAATTGATAAAGTATGAATGATCTAGAAATACAAATCCTCTTCCACCCAGGAGATTCTGCCTCACAGATTGATCTCAGAGCAATAATCACTGAAATGGGCACAGCAGTTCAGAGATGTTTCTCAGTTTATTCAGGGACTAACATGAGTATATATCCACATTAAAGAGTAAGGTGTTGCAATATGATTGAAAAACGTAATTTCAGGAAGCAGAGTTGGCCGAGTGTGATAGGGTAACTTCAACAGGTGATGCCAAATTACTGAGCAGGATAGCCTTATGAAAAACAAAAGGCAGATATGCGAGCAAAGCTATGTTTCAAGGATTGAATTGAAACTAGCAAAAACAAGTTGCAAGCATGCCAAATAACTCTCTCTATCTACCTCTTAAATCCTGAAAGGACCTGCTGCATACTTGACATTGGACTTTCCTTATCTTTAAGTCCAAGGTCTTGTCACGGTGTGGCTATATAAGTGGCATTCACAAGTCGTGCCAGCATATGGGTCATAAGTGATTGTCATGAGATAGCTAATACAAAGCTACCATATATGTACGTGAAAGTCTGAGATTAGAAGACATCCCCAAAGGACCTTTTGATTGATGAATTGCTCCTGTCTTTTCAGGTGGCAGGTTAACATGAAGGGATGATTGACGATGCTTTTTCAGATGACTTTTGTGTATTCACTGTAGCTGGGATTCAGTGAGGACAGCTGTTGTTGTCACAGCAAGCACAGAGCACAGTAGATGATTGGCAGCTTATTCAAACTTTCTGGGGTTCAGGCTGTGCATCAATACTCTATCACCGAGAAGAAATTGACGAGTAGGCTTTTCTGTGGGCAAAGGGAAAGATACAGACATCACCATGTACACTGTTCCATTTCTCTATCAAAACTTGAGTATAAATCACTGACAATCACATCCAGATCACCTGTAAATGAAACATCAGGTTGCCTCTTTGAACACCAAGCACCCCTTTAATCCAAGGGGTTGGGAATGGTCGGCCCATAATTTCCTCAAAAGGAGACAATTTGGACCTTGAATTAGGAATCATTCTAATTTCACAAAGGATGGATGGTAGGTGGTCATCCTAGTTCTTAGCAGTTTTCATTAGGGCCTTTGTCAATCAATCTTTGATTGTTCTGTTCATTCTATCCCTGAGCTCTATGGGTGATGTGGAATGTGGTAGTTCAAGTCAATATTCAAATCTATCCACCCATCCATTATCTGTAGCCGCTTATCCTATCCTACAGGGTTGCAGGCAAGCTGGAGCCTATCCCAGCTGACTAGGGGTAAGAGGCGGGGTACACCCTGGACAAGTCGCCAGGTCATCGCAGGGCTAACACAGACGCAGACAACCATTCACACCTATGGTCAATTTAGAGCCACCAATTAGCCTAACCTGCATGCCTTTAGACTGTAGGGGAAACTGGAGCACCCAGAGGAAACCCGCACGGACACAGGGAGAGCATGCAAACTCCACACAGAAAGGCCCTCATTGGCTGCTGGGCTCAAACCCAGCATCTTCTTGCTGTGAGGCAATAGTGCTAACCACTACACCACCATGCTGCCCTCAATACTCAAATACTTACATATTGTCTGTGTTACTTTTGACAAATGGTGTGCCATTGTCACTGTCAATTGAAAAATGAATGCAATATCTCAGAATTAATTTGGGTCAGATTTTAACCATGGTGCTAGCATTTTTCTTAGCACATGGAAAGGCTTCAGCCAATTTAGACAATTTGTCAATCACAAGCAAAATATTTCAAATTTATTCCTGGTGGCATATGGGTGAAATCAATTTGCAAACACTGAAATGGGCCACTAGGTGACAGCAAAGCATCCTTGTTTGGCAGTTTTACCTTGCATATTCACCCTGGTACAAATTAAACTTGAGTCCAACATAAATTTTACAGTTTTATGGATAAACAATGCAAAATTGTTCAATGATCAACTCAGTTATCCCCCAGTTAGCATGTGAAATACAATGAAAATGGTCCACAAGAAAAGGAAGTACAGACCTACAGTAGGCAAAGTGATGCATCTGTCAGAGGCCCTGATATTGTCAGAGCCAGGAGAGCATAACTGAGAATACCAGAATGTCAAGTTGGCCTCAGTAGCCTGAGTCTGTAGAAAAGCTATGTCTAGGCTGTCAGGAAATAAAGAGAAATTAGAAAAACATTGAATAAATGAGTGATTCAGAAACATATTGGCAAGGTTTGCACTCTTTGGCCACCCACTTATTGACTTGGTCTGCTAAGCATTTCCCACAGGCCTCAGACAAGTCACCAGACACATGCCCTTTGATTTTGACTATGGACAGTTCTTTAGGCAGGGAACATGCTTCCAAAAGATCCATGATAAGAGAGGCATGTGATATAGGCTTCCCATCAGTGATTTTAAAGCCGTGTGAGTGCCAGATTTTCCGCAAAGGCATAATGTGAAGCAGCATAAACAACCACGGCTTGACCTGCAAACAGGGTGCACGCACCAGCAAGAGCAACAAATTCAGCCCCATGTGCAGAGTTATAAGGTCAAGAATGCACTTTGTGAATAGAGTTAGTTAGAGAATAAACAGAATAGCCATACAGAAAGACTAAATCATTGGGTTTTAAACAAGAGCTGTCAAACACATGCACACCATGCTTAAAGGGAGTCTGGGACAGATCAGTCCTCAGCAATGAGGTGGACGAAATTTAATCTAGACAGTCATGTTCCAACCATGATCTGGATCAGCAGAAAGACAATGGTGTAACAAAAGAGCTGGAGTACCAGCTGACACGACAGCCTTGATAGACAAGTTTTGAGTAGCACACAGAATAGACTCATTACCAGAACACAGATAAGTGGTGATACATTGGGTCTGAATATTGTTCAAAATCGAGCATATCAGATGTGATGCATGTAAAACCACAGGGTGAGACATTACCAGTTTTTCAGCATCAGTTATGGTGAGAGCAGAGGCTGCAACAACACACAAATATGCAGGCATACTTTTGATTACAGGGTCCAGCATCTTAGAGAAATAAGCTACAGGATAATAATCTTCAACATGTTCTTAGGCCAGTACCCCCAACATGGCCACTTTGTCTTCCGAGATGTACAAGTGGAAAGACAGAATGTAGTCAGGCAGACCCAATGCTAGAGTTGACATGAGATTGTTTTCAGGTGACCACACAAAGTCATTGGGCTGGTCCTTGAGACAGGATCAGATCTTGTCATAATGAGAACAGTCTTAAATGTACTGGTTACAATAGTTAATGAATGAATTAATTTTTATTTTTGAACATGTATAACATGTATGCAACTATTTGTACATACAAAAAAAAAACAAGAAATGAAATAAAATAAAGAGCTAAGTATTTACAAATCATTGCACATTGTTCGAAAAAGGAGTGGGAAGAAGTACAATACTTTTTTAAATTTCCCACCCCCCTTTTTAACTACCCCTAAATCCTAACTACATTAATATCAAGACGAAAAAAGATAAAGACGAAAACTCATCTCGCAGTATCAAGCAGCAACAGGACAAATGAAAGATCTGCCAAGAAGGCCAGATTAGAAGCATCGCAAATCTTAGTGAGTTTGGATACACAAGGAGAACAATGTGGGTCAATTTTGCCGGGTGAGATATTAGCGATGCCGTTCCAGTCATCCTGTAACTTTGATTTACTTATGCACTTTTTGTTTTACAGACGTACCAGTGTCAAATTAATGGAATTATACCTGAAACCTTCCCAGCAGAGAGACACACTGAAAGTGGTTGCCAGACGGAACTCACTGGGTTACAAATATCTCAAATGGAACAGTGCAATAGAGAGATATGACTTGTGAATTGGTGGAACTTAAGAAAAAAAATACTGAAAGCTGATTTAACTTTATAAGATTACCAAATTATGTTGTGCCTTGTGTAATTTATCTCCATCAATTCTTCCTTTGGATTACAGTGATTTTACTTTGTCTATGAAAAGAAAATAGAATTAGCATAATCGTACTACTTGCTTAGTGATGTTTTTATTGCATGCTTTTAGACTGTTTGTGTACTCCATTTTGTTTTGATCTTTATTGTTTGAAATGTAAAGGTTTGTTGGGTTAATATACAAACAAGAAGAGTTAGAATCTCAAAATACGGCATTCTGGATTTGTACATCATCCAACAAACATACGTCACACTGTTTTTGTCATGTGGTTGCACACAAAGAATTGTAAAATAAACACCAAATATGCTGAGTTGAACAGCAACAACATAAAATTAATTATAGCCTCATTCATTGGCCTTTGTCTTTTTTTAAAAAAAGGTGTCATTCCACGACAAAAACGTTTAATGCTTTTTGAAACACCATAGGTCACTCCGAGCTGCATATGCATGCTGCACATGAAAATGTTCTTCCCTATGAATTTGCGTCACTTTGAAAATTAGTCGTCATGGCCTCGCCCATAACCCACTGGAGGGAGCGTCACAGTGCTGTTAGCCAGTCAGAAGCGATATGTTTACATGTCATGAATATTAATGAGTAAGAGCTGAAATCCTGTCGTTCTCCCGCCACCCGCTCCTCCACTAAACTAGAACAGCCTGAAACAGGAGAACCACAGCGTTTTTTTTTTTTTTTCACCAAAACCGGCTCACAGGGCATTCATTCATACTAGAGACCACCACACAATTGATGAAAAAAACGATGCAATGACACCTTTAACATGCACAGCAGCAGAAATTCCAGCTTCCAGTCCTTAAGCAATCAGAATAAATCCTTTCCTATATCAAGATGAGTGGTTTTTTTTTCGATTATTGTGACCAAAATCCAGAGTTGTGCTAAGAGACTTTAGAACTTGTGCTAAATAACCGGATACGGTTTGTTTACTTGCACCAGATTGATCTGATTTTGTATAAAATGTGGCTTTATAGCAGACCTGAGAAACACTCGGAGTGATTTCAGATGGTTCAGGGTCTGGGGTTTGCTTTTCCGCCCCCTGTAGGATGGGAGCGGATCTCTGCGGCGCAGCGGCTCCATCGGGAAGCTCCGAGACGCTCTGAGACGCAGCAGCGAGATGCTGGTGAAGAAACTGCAGGGCAGCGGCCCTCAGGAACCACGCAACCCTGGGTGAGGAAGATTTGAGTCAGGGAGTTACTTTGGACTTTTTTTTTTTTTTAAATGAGTTTTGACTAAACATTGCATTTTGTATTCAAGGATGAAGAGAGCGAGCTCTTTGAACTTCCTCAACAAGAGTGTAGAGGAAACTTCACAGGTGAGCATGTGGACACACACACGTGTGCACTTTTGTGTGTTGTAAGGATAATGCTTCTTCAGTGTTTCACAAACTTCTGTCCTGTGTTTTCAGGATGTCACCAGTGGCCTATCAGAATGTCGAGGACTGAGCACCAGCAACGTGGACCTTTCAAGACGAAGCTCTCTGATTGGTTAGAGTGTGCGAGTGTAGTTGGAGATTAAAGAGGGTGGAGCAAAGCAGACAGGCTGTTTGCCTTGTGCATTCAAATCACAACAGCATCATTTTTTTTCCTTTCCCCAGCATTTTTATCAGTCTTTAATTGGACAGCTGGTGTGCTACCGAACAGCTGTGTCTGCTTTGCTTTGTTAAACTGCACTGATCGGATTATTAACACACCACAGGTAGATAGGGATAGAGTTCAAGTTCAATGCGCAATGCAGACTGGCGTTGCACTGTGCTCAATTCTTTCAGTCCAAAGCCAGCCTGTTTTATATTCCTGAAAATCCAACAGCATGCTGCTTACGACGCTGGATGTGTGTCCGCTTTCGAGGCACTTAAACGCATCTCAGAGACACGGCATGGTTTAAAAAAAAAAAAGGTTATACACTATATAAGGACGCATAATACGTATAACTGTGAGCATTAACTTTAATTATCTGTGATCAGAACGTTTATGGACTTGACTAAAAGCATATGGAGGCTGCTCATGTGGCTCCACACCCAAAAAAAATTCACAACCGATCAAGAGTGGAATGAAGCGGAGGGTTTGTGAAAATGTTAGAACCTTAAAACTTTTTTATTTCTTTTTTTTTGTATTTCTTTTAAGTAAAGCGCCTCCACTCTGAAATGAACAGAAAGTAGTGTTGTCATAGAGGTATGGCCGCTTTTTTTTTCTGTATATACAGGTTTAACTTATTGAAATTTGTCATTTCATTCTTTGTAAGTACGACACACGGTTTTGTTTACATAGTAGGAGGTCGGTGAATCTTTGCAGAGAACAAATCCTACTAATGAGCTGTGAGGGCAACACTGGCTTTTTGTTGCATGTTTAAACTGCTGTGTGAACAGAAGAGCTGCTCTTTATGCTGTGAAGGATTTAAGAAGTTGATGCTAAAACTGGACCCAAGTCGTGTTTTTCTGATTATTTTGATGTTCTGCTTTAATTTCCGGAGTTTGTATATAAACGTGTATAGATGGATAGATAGTTGCGGTTCAGAGTTCAGTATACAGCGCCGCCATGCGTATATGAAGTTGTGATTGGTTGAAGTAATTTGCTCGGAGTGAACTCCGATTAGAACCAATCGCACTAAATCACGCTCGCTAATTTTAGTTGCTTGTTTAGTATTCCACTAAATGGCAATTAATTGGATATGATGCATTAGCCACAACAAAACTCCCTACATCACTGGATTATGTACTGTATGCTTGTGTTTTGTTTTGTCAGGCACACGGTAGTAGTATTAGACCTGCTGTGTCGTGGAAGCAGTGGGTTTGCAGCAAGTAGGGGAAGTTGATTTTCTTTTTTTTTTAATTTATTAAAGGTGCAGTTTGTAATCTTTTAAGTGTTTCTACTATATTAATATAAATTCAGTGATATCTATGATGTAAGGCTTCATATTACACTTTGCCCCGCCCCTTACAAGGACTTCTTCTTACATGGTGTACGACCAGAATTCTCAAATCTGATCTTAGTAATGTTCCCATATTAAAGTACGGTGGTGTAGTGGTTAGCACTGTCGGCTCACAGCAAGAAGGTCCGGGTTTGAGCGAAGTGGCCGATGAAGGCCTTTCTGTGTGGAGTTTGCATGTTCTCCCCGTGTCCGCGTGGGTTTCCTCCGGGTGCTCTGGTTTCCCCTACAGTCCAAAGACATGCAGGTTAGGTTAACTGGTGACTCT
>JAPEKO010000013.1:15610828-15620973 GCA_027576075.1 Cathorops hypophthalmus
TAGAAACCCGGAAATACGCAGTGTGGAGCGGATATAGAATCGACCAATCAGAGGCCTCCTTTCTCTCCTCACTGCGTTGCGTGTCTACGTTCAGTTACAATTTTGGGGAGGTGCACCAGAGTGTCTGCGTGGGGGGGGCGCCAACTGCGTCGCTGTCTGCGTCATCGCGCAGACACGTTTGTTTCTGACTATAAACCAGGCTTAATGTTGCCAAGACTTCACAGCAATTCTCACATGCACCAAATGGTACAGGACCTCAAGAATTCTCTAAAGGAATGGCCATATTAAGCCATATTATGGCTATAAGCTGCTATAATCTATTATGCGACACTGCTTTCTAAGGACAAGCTTTTTGCTTCAGAACCTGAAAATTGTTGGTGCTCAAAACATACAGCATGTTTACATGTACACTAATTTTCCATTATTATTTTGAACATGCCAATATTTGGAATTTGATACAGGTCATGTAAACAGCATATTCCATTTAAAACCCGTGTGATATGCTCATATTATTCAGGTTTTAGGTAGAATTATTTGGATATGTTTACAGCAAATTTGGAATATGCATCTCATATTTGGGGTTTTTGTGGCAGTTAAAAAAAAAAAAAGCCTATTACGTGTTTATGGACAGCTCTGTAAACAAACCAACATGGAGACATTATGTTATTCAGAGTTGCATGTACACAGGAACATTACTGGAATATACATTTTCATTAGCCATGTAAACAGCTTAGTAGGAACACTTTTTCAGAATAAGGGCAAAAACTGGAATAGTTTGTATATGTAAACGTACTGAGAGAAGTCCACAAGCTAGAAGAGTAAGCATATGCTCAAGTTAATTTTTTTTTTTTATTAAAGACCTGGTACAGCAACCATTTCTTATTGTTTGTTCAACATTCCCCAACAAAGTCGAAGCGGCGGCTTCAATTTTCAATTCATTTCCTATGGTTACTGTTGTAGTGCAAGTTACTTATTAGATGCCCAATGAGTTTGCTTCTAAATAAGAACTAAATAGCCAGTCCTATGTAGTACAGGTGGTCATATTTGTCTGACTCTGAATAGGGTGAAATGGACACCACCACATTTCATTAACTTAGGGTGACTATATGGTCACACTTCATAGAAAAATTTTAATACAACAAGCAATCTACCTTTTACTATTGCTGGATGGCGAAGACAGGAATGTGTGGATGTCTGCTGATTGGCTGTTAGCACTAGGAAGCTCAATTTGTGGTTCCCTCTCTGGAACCTCCAGAACCTGGCACAATTCTTTAAAGTCCATTACCTGTGAACCACAAAGACCCAAGTATGAAATCACCATGTATGAGAAGGGGTCATCTTTGACAGTGTTGCATTATGATCTTTATATACAGCTTGCATGATGGGTGAAGTTGAGGCTATATATAAATAAAAGTGATGAGCATAAAACTTGGTGGCATTTGTGCTGTCATAGGTCAATTAATTGTTGCTTTGTGACAAAATTATTTTTAAAATACAACTAATGCATGAAAACATAGACAAACTCATACAAAAGATAATGGTTGAAACTAGGGGCAGAGTTTTGGAAACAGTACAATACTCACTGCATCTTTGCTTATATGCTGGTAGGAGTCACTTTCAAACCTCTGTTTAACACCAGTTAAGGACACTTGTCTGTAATCTTTTGGCACATCCTGGCTGAAGCTATAAGTTGAGTAAAAGAGGGAAAAACTGGGTCACAAAAGCAAGCTTATGGTAAGTGGGACCATTTCTTTCAACACTGCTCTTTGTGCTGGACTCTAAATACATTTTTACAAACCACACTATAGTGTCAACTTCCATTGTTCTTAAATTAACAGTCACCACCATGTAGGTCAGTTCTTTTCAAAATACACACACCTTTTCCTAATAAGTAAAAAACAACCTATAGTTACGCATTAGTTGCACAGGTCAAAGTATAGTGTGGCAGCAATATAGGAGTCAGGGAGAACCAGCAGGTAACACTGAGTTTCACCCGTGTTTGACTGCCAGCAATCTATTTGTGGATGTCTTGTGTTCTTGCAGAAAAATCCAGTAATCAGAGAGAGAAAGAGCTAACCAACACCATGTGTGCATATGTATGCACACAGAGCAGCATGAAGTCATTGAAAAGTGAAAAAGGGGGTGGGGGAAAAAATGACACCCCTGCAACTCAAGTTGTCAAGCCTGTCACCCATCTCCTCGTTTCCCCAAGAGCCATAGATTGCTACACTGATACCGAAACCCAGGAATTGAGGAAGAAATGCAGTCATGGAGTCCACGCCAGTCCAGAGATCCTCCAGACCCTTGTCAGCAGCCACCAAACCCAACATCAGGCCCTGGTCATGCTGAGCAGGAGCAGCCCTTCTGGGCCTTACTCCAGACCCAGGCAGAGAACTAGCAGTTAATCCAGAGCCTGGTCCAGCTAGCAAGTACTCCAGCAGCCACTTCCACTGATGCTACAGCCAAACCCCATATTCTGCTGCATCAGATGGGTTCTCAGGACAATCTCAAGGTTTTTGTGGTGCTGTTTGAGCATGTTGCCAAAGCATGCTCATGGCCAGTCTCATGGTCAGTGGTCTATCTTTTGCCACTCCTGACACAGCAAGACCAGCTTTGCAGCTCAACAGCTTCTAGGCACCAACCTGCTGGAGTCTTCAGACTTGAAACGGTTTATAGTGCACCTGACTAGCTGCACCCCCAGAACATCACCACCAGTACTTCTGTGTGCTGGCATTCACTAAGGTTGGCCACCCATCTGCCTTCACCCAACATCTACGAGTTGCCTGCCGATGGTGGCTGCTGACAGAAGAGTACGATGCCAGTGACCTCATCGACTAAGTGATGCCAGAAGAAACTTTGTCCTGGGTTCAGTGCCACTGCGCAACATCACTAGAGGAGGCGGTCCGGTTGGCAGAAGACCATCTGGCAATGTGCCCAGGAGCAGCTCTCACCATCTCTCTACCCCACTCCTCCCCACACTGTGAAAATGGGGGCCCAATTTCCCTGAACTCCACTCCCCGAACCCCTCCCTGTTTTTGCCCCTCACCCCTTTGTGTCTTCGTGCCAATGTTGCTACTAACCCCCTCCCTCCACAAGTGGAACTATCCATGCCTGGGCAAGTCTGCAGGTGCATCAGTAAAAACAGGCATATCCAGGATCAACATCCCCTGAAAGAAAATCTCTCACATAAATTGAGCTAAAAGTCGGTCTTTATGATTATTTATTAAAAAAAAAAAAAAAGCTGCATGTTGAACGTGTTCTTAATGATATAATCACTAAATAGACAAGACTATTTTTTGTCAGGGAGGCCACCATAACTTCATTGTGTGTGATGTCATTTTTCCATGAGCACAGTGGAGGTGTACAAGTGCATGCTACAGCAGGGCAAAGTATTCTGTAGCCTTAGATTGCTACAATAGTCTCAAGTTCAAATCATATGTAATTTTTGGGGGGTAAAAGGAGGGGGGGCAGAATTTATCTACCTCTGTTAAAACAAATCTAAATCAAAAATGCCAAGAGCTTGAAGTTGGACTGGACCAAGGTGATGCATCCAAGAGAAGCACTTACTGTTAATAAGCACAATAACTCACCACTTGATGTAGATCAGCAAAGCACAGGGCACCAGGTCCTGTTCCGTAAAGCCTGTGCTCTCCACCAACTGACTTGGCCATACAGGAGCTGAAAGAACACAGAGGATAAAGGAAAAAAGGGGGGAAAATAATTTCACTATTACAGACACTTGAAAGAACAGTTAAGCAAAAATGTTCACATGGCTAACAATGAGCAAGAACTTATGGTTAGCATGTTGGGAAATGTGTAATGCTAACATCCTCTACAACATGACTGCTAAGGTTTGTGCTTTTTCAGTGCTTTGTGTGTTCAACTATCAAACTACTAAGGATGTACCCACACTCAGCACAGTTGAAGTGTACCATACTCAAGTATGATTGTATCCCACCTCCCCACAGCCCTGCACCTCACATTATTCCTGGACCAAATAAAGTTATCACAATGAAACCGTTTAACTAGAGCATTCCTTTCTTCAAGTAATATTTTGTCAGTATTTATTAAACACTGAAAACTTCCCAAAGCTGCTCAAACTTATACAGAGTGCACCTCATTCAACAATCTCACAACTCAAATGAACTGTACTTGGGTGCTCAAATATGCTCAGGCACAGTACAGATTACCTAGTGTGAGTATACCCTAAAATAAATGTTATCAATCTCCTTCAGTCTCTGGAGACGATAGATTGCACCTTGAAGTTATACTGGAGCAGCATCTGCTGTGGCTATACAGTCCTACCCGTGAGTGGCAGTCCTTATTGCAGTTGTCACAAATGAAGTCAGTGCCATAGTGTGCAGTTGTTTCTTTCTCTTCTGTCGTTTTTGCATTCAAAGTCGGTTTCAGTCATCGTCTACACTTTTCACACCCGTTTGAACAGCATGTCTCCATGTTGAATGGTCAAGCGCAATGTCCTCCCCATGACTGTGTCATGTGCTGACTTGAGGTCCCTTTTGCATGAGTCCCTGTATCTCAGGTGTGGGCGGCCAGTTGGTCGTGATCCACACTCAAGCAGGCCATACAGTAGGTCCTTGGGAATACGACCTGTCCATGCAGTGCACATGACCAACCCATCTAAGGCGGTACTCGCTGAGCACTGCAAATATGGTCCTAGTTCTTGATCCTTTAAGTGCCTCAGGAGTTGGTGACCATGTCTTTCCATGCAATGCTCAAGATTTTACAGAGACATCATGTGGTGGACATTCAATTTTGCTTTCTGTTTGACATAGGTTGTCCATGTTTCACTACCATAGGAGAGTGCTGAGGACGCAGGCCTGGCAGACCTTCAGCTTGGCGTTTATGGTCAGGTTTTTGTTCTCCCAGACTCTTGTTTAGTTTGGACATTACAGTAGTTGCTTTCCCAATTCTGGTATTGATCTCTGTGTCAAGAGACCGGTTGCTGGTAACAAGGGATCCCAAGTATATAAATCTCAACCACAGTGAGCATGAAGCCATTGATTGTTATGGAAGGAGGATTTGGAGCATTCTGAGCCATGACCATGGCCTTCTTTATGCCAATGTTTAGAGCAAACTCTTTGCACGCATTTGAGAATTGGCCCATGAGGCACCAAAGGCCATCGCATGTGTGGCTTGCAGGAGCTTTGTCATCAGCGAATAACAGCTACCTTAGGGGTCATTTTAGTTTTGGTATGGAGGCAGCCAAGGTGTGTAGCTTGCTGTCATGTCTGATGTGGATGTAGACACCGTTGGAAGAAAACTAGAAGGCACAGGTCAGGAGCAATAAGAAGAAAATGCCAAAGAGGGTTGGGAGCAAGCACACAGCCCTGTTCAACTCCACTAAGGATCAGGAATGACACAGATGTGTCGCCCTCAAAGCAGACAGTGCTTTTCATATCACTGTGGAAAGACCTGATTATACTGAGTAGTTTTGGTGGGCAGCCTATCTTCTGTAGTAGCTTGAAGAGTCCACATGCCTTTATGAGGTCAACAAATGCTAGGTACAATAGTTGTTGCTGCTCTCTACACTTTTCCTGGAGTCGTCTCAAGGAAAAGATCATATCAACAGTGGACCAGCCTGATCTAAAGCTACAATGTGCCTCTAGGTACACACGATCCGCTAACACATGCAGTCTGGTGAGAACAACCCAGGCAAATACCTTGCCGACTATGTTGAGAAGGGAGATGCCACAATAGTTGTTGCAATTGCTCCAGGCTCCCTTGCTTCTGAACAGGGTAACAATCTTCACATCCCTCCTATCTTGTGGTACCTCGCCCTCCTTTCCAGCATAGGTTAAGAAATTCATGGACGCATGGGAGGAGTGCCGTTCCCCCCAATTTGATTACTTCTGGTGGCATGGCATAATTCTCCTCGTGCTTCTCCACAGGCAAGATAATCTATAGCTTTTTCCAGCTCAGTCACAGTTGACTCTGTGTCAAGCTTTTCCAGGACTGGCAGGGTAGGGATGCAATCGATGGCCTTCAACACTGGAACACAGTTCCAGGTAATGTTCTACCCATCTCTCCATTTGTTTCCTGCTGTCAGTGATGTCCTCACCAGATTTTGATTTCAAGCTGGTCGTTTTCCTGACATTCAGACCAGTGGCCTGTTTAATGCCTTCATACATAGCTCTGATATTGCCAGTAGAAGATGCATATTCTATGAAGGAGCATAGCTGTAGCCAGTAGTAGTCATTTGCACGTTTCCTGGCTCTCTCCTGGCATTTACCTCTGGACTTTCTAAGCGAAAGTAAGTTTTGCCACATAGGGTCCTTGCATCTAACAAGGGCTTCTCTTAGATTGTGTTGCAAGTTCCATGGCCTGGAGGTTGGCTTCATACCAGTCTACATTCCACTTTTCCTTCTTTCCAAAAGCCTCAATAGCAGACTTGTGGATGGCAGAGCTAAGCTGACCCCACCTTGCTTCTGCAGATACACCAGCATCAGCTGGGGCAAAGTCACTGATGAGAGAGATGAACTTGTTCTTTCTATGCCAGTGGTGCAGGCAGTGTTAATCTTTGGAAGACCTTTTGGCCCTTCACAGTGGAACATTTTTCTCCTTTGTAGTGCAACTTTGCTGATCACAAGGGAATGATCAGAGGTCACAGTCAGCACTGTGGTAGCTCCATGTGTTGGACAATTTAAAGACAGTTTCTTCTGGCAATGACAAGGTCAATTTGGGGTGACTGATGGGATCTGGAATGAATCAACGAGACTCTGCTTTTCCTTGTTTGGGAAGTAGGTATTTGTGATGCATAGGTTCTTGGTGCAGCATAGTTCCAGAAGTCTCGGTCCATTTTCATTTATTTTGCCTATGCCATGATGCATGCTGGCCAGACCTCATGCTCTGTATTAACTCTGGCATTGAAGTCACCAAGCAGGTACATGTGTTCTGTTGGAGGCAGTTGATGAATAAGTTTGTCAAGCTCACTGTAGAACTGATCTTTAGTCTCAGTAGAAGAATTAAAGTGTGGGGGCATAGACAGCCACAAGGTTTACTGAACTGGTTCTGGTATTTAAAACAAATGATGAAATGGTGGAGGATGTTAAGTGGAGTAAAGGTGGGGGGCAGTCACAAAAAACAGGCTTGTGGTAAGAAGGACTTATCTTCCTATAATATTCATTTTGATTGGATGGGTGAACAAATTTTGACAGGCCCTTTCAAGACAAGGTCCTTAGGAGGCCTGCAGAGCTCTGTGCAGGGTCATCAATAAGAGAAACCTGGGACTCCTCCATCTTTAAGCTAATCTATTGTAGTATCATTTAAGATGAACAAATTCCTTTATTTAATACCCCATCCACCCACCCACACCCTTTAGGCCTGCTGAATGGCCCCTATCGTACACCGTACCCGTATTGACTGTTGCCAAAACCAATACGTGTAGCACTTAGCGATTGGTCCATTTGACATGGTGAAAATACGCTGTTCAGCATATTTGCTAAAATGGCGTCCAATGACCATGCCAACCGCAAGTTGTTTAATATCTAGAGCAGTGAATAACACTAAAATATGCAATAAAGTGGTGCGCGTTGATTGTTCTAAAACTTTCAAACGAGTGTTCATAGAAAATGTAGACAAATACCAAAATATTTGTCTAGATGAGGATGCTGATCGAAATCCTGTATGTTTTTATTCATACACATGGTACAAAGGGGAATGCGAAACCTACTGCCTGCACTGATGAACATGATATTGACTTAGCTTCTTAAAAGCATATACACAGAGCCATGGCCTCACTTTTGTTTATAAATGCCTCGAGACCTCAAGAGTGGCACAGAAATAGTTTTAAGCATTAACAATCAATCAATCTAATATACGTAGTAATTTTTATGATTAAAGTGATTCATATAGGTAGCAGTCCGAATGAATGACCTTGATGTCCGTAATGTCACAACAGGAAGGCTATCGATCTCATCGCCATTTCCGCTATACTAAAACACAGCTGACTGCGACTCCAATCCTCCATTTTGAGCCAATTTATCGCCATGCCATGTAAATGTGTTGCTGGCAGGTGCAGCCACACGACAGAAGGTGGATTTATGCTGCATTCACGGCCCAAAAATGTTCAGACTGCAAAGATTTGGATGCGTTTTGCGAGTTGTTCACGGGCACATTAGGCGCCTATGAAGTGGTCTCTCCTCTGTGCCACGCATTTTACTGAGGACTCGTATGAAACCTTTGATCTGTTGAGGAGCATTGGCTATAAGCCCGCATTGAAAGAGAGTGCCATACCAACAATTAAAGAAAACAAGTATTTATTTAATTTTTTTAAAGGAAAGCAAGTTCAGTTGCACCAGTTCTCCTGGAGTGAGCTGAGGGTTGTTGGTAAAACCCAGGACGGAACATATCATTCGGGCAGTGACCTCCCCACGGTTGTTGTTAAAACCAGCGACATCCCGTTCCGTCCCGGGTTTTAGTAATTGCCTGAGCCGAGCAGTAATGGCAGCGTACTCAGTAACGGAGAAAGAGTGGAGCAGCAGTCTTATTTCTGCACTGGATATTGCTGCCATCTCTCCCTTATGTGAATGAAGTGAATGAACGGAGAACTGAACAAAAAACTGAAAGTCAGATTGTTTCAAAAACAATCAGCCACAAGATCGGCCTTCAAGAAGCAAGAACACCGACGGGTAAGCTCTGACTCATTTGGATACAAAACAACAAAAACGACACGTTTTTTACCTACATTTAGATTAATACATGCAACTTGTGTTTTAAGTTACCAGTATAAGATTATTTAATTTGCTTCAGAATGTGATTGTGTCAGTTCATCTGATTATTTAATTAGCCTTTTACGTTTTATCAGTGAAAATGCATGCATGTACATGTATGTTGCATAAGTTATAACACCTATCCTGTTTTAATGAAAGTCAACCCACAATCAATGAAGTCAAATCAGTCTTAGTTGAGCAAGGCATTTCTTACTTTCACTATGACTCAAAGGCCTCGGCCTTAAAACCGGTTCCTGCTGTGACGTCATGCACTCAGGGCTGGCTGGCTCAGCTTGAATGCTAACTTTGCAGTCAATTTTAACTCTCAAAAATACTTAAAAAATAAAAATAATAAATTCCCATTTATGCAGCATACAAGAGTCAAGGATGGAGATACTAGCCACTCAAATTTATTTAAAAATAAAGGTTCTGCGTATCTGATTTAAGTTTTACATTTAACTCTGTAGTTAGATACAATAACTGAAACAGTATTACTTTTGGCAGATATTACAATGTTATGTTGCATGTTACAAGTTTGTGACACTTGATACTTTCAAGTTGTACATTTCTGTGTCAGACATTGATTGTTTTTCTGGCCCTATGTAGTGCTAGAAAGATTATTCAAGTTGTTCAGTGCAGATCTATAGTTCTTGACATTATATTAAATGGTGGATTTGATTTAGATATCGAACTGTGTGTCACAGTGACATTTTGATACTTAAGGTTATGAACTTGTTCTGTGTTAGATATTACATTTTTCTAAAGCATTATCAGCTTATTTGAATGTCAAATAATTTGCTGTAAAATGAATTAGTGTTGCAAGGCTTACAATGTATGGTTTTTTTATATGGCCTGTCTGAAAAAAAAAAAAAATTCCTGGTGATCTTGAAGGGGCAAAAAAAATTTTTGCTGCCTACCTACTGGAACCTTTCATATGTTACCACCAACAAAGATTTATTAAGGCTGGCTCAATCAAGCTTCAGCAGCCATTTAATAGGAGAAAGAAGGAGTGATCATTGCAAAACTTGAATGGTGGGTCCCTCTGCTAACCAACAAACTAAATATGATGCATTGCAACTTAAATTAGCAAGTGAGACACTATTCATGTTTTTAATAAAACTAGATAAGAAATCTGTCATGCTGAGATTTCACATGAACATAAAAGCTTATCCGCCCCCCACTCTGTTAATGCCTCTTAAAGGTGTCATTGGATCATTTTTTTCATGAATTGTGCGGTGGTATCTAGTATGAATGACCGGTTTTGGTGAAAAAAAAAAAAAATGCTGTGGTGCTTCTGTTTCAGGCTGTTCTAGTTTGGTGGAGTGGGTGGGGAGAGAATGACAGGATTTCAGCTCTTACTCATTAATATTCATGACATGTAAACATATCGCTTCTGATTGGCTAACAGCACTGTGA
>JAPEKO010000013.1:16727292-16746081 GCA_027576075.1 Cathorops hypophthalmus
CTGATTATTTATTTTCTACTTATGTAATTTGTTTACTATTATCTTATCTTTTAATCCATGTTTTATGTAATATTAATCATGCATTTGTAAAGTGTTCTGAGACCGTACTATGGTGATACCACACTATAATAAATTTGAATTGAATTGAATATTAAAACTTGTGTTTGATGTTATTTTTTGTTCACTTGAACAGTTTGATTTCTGACTGACGGAGTTCTGTAGGTTTTATAACCCGACAAATTAAAATGATTTCTGTTATAACAGAGTGACAAGCAGACATTTTTTTTTTCTACGTAACTGTAATGTTTTAACTTGAATACGTAATAAACTCAGAGATATTTAACATCAAGGAGGAGTTACATTGATTTTACATTACATTTACTTTTATAAGTTACATCGGGCCCTTTGAGGACGGCCATTATGCCGACGTGGCCCTCGGAGAAAATGAGTTTGACGCCCCTGCTATACTTGATGATCCATTCGTATTTAAAAAAAAAAAGGTTGTTGTACACGTTATTTTTTTTCTTTTACACATTTTAAACATGTGCTTTAAAAAACACGTTTAATACATTTTCTTTTTTAACACCTCACATCACCACAACCCATTTCTTGCCTCATCTTAGTGGGAGCGATGACGCTGCGCCCCCCTGAAGAACTCTGGCGCCCCCTAGGGGAGGCACACCCCACACTTTGAAAAGCTCTCTGATAGACCATGAAAAAAAGCCAGACAATATTATTATTATTATTATTATTATTATTATTATACATACACACTCCTTTCGGATGCATCTTTCTCTTCCAAAATTCTCTCAAAATCTTCGATATTGAACGAAGCAAACCTGGCGGCCATGTTTGTTTACAGATTGTCCCAGTCGCTCGCGAGTGCAGAAGTTTTACGTCTCCGACGCGTGACGTCATGTTGTCTTGACAACTGTGCAATATCGTAAACCATATCCAACGCTCATTCTCCGTTGGGTAGAGTGACGTCATGCGCACAGGATAAGCGATATGCGAACAATACCGCATGCTATCAAACCAAATGAAGGGAACAGAACACGTGTTATTCCATCAAAAAAGTGTCCTGTGCGTATAATAACACCCGTTATCGGTCCGCTCTGTGCGTTTTACACAAACCGACGCAATCAGCGTACACGCGTCTGCACGTAAACGGGAACATCGGTGGAATGTTTGTTTCCATTAGCCACGAGGACAGCGCAACAGGAACGACGTGTTTTTCGGAATAAGGGCAGAATCCTGGAATATTTCGTGCACGTGAGCGTAGTGAATGTCAACTCTGTTGCACCTCATTGTTTCACATTTAAAAAACTAACCTGGAGCTTCTGACGTCTTTAAAGTTTCCTGTCCATCTGCACGGGGTGGAGTTTTGCGTGACGTCTCTTAAAATGATTAAAATGACCCGTATGGCAGTTTCATAATAAAAAATCCTTCATTTCCGTCCGTAATGACGCTGCTGAGCGCATCGCATGCACGTCTGGGATATGTTTTAATATTAATGGCATACCCGGTTTCTCTGTAACAGAGTTGACAGGCTGTAGTGAAAGCATGCTTTCTGTGAAACGGTGTGGACGTTCCAGCTTTGACCCGAGGGACACGCTGGACGGAAGGACAACACGGACTGAAGCCACGGGCCGCGAGGAGGAGGAGGAGCTTTGTGTTTTGTAGTTTTGATGTGAAACGTAGCCCAGATTATGGCATGACCCATGAAACGCTGTAGCTGCGTGACGGTGTGATGCGTTTCCTGTTGTGCTTGTCCGTCTCAGGCTCTGGTCAGAGGTGAGGAGGAGGAGAAGACGACTCTGTTTCAGCCCCTCTGTGAGTATCTGAACCAAAACACACAGGCGGTCGTTTCACTGCTGGTCACCCGGGGGCAGTACAGTCAAGGGTATACACACACACACACACACACACTTTATTTATGAAGTCCTGAAATGGACAGTTATACAAGGCTGTGTGTGTGTGTGTGTGTGTGTGTGTGTGTAGCAGTGGCTCACATGATGATGATGAAAATGAGGTGTGTCCACGCTCTCAACTTGGACTCCAGGATGTTGACATCGAGCAGGTCAGAGGTCACTTCCTGCTATCACTTAACGCTTTACCTCTGATGATGTCATAGTGCTGACTCCACGATGAATGTTCTTAATGATCGGCAGTAAATCGATGATTTGAGTTAGAAAACAGCGTCCCAGTACTGTAAGCTCGGAAGCAAACCGAGGAACTCTCTTACGTATCCTGATCGCAGGGAATGCGATTAGCAAACCAGGTACTTAGGCCAAAAAACCCCCACTGTGTTTCAGGTAACATGAAATGCTAAAATAAGGTCGGTAGGTAGGAAAAAGTTTTTTTTTTTCTTAAATTTTTTATTTTGTTCGAAAAAATTAACCCAAGTAAACATCTTACAAAATAGTATTTTGGCACAGAATACTGAGTACATAGAAGTAACTAGAAATGCACCCAGAGTGTGCAGACCTCCGCCAACCGGCGCTCAGTGCTCACCGCGCGGCACCTTGTGGCAGACGATGAAATTGCAGCGAACAAACACACAATCGGGCGATCACATAACCTCCTTGGCGGAGGTAAATATCAGATCCATAGTGTATTAATACCTGAGGTCTCATGAGTCCCACCATGAGATGTTAACAGTCTTCTTTCTTGTTTGCATGCCATCTACACCAGATTACACCAGATCTAAAGCTGGGGGGGCAACAAACAAACAAACAAAAAACACTCACACCCTTTTAAGTCTTAAACTCATTCCAGTGCAGTTATATGGAGATTAGGGACCAGAGCCACAATCTTCTAAGGGAACAACTTGGATGTGTACAATTTCCTCTGATCAGCCAAAACATTTTCATGTTTGTTTCTTTAGGTTTGCACTTGAGCTACAAGGCTAAAATGGATCCAGGCCCACTGTATATGATGCCCAATCCTCAGGGAAAACCTAAAGTGGCCTCCTGAGACAGTGGGACTGAAGCTAACTTCCATGTTGTCCTCAAAACAACTTTCAGTATATAAACTACAACACAGCCAAGAAACTAGATTTTTGTTCATATGTAAGTGCACACATTAGTATACAATATCTCACTGGCATAAATAAAACATATTTGCAAGCATATCAGCATTCAAAAAAACAACATCAAAACCTCACCTATCAACCAGTAACCAACAGACCCAGAGTTAAATGAAGATCATTTATAATTATTCTTGACCTGACCTTGTGCTTGAACAATGTATAAACTTCTCGTCTATCTTCTTTGAAAGACATGAGAGCTGATGTGATCCTATTGTCAGAAGTCAGTGTGACCCTGAAAGTGGGAGCTCTTACCTGCCCCAGGTGGCTGTTATTACTGCTAATCAACTACACACTCGGTGAGCTGTGTACTGCAGGCGAGCAAGCAGAGCTGATGGCTTTTGCACATGGTTCAGGGGTGGAGCCAAAACAAACAAAAAAGTACAGGAAAACTAAACATGTCAAAAGTAATAGATAAATGTGAAAAGTGAAATGACCTCATCCCAGTCATGAGTGAAAGTGTTGAGATGTTTTTAAACATACGCAGATATTTAAAAGGAAGCCATGACCTAATGGTTAGAGAATCAGCTTTGAGACCAAGAGGTTACTGGTTTGAGTCCCTGGGCCAGCAGGAATAGCTGAAGCCCCCTTGGGCCAGGGAACTAACCCCCAACTGCTCCCCAGGCTTGTCTAGGTGTGTTGTACATTGCTCTGGATAAGAGCATCTGCTAAATGCCATTAATGTAATTGTGGCACTGGGGGCGTGGCCTAGCGGCAGTTTGTGAATGGAGGGCGGGGCCAAGGAAGGTGAGTGGCAAAGTCAATGCACCTGTGCTTAATTAATGTTGTGTGTCTATGTTGCAGTGACAGAATAGAAAAGGAGGGAGAGAGCAAAAAGAGGGAAGCTCTCGCGACCACAACACGTGTGGGTGTTGCATGTGAGTGAGGCTAAAAATACATAAAATATTGTGTGTGTGAATATCAATTCGTGCCTGCTGTGCTTCTGTACTCCACCCACATCAGGGAATTGTTACAGTGGTGTTGAAACCTTGGACGTACAGAAGGGAGCCACCACATGGAGTCCTCCCCATTCAAAGAGCTCATCCATGCCCTCGTTACCGTCCAGTAGAGCCAGCATCAAGCATTGACCACCCTCTGGAAGGAATAAAAGCAATGCTTTGAAACCTTGATGCTAGCCTAGCAGGAAGATCAGCAGGCGTTCTGGCATCTGCTCATGTCGGCAGGGGCTTCAACTGTCACCACAGCAGACCCTCCTCATGTCAATCTCTCGAACATGGGCTTGCAGAATGATCCAGAAGCTTTCCTCGCTCTCTCCGAGCAAGTGGCTGAAACGTAGGGGTGGCCACTTGAGCAGTGTGTGTTGTGTGCCTCCTCCCACTTTTGACCAGCAAGGCACAACTTGCAGCACTACAGTTCCCTGCTGACAGCCGGCTCAGGTATGTGTGTCGGCCGTTCCCCGGAACAACATCGGCAGCACTTCCGGATGCTGATGTTGGAGGAGGTCAGCCAGCCATTTGCATTCGGCCAGCAACTCCGGGATGCCTGCCAGCGGTGGCTGAGGGTGGAAGACCACAATGCTGATGGGATCATCGATCTGGTGGCACTGGAACAGCTCGCCTCTCAACTTCTGGAAGGACCAGCGGAGTGGGTCGAGTGTCATCGCCTGGCATTGCTAGAACGAGCCATTGAGTTGGCAGAGAACCATCTGGAGGCAGTTCCAATGGCAGCCAGATGATATGCCTCTTCTCTTTTTCTCTTTCTCCTCCCCCCTCTCGCTCTCTTCCCCACCCCATTCCCTTACCATGGGGCAGTGGCTGGCTCTTCCCCAGCCAGCCCGTCACACCCACGTGTCCTCCCATGTCCCTCTTCCATGTCTGTGTCTTCTCTCCCTCAGGTAAGTGACACCCATAATGCTGGTGCGGAGGGAAAGCCTGGGCCGGTGTGCTGGTGTGATGGGGTGCTAGAGCATCTCCCCAGTCAGGGCTCAGCAACAGAGATGGGAGCTGTGATCCGCATCCCCAATGCACCAGAGACCGCTCCCGATTGGGCTGGAACGTATCGCATACCAGTGAGCATTCAAGGGGATACATATCATGCGTTGGTGGATTCCAGTTGTAATCAAACCTCAAGTCACCAAAGCCTGGTGCAAGGTGAGGCATTGGAGAGAGCACAAGCGGTGAAAGTGTTGTGTGTGTGCATGGGGATGTTCACAATTATCCTCTATTGCCCATCCATATTCTATGCTGGGGCCAAAAGCATAGAATTAAGGTGGCGGTTAATCCTCGTCTCACCCACTCACTGATTTTGGGGACTGATTGGCTGGGGTTTTGAACCTTAATGGAATATGTAGTAGGGAGTGGATCCCGGTGTTGCATTGACTGGAGAAGCTGTCACAGAGCTGTACATGTCATCACCATCTTAGAAAGATAAGAGGAGTGAGGAGCAGCCCTCCCCTCCTCGTTCCTCTCAGGGATTCCCTCAAGGATTTCCCTTTAGAGCAGTCACAAGATGAGACTCTGCAGCATGCATTTGACCAAGTGAGAGTAATTAGTGGTCAAACTCCCCAGCCAAATGTGGCACTCATCTTCCCATATTTCACAATTATTAAAGATAGACTGTATAGAGTGACGCAGGACACTCAAACCAGGGAACAAATAACCCAGTTGTTAATCCCCAAGAGCAGTAGGGAACTCGTATTCCATGTAGCTCACTTTAATCCCATGGCTGGACACTTGGGGCAAAATAAAACACTAGCCTGAATAATGGCCCAGTTCTATTGGCCAGGGATTCGTGGGAATGTTCATCGGTGGTGTGCGGCATGCTTCGAATGCCAATTAGTAAATCCCTTGGCCACTCCAAAAGCGCCTTTGTGCCCTCTCCCTTTAATTGAGACCCCCTTTGAAAGAATTGGTATGGATTCTCATCGGACAATTAGATTGGTCAACACGAGGATATCGCTTTATTTTAGTTCTGGTGGACTATGCAACGTGATATCCGGAAGCAGTGCCTCTCTGCGATGTCTCAGCATACAGTATTGTGGAAGCGCTCTTCCATGTTATCTCTCAGGTTGGGATTCCAAAAGAAATCCTGGCCAGACTAAGGCACTTCGTTTATGTTACGCACACTGCGCAAGCTGTATGGGTTGTTGGGAATTAAATCCATCCGCACTGGTGTTTATCACCCACAAACGGATGGTTTAGTAGAGAGATTTAATAAAACTCTTAATCTAATTCAGAAATTTGTAAGTGAAGATGCACATAATTGGGACATATGGCTTGAGCCCCTGTTATTTGCAGTACAAGAGGTCCCACAAGCCTCCACAGGATTTTTCTCATTTTAATTATTATATGGGCAAAAGCCACGTGGCATCTTGTATGTGCTGCAGGAAAATTGGGAGGAGGTGTTATTGAACGAAATTCAATACGTTCTTGATCTGCACCAAAGCTCCACACCCTCATGCACTTAACCCAGGAGAATTTGTGGCAGGCACAAGAACGTCAAGCCCGGCTGTATGACCGAGGCATTCACTCCAGGAGACAAAGTACTCATATTATTGCCCACATCCATTTCCAAATTAATTGCCAAGTGGCAAGGGCCCTTCAAGGTCACAAGGTGAGTTGGGGATGTTGACGTGAATGGATAGGGGCGGGGCTCTACAAATATACCACCTCAACCTATTAAAGCATTGGAATGAGGGGGGTCCCTGTGGTATTGGCATCAGTAGTTCTGGAGAAGATGGAGCTGGGGCCGGAGGTAAAAACAACCAAAACCACAACCCAAACCACTGCAGTCCCTTGTGGAGACCACCTCTCACTGACCCAACTCGCAGAGGTAGCCAAGTTGCAGGAGGAATTTTCTTACATGTTCTCACCCCTTCCTGGCCGCATCCACCTCATAGAACACCACACTGAAATGCCCCCAGGGGTGGTGGTGCGTAGCCACCCTTACTGCTTACCTGAACACAAAAAAGGTGGTTCAGGACAAACTCAAGGCCATGCTTGGCATGGGCATAATCGTGGAGTCACACAGTGACTTGAGCAGCCCAGTGGTCCTGGTACCCAAGGCCGACGGGTCGGTCCGGTTCTGTGTGAGCTATAGAAAAGTCAACATGGTATCTAAATTTGATGCATACCCAATGCCTGGTATTGATGAGTTGCTCGATTGGTTAGGTGCTGCTCGCTTTTATTCGACACTGGATTTGATGAAGGGATATTGGCAGATCCCCTTGACTCCTCTATCCCAAGAGAAAACAGCTTTTTCCACACCATTTGAATTACACCAGTTTGTCATGCTTCCTGTTGGGTTGTTTGGGGTTCCCGCTATGTTCCAGCGGCTTGTGGACAAGATCCTCCGCCCCCATGCCACCTATGCATCAGCCTACTTAGACAATATAATTATATACAGCAGTGACTGGCTACAGCACATAGAGCACCTTAGGGCCATCCTAGAGTCGCTGAGGCAGGTGGGTCTCACAGCCAACCCGAAAAAGTGTGCAGTAGGGCAGGTGGAAGTACGGTATCTGGGTTTCCACTTGAGTCATGGGCAGGTGCATCCCCAAATTGACAAGACAGCAGCGATTGCGGCCTGCCTGAGGCCTAAGACCAAAAAGGGGGTGAGACAGTTCCTGGAGCTGACTGGCTACTATTGTAGGTTTGTACCTAATTATTCGGACGTCACCAGCCCGCTGACTGATCTCACTGATAAGGGAGCACCAGATCCGGTCCAGTGGACAGAGCAGTGCCAACAGGCTTTCATCAGGGTAAAGGCTGCACTGTGTGGGGGGCCACTCTTACACTCCCCTGACTTCTATCTCCCTTTTATTTTGCAGACTGATGCATCAGACAGAGGGCTGAGGGTCATTTTGTCCCAGGAGGTGGAGGGCAAGGAATGCCCCGTGCTGTACATCAGCCGCAAGCTCTCGATACGTGAGAATAAGTACAGCACCATTGAGAAAGAGTGCTTGTCCATCAAGTGGGCTGTCCTCACCCTACCTGCTGGGGTGCCGTTTCACCCTCTGTTCAGACCAAGCGCCCCTCTAGTGGCTCCACCGCATGAAAGATGCCAATGCACAGATCACCTGTTGGTATCTAGCCCTCCAGCCATTTAAATTCGAGGTGGTCCACAAGCTGGGGGTGCAGATGGTGGTGGCGGATTTCCTGTCCTGTCAGGGGGAGTCCACTGCAGGCTGGACAGCTCCCTGGCCTGAGTTGGGCAGTGGGGGCGTGGTCTAGCGTCAGTTTGTGAATGGAGGGTGGGGCTGGGGAAGGTGAGTGGCAAAGTCAATGCACCTGTACTTAATTACCTCCGCCAAGGAGGTTATGTGATCGCCCGATTTCTGTGTTACTGTGTTTGTTCGCTCCCTGTTTGTTCGTTTGTTCGCTGCAATTTCATCGTCTGCCACAAGGTGCCGCGCGGTGAGCACTGAGCACCGCTCGGCGGAGGTCTGCGCTCTCCGAGTGCTTTTCTAGTTAATGTTGTGTGTCTGTGTTGCAGTGACAGAAGGGAGAGAGCAGAAAGAAGGAAGCTCTCCTGACCACAACATGTGTGTGTGTGTGTGTGTGTGTGACTGTATGAGTGAGTGAAGCTGAAAAGCTAAAAATAAGTAAAATAGTATGTGTGTGTGTGAGTGAACATCAACTCCCGCCTACCATGCTTCTGTACTCCACCCACATCAGGGAATTGTTACAGTACGGTAAAATGCAATTGACTTTAAATGAGTCAGAAGTTAAATGTTTCCCCAGTTTGGTTCAAATTTATAACTTCATAAAACTCTATGGACTCAAATTTCATTCCTAACCCTTTGCATGCCCATTAACATTCCAGAGGACTCAAAGGTTTATGTTTAATTCCAACACACTGCATTCACTTGTAACAGTTTTGGACAAAAGAATTGTGTTAATAATATACACTCCCAGCCACTTTAACAAGAAGCTGTTATTGAATCTAAGATCCCCGTTCTTGGCTGCAGGAGTGGAACCTAATGTATTCTGCTGCTGCATGGCAAGATGCTTTTCTGCTCACTACGGTTGTATATGAGTTACTATATCCTTCCTGGCAAAAAAGTTCAAACCAGTCTGTCCATTTCCCTCTGACCCTCTCTTATCAACAAGGCATTTGTTTCCATCCACAGAACTGTCACTCACTTGCTCAGTGCTTTTTTTGTTTTTCGCACCATTCTGTGTAAACTCTAGAGATCATTGTGTGTGAAAACCCCAGGAGATCAGCAGTTTCTGAAATACTCAAACCAGCAGTCCATCTAGCTCAAACCAACACCACAAAAGTGTCATGTTTTGAGATCAGTTTTTCCCATTCTGATGTTCGAAGTGAACATTAATAAGCTTAAGCTCTTGATTTATATCTGCATGATTTTATGCATCAAGGGATTGGCTGATTTAGAGAACTACAAACAACAGGTGCATGGGTATTCCTAATAAAGTGGCCAGTGTGGGTACTGCCAGATTTGTTGTATTATACAAACTGCTTTGGATTTGACTGGATGTTTTAAACAGGCAATAGATTACTTTAATTTAAAAAAGTATCAGAGAATAACCTCGCTTTAAACACCAAGAAAACCAAAGAGCTCATCGTTGACTTCAGGAAGCACAGCACTGACCTAGCCCCACTTTACATCAACAACGAGTATGTGGAGAGGGTCCACACCTTCCGGTTTCTCAGCGTCCTCATCTCTACTGACATCTCCTGGTCAGAGAACATTACAGCAGTCATTAAGAAGGCTCAGCAGCGGTTACACTTCCTGAGAGTCCTCAGGAAGCACAACCTTGACTCCAACCTGCTGCTGACCTTCTACCAGTCATCCATTGAGAGCCTGCTGACGTACTGTATCACAGTATGGTACGGCAGCTGCACTGCTGCGGACAGGGAGAGGCTCCAGAGGGTAGTAAAGGCAGCACAGAAGATCATCAGCTGTCCTCTCCCCTCCCTGATGGACATTTACACCTCCCGCTGCCTTAGCAGAGCTAAGACCATTATCAAGGACAGTGCCCACCCTGGCTTTGATCTGTTTAACCTGTTACCCTCAGGGAGGTGCTACAGGTGCATCAGAACAAAAACTAATAGATTCACAAACAGCTTCTTTCCAAAAGCCATAACCACCTTGAACTCAAATATGCTCCAACTTTATAGTCTAACCCCCCTGTGCAATACTTCATAATGTGCAATACTTTATTTATAATGTGACTCTCTTTGTGCAATAACTAATCATGTGCAATACCTTATAATATGACTCTCACTGTGAAATACTTTATGTGCAATACCTCGTTCCATAATGTGATACACAACACATACACCTCAGGACTGTGCACCTCACTCCCCTTACAAAAGCCAGAGAGACTGGGAGGTTGAGGTAGTCAGCATGGTGGCTTTTGTACAAATCTCAGCAGAGAGGCTGAGTGAGAGACGTGCTGCAACACAGACAGACAAAAAGCTGCAGACCCTGATCAATACCATACAGAAAGGGTGGCAACAAAACGAGAAATATGTACCTGTTGACATCAAGCACTACTTTTCCTTTCAGGATGAACTGAGAACCCAGGATGGACTTGTTTTCAGGGGAGAGAGTGTTGTCATTCCTTAATCACGACAGGGAGACATCACTCAATGGATTCACTCATCACATCTGGGGGTTGAGGGATGCCTGAGGAGGGCAAGAGAATGCATTTATTGGCCAGGTATGAATGAACACATCAGCACATTTGTGACTAAGTGTGACGTATGCAGGTCAGGAGATCATAAGCAGCAGAAAGAGACACTTCAGCCGCATGAGATCACAGACAGACCATAGGCTAAAGTGGGTACTGACCTCTTTAGTTTTGAAGGCACAGATTATCTGATAACAGTAAACTACTTTTCCAACTTTGGGGAAATCAATTACCTCCCAGATACAATGTCAAGCACAGTTATCAGGAAGTTAAAAGCACACTTTGCCAGACAGGGGATTCCAGATGTTGTCATTTCTGACAATGGGCCCCAGTATTCCTCTAGAGAGTTCAAAAAATTCAGGCAAAAGTGGGAATTCACTCCCATTACTTCCTCACCTGGCTATCCGCGAAGTAACGGGAAAACAGAATCAGCCATTAAGACAGCCAAGCAGCTTATGAAGAAGGCAAAGATGTCTGGACAGGATCCATACCAGCCCATACTTGATCATAGGAACACCCCAACACAAGGGCTGGATGCAAGTCCAGCAGAGAGGCTCTTGAGTAGACAGACAAGGACTCTGCTGCCCATCAAAGAGAGCCTTTTGAGGCCAAAAGTGATGCATATCAAAGAAGGATTCATGCTTAACCAATGAAGACAAGCAAAATATTACAATTGTACAGCAAAGGACATTGTAGGAGCCATTCCCTCAGTTAATTTATTTTTGCCATTTCTTAATGCTTGCAATTTTTTGTATTTGTGAGACTGTGCCCCCTACAGGCAAAAGATGCTATAAATTGGGAGGCTACCTGGAGGAGGTGTGGCTGACTGGGAGCGCAGAGTCTTTGACCTTGGCTTGGCTTTCACCTGTTTGCTGTGACTCACCTGCGCTGTTAAATATTGTGCTTATTTAAGTTTATGAACCCAGTCTGTCTTTATTTTCAACGGCTAAAGGAGCCTTATTTAAGTTGTACATTGGAAACCATTTACAAACTAAAAGCAAAACATCTTTCAACTCAAAAAACTTGTCTGTCTTGGATTTCTGGATTTTGGGTCACACAAACACAAGCGTCAAAGAAGTTGTCAGTCACCACCAAAAAAGGACAAAACCAATGGACTTTTTAAAATAGGATAATTTGTCAATTCATTAGTCAAAGACTCTTCTCTGGATATTGGAACTTGTGGATTACACGGAGTATTGGACTCTGAAGCGCCGAGAAGAACAAGGTTTGGAACGCCAACAACACGTGCACCTGAAAACGCCGGTAGGCCGCATCTAATTTGTTTGAACTGGAACTCATGCATGGAAAAGGAAAGGACTGAATGAATTCGTTGGATAAAAACCTATTTTGATTTTGGACTATTTTTGAATTAACTTTTAAGTTTGATAAATCAAGTTTGTAGAACCGAATTAAGAAAAGCGCATGTTTTCACGCGCACCTTTATTTTCATAACTTCTCAGTTTTACAATGATTTTTTGAAAGGAAACGACAGCCTTTTTTGAAAATTTAAGACAAGAACTGCACAGAGAGACATTTAAGTTGTAAAACATGGCTGATTCAGACGCTGATGCAGCTTCGCAAACTGATGTGGATGAACTTGCGGAGATAGAGAATGCCTCTCAAACAGAGGGTACTTTACGCACCAAAAGAAAGATTAAATTGGGACAGCTTACACGTCGGATAAACATTATCAAGAAATTAATTAATGATGAATCAAGTGTTGACGAAGTTAAAAGTACTATGCAAAGGTACAGAGAGATGCTGGAAGAATTTGATATTATTCAAGGCGAATATCAAAATGCGCTTAATGAAGAAGAGCGTGAAACAGATCACGAGACGTGGTACGCACCAAAAAGAGAAAACCAACAAGCATTTGTTAATTATGTGGACAAGTGGCTTGCTAAACATGAAATTGATGAGACACACCCGGGGGACAGCGCTTCTAAAGCCCCTGCAGGATCAAAGGTTTCACGCACATCCTCAGCTTTGAAGCGCGCTACAGCTGAGAAAGCTGTGCTTGAGGTTAAATTGGCTGCGCTTAGCGAAAAACATTGCATTGAACAAGAAGGGGAAGAATTAAAGAAAAGGCTAGAAAAATTGAGGAAACAAAAGGAAAATGTTAAACTTGAGTCAATTGGATGCAGCTAATGCAAAAGTTGCTGTGTTATCAGACACTAAAAGTGACGCTGTAGGAGACTCAATGAAATTACCGGATACAAAGGCAGCAGACGCAATGAACGAGTATATAGGAGACTCATTGAAATTACAGGACACAAAGGAAACCATTGCAAAGGAACTTGATGTGCTGCAACCTGCAAAAGAAACATTAAATGGTAGTGTTAAACCTAAAGCCCATGCTACTTACCCTGTTTCTTTACCCCCTCCTGCAATAGAACAGCAGCCTTTACCTCCATCTTTGCACCTACCTGATGCACAAAGGGGTCAACCCAGCCATATACCCCTGGTGCCAGCAAGGAGAGCGCCTTCACAGCAACAAACTGTACATGCAGCTCCATCTTCGCAGCCTGATGTACAAAGGGGTCAACCCAGCCATACGCCCCTGGCACCAGCAAGGCCAAGGCTTTTACAGCCACAACCTATGCAGGCAGGTAATCAACCCCATCCACAGCCCCATACTCCATCACGCCCAGCGCCGCCCTTACAGCCAAGGTGGGGCCTTCAACCTGCTGCCCCACTAGATGGTGCACCAATAGGGCCTCCTCAAAGTGATGCTCAGCTGTACAATATTTTACAAAGACAAAATGACATCACCACTTCTCTGATAAAACAACAGGACCAGTCAAATCTATACCACGAAAGGAGATAAAAGTATTCAATAATGATCCAATTGAGTACAGGTCATTCATCAGTTCATTTGAACATGTGATTGAAAGCAAAATTGAACATGCCAAGGATAAACTGTACTATCTTGAACAGTACACCTCAGGTCAGTCCAAGGAGCTAGTTAGAACATGCCTCTTTTTAGATCCAGACACAGGGTTTGCAAAGGCAAAACAACTGCTCCAGGAAAATTTTGGAAACGAATATCAAATCTCATGCGCATACATTACCAAAGCATTGTCATGGAACCCCATTAAGGTGGAAGATTCCCAAAATCTGAAATCATATGCCCTGTATCTCAGAGGATGTCTGAATGCCATGAATGATGTCGCTTACATGGATGAATTGGATCTGTCCTCCAATCTCAAGATGTTAGTCAGCAAATTACCTTACAGATTAAGGGAAAGGTGGAGAGTTGAAGCGTGCAATCTGCAAGAATCAACGAGGCGGAGAGCCACATTCAAGAATTTAGTTGAATTTATTGAAAAACAGGTGAAAATCATTACAGACCCTGTATTTGGTGATATACAAACCTCTCCTCTCAGCAGCACTCCCAGTAGGAGTACAAGGCCTACAGACTCAAGATCTGTATCAAAATCAAAGTTCACCAATGCTGCAACTGTTGATGTTAAGCCTTCCTCCCTTATGCACCAAAACAGCCCCTCAGCAGTCCACACTAATCCGTTCTGTGTGTTCTGCTCAGGTGACCATCTACTTGGCACCTGCCCTCGATTCAAAAGGAAATTGCATACTGAGAAAATCTCATTTTTGAAAGACAGAGGAATTTGCTTTGCATGTCTCATTTCAGGCCACATGAGCAAAGACTGCAGCCAACGCCAGTCATGCACTGTTTGTGGGAGGCCGCACCATACAGCGCTGCACATAGGAAACATTGAACAAAACAAAGGAAAACAAGATGCAGTGGAGGTGCCAGGCATGCAGAACACCAAGCCAGCTCCCCTCTCCGCATGTGGTCGTATTGGGGCCGGCAACGAGCAGTGTGTCATGTCCATCGTACCTGTAAAGGTAAAATCAAACAAAAGCAACACCATAGTCAAAACATATGCATTTCTTGACCCCGGCAGCACTGCCACCTTTTGTACAGATGCATTAATGCAACAGCTTAATATACAAGGAAAGAAAACAAATGTTACGTACACTAGGACAAGAAAGGAGTGTGTCAACACATATGATTACTGGATTGGAAGTGAGTGGACTTAATGACAATACATTTATAGCTCTACCAGAAACGTATACTCAACAAAGAATTCCTGTTATAAAAAGAAACATTCCAAACCAAAATGATGTGAAAAAATGGCCTTACCTTAAGGAAGTCAAGATATCCACCATCGATGCAGGCATAGGGCTACTCATAGGCACAAATGTTCCCAAGGCAATGGAGCCCTGGCAAATTGTCAATAGCCAGGGAGATGACCCATACGCCGTCAAAACATTGTTAGGCTGGATAGTGAATGGTCACCTGAGAGAGGAAACTCAAACTCCCTTTCACACAGTCAACAGGATTTCAGTGCACAACCTGCATGAAATGTTAATTGCACAATACAACACAGATTTCAGTGAAAATGCCTGTGATGAAGTGAAAGAGCTTTCAATTGAGGATAAACGCTTTCTGCAAATTGCTGACGACTCTGCCAAAATTGTGGACGGACATTACAGTCTGAAGTTACCCTTCAAAAGTGACGAATCTCTGCTACCCAATAACCGCTGTGTTGCAGAACGACTGGAGAACCTGAAAAGGAAATTCAATAAAAACAAAGAATTCAAAGAGGAATATGTGGCATTCATGTCCAATGTGATTAACAAAGGATACGCAGAAATGGTGCCAGAAGGACAGCAAACAAAAACAGAAGGCTCAGTGTGGTACTTGCCCCATCATGGGGTCTATCACCCAAGAAAAGGAAACTTAAGAATTGTTTTTGATTGTGGTGCATCTTTCTGTGGCAAAGCATTGAATGCAGAATTGCTTAAAGGGCCTGACTTAACTAACAGTCTTGTGAGTGTGCTCAACAGATTCCGACAGGAGCCAGTAGGCCTGATGGCAGACATCACCGCCATGTTCCACCAGGTAAAAGTTGCAGAGAGTGATGTTGATTTCCTCAGGTTCCTGTGGTGGCCGGAGGGGGACGTGACCCAACAACCTGTGGAGTTCAGAATGACAGTCCATCTCTTTGGGGCTACGTCATCCCCCAGCTGTGCAAGTTACGCACTTAGAAAAACAGCCACAGACAACAAAGAGCACTTCAGACCCGAGGTAATAGACACAGCTCTGAGCAATTTTTATGTTGATGATCTGTTAAAATCAGTCAACAGCAGATGGTGCAATTCAGCTCATCAAAGACGTCACAGCACTCTGTCAGAGAGGAAGTTTCCACCTGTCCAAATGAGCCACAAACAGCAGAGAGGTACTGGCTTCTATTCCTGTAGAGGACAGAGTCAAGGAAATGATGGAGCTCAATCTTGACAAAGAGAAACTCCCAACTGAAAGGGCCCTTGGCCTACAATGGTGCATAGACGGTGACAACTTTACCTTCAATGTACAGCCAAAATCACAGCCACTTACAAGAAGGGGAATGTTATCAATGGTCTATTCAATCTATGACCCCCTCGGCTTCTTAACACCCTTTACATTAACAGCAAAGTTGTTGTTGCAGGAGCTGTGTAAGATGAACCTGGGCTGGGACGAAGAGGTACCACCACACATCCGTGAGCAGTGGTCGAAGTGGTCAGCTGGCTTCACCCTGATGTCCAAGTTCAAAGTGCAATGGTGCTTTAAGACTGCTGGATTCGGGTCAGTGACACAAGCACAGCTACACCATTTCGCGGATGCAAGCGACCAAGGCTACGGAACAGCATCTTACCTGAGGCTTCAGAATGACCAGAACAACATCCACGTTGCTCTGGTGATGGGAAAAGGACGCGTGGCACCATTGAAGAGGATGACGATACCAAGGATGGAACTAGCTGCAGCTGTGTTGGCTACAAAGGTGGACAAAATGCTCACATCTAGTTTACAGCTACATCTGGATAGGTCTGTGTTCTGGACTGACAGCCAGTCTGTGATCAAGTACATAGCCAATGAACACTCCAGATTCAAAACCTATGTTGCCAACAGAGTCGCAGCAATTAGAGATGCAAGTGAGTTATCCCAATGGAACTACATAGACTCCAAATCCAACCCCGCTGATGATGTGACCAGGGGCCAAAGTGCAGAAAGGTTCCTAAGCAACAAAAGATGGCTTCATGGACCAGACATTCTGTGGGAGGCGGAGCAGAAATGGCCAGTTGACACCAAGCCAACCGCATCACTTGCACCAGATGACCCTGAAGTAAAAAGAACACACATAGTGAGTACAACATTACACCACACTACAGGAGAAAACGCAACACATACACTCATCACACATTTCTCTGACTGGACAAAACTGAGAGTTGCCGTTTCTTGGTTCCTAAAACTAAAAGAAACTTTGAGAAAATTGGCCCAAATAAGAAAACAAGGCAAAATAACAACAAGGAACATGATGAACAAACCAGACTACAAACTTGGTGGCCAACAAGTGATTGTGCAAGATTTAAAGGCAGCTGAAATTGCCATTGCTCGCTTTGTCCAATCACAACATTACCCAGATGAGCTCAAAAGCCTTGCCACAAAAAGTCCTGAAGTGAAGAGAGAAAGCACACTGTACAGACTTGATCCAACTCTAATGGGTGGCATAATCAGAGTAGGTGGCCGGCTGAAAAGGATGGCAATAGGAGAAGACAGAAAATTTCCCATCATAATCCCAAAGAATTCACATGTTTCCACACTGATCTTAGAGCATGTGCACAGGATAACGGGGCATGGTGGAAGAAGCCATATGCTGTCTGAACTTCGCAGGAAATACTGGATCAGTAATGCAAACTCAGCAGCCAGAAAAATTCTGTCCAAGTGTGTTGTTTGCAGACGATACAGGGCACGAGCTGGAGAACAGAAGATGTCCGACTTACCCCAAGAGAGACTCCAACCCGACCTACCGCCATTCACCAACACTGGCGTGGACTATTTTGGTCCCTTTGAGGTAAAGAGAGGAAGATCACTGGTGAAAAGGTATGGCGTACTATTCACCTGCATGATGAGCAGAGCCATTCACATTGAGGTAGCCAACTCATTAGACACCAGTTCATGCATCAACGCTTTAAGATGCTTTATTTGTAGGAGAGGGCAAGTAAAGTACCTTCGTTCAGATAATGGAACCAATTTTGTTGGTGCAAATGCAGAACTGCAAAAGGCCTTCTCCACAATTGACACTGACAAGGTGCATAGCACACTGAGAACAATGGGCATAGAATGGACATTCAACCCTCCAGGCGCATCCCATCATGGAGGCATATGGGAAAGGCTCATAAGGTCCATAAGACAAGTCCTCTGCTCTGTCCTGAAACAGCAAACGTTAGATGATGAGGGATTGCAAACTGTCTTTTGCGAAGTTGAAGCGATCCTGAATAGTCGTCCTCTCACCACCGTCACCCATGACCCACAGGATTTAACCCCACTAACACCCAATGACCTTCTGCTCCTTAATGCCAAGCCAGTTCTCCCTCCTGGGACATTTGAGAAGAGCGACCAGTACACCAGACGCCGCTGGAGACAAGCACAATACCTGGCAAACATCTTTTGGAGATGCTGGACCTTAGAGTATCTACCCTTACTCCAAGAACGCCAAAAATGGAACACGAAGAAAAGAAACTTTCAGTGTGGTGATGTAGTGTTAGTGGTAGATCCAACTGCTCCAAGAAGTTCCTGGATTCTAGGAAGGATAACAGAGGTCTATCCAGACAGAAAAGGAATGGTGAGAACAGCAAAAATCAAGACTCAAACCAACATAATACAAAGGCCAATCACCAAACTATGTCTGATGTTGGAGGGTGAAGAAACCTAGAAAATGGACCAGAAAACTAAGGTTGTGTGAATTTAAGTTGTTTTAGTTAAAGCATATTTATGAGAAATTGTCTTGAACTATTGTGATGAACTATTGGGCTCCTATTTTGTATATAATTTTGTAATCGTTTAGTCCGTGCCAAACAATTAGGGGCCGGTTATGTAGGAGCCATTCCCTCAGTTAATTTATTTTTGCCATTTCTTAATGCTTGCAATTTTTTGTATTTATGAGACTGTGCCCCCTACAGGCAAAAGATGCTATAAATTGGGAGGCTACCTGGAGGAGGTGTGGCTGACTGGGAGCG
>JAPEKO010000013.1:17029591-17040106 GCA_027576075.1 Cathorops hypophthalmus
GCGACCCCCTCATGCTTCTTGGCCATAGTGCAATCTGGGAAATCTAGGATGAAATCTCAGCACTTTATTATTTTATATTGCATGATGAGGGAGGAAAGACTGCACTTCCTATCACCATAAGCTCAGCTGTTTTAAAGTAACAGACGAGAAAAATCCATGCACTGAAAGTAACAAGAAACTGAACTTGCACAATAATTCAAAATTTATAGACTGCTAAAGACAAAAGGACACCGATAGATAAATCTGTGCAGTTTATATATTCATCTCCAGTTGCATCCCGGAAGCGCAACAAAAATCACATGCTTCCTGACTTCCCAGCTGTAATGCATTCTGGGAAATGCAGTTGAGAATCTCTTAATGCCTTATTCTCTTATACTGCATGAGGAAAGACTGCATTTCCTAAAACTGGTGGTGTGATCTCATTGATCAAACCTTGCAAAGTGAAGCAATCTGGTTCCTTGACCCCAAACTATTTTTCCAAGATTCTCACCCCCATAAATTTGCGACTTTTTAAACTCATAATTTGAGTCCCTCCCCCCTTTCCAAATTCAGTTAGGTGGAATCATGTTTCTATATAGTCATTGGGTATTTTATCAGATACACCAACTATTGAGGTGCACTAGGTAGACAGTTACTTTCTATTGTCCCTCTGTTGCTATGTGTAATTTGCCAGCTCTGTTCCACCTGATCCATCAATGGAAGAGGACCATCATAGAGGCATTACTTACAAGATTTGATTTGGGTGGGGGGCCATTCTCTACATAATAGCAACATTAACATGGTAATATGTGTAGTGCTGGCACAAATGTATTAAGTGCAGCAGGGCTGCTGGTGTTTTTAAACACATACCGGCCAATTTACTAGACAGCTACTTTGTTAGAACACCTTTGTATGCAAACATTCAGAAAATACAGATAATCTTTTTCTAAACATAATTGGAGTCAGTCATTTTCAGACTGTATTTGGAATGCTCACTCACAACATAGTGTTGGCATTATTTTGAAGACTCACTAGGGCATAAGGACAGATAACTGTTGATGCATTTCAGACACTAGAGGGATATTATGCCTCTACATAATCATGCACCAAATATTCATAATTATTTTCTCTGTTGCATAAACAAATGCCAGAACATAATGAACTTAGAATTTTGAAACTCATTACACAATCTGATAAAATGTGTACAGTACCAATCAATAGTTTGGAAACACCTAATTCTTTATTTTTATTAAATCAAGAGACTTCATGTCTTAGAATAATGATGGACTCATTTCTCTTTACTTAGGTGAGTGGTTCTTAACATATGGATTATTACAGTTGCCAAGTAAGGCCATTTACTGTATTACTATTCACCATTTATTATATGATGGTCTAATACCTTAAAATGGCAAGAAATTGCACTAATTAACTTTTGACAAGGCACATCTGTTAATTGAAAAAAGTATTCCAAGTGACTACCTGGTTAGATAATGCTATCTAAAATGAAACATTGTTTTCTAAACATTTTTTTTCACCACCTAATTCCATACATGTCATTTCATAGTTTTGATGTCTTCATTATTGTTCTAAAATGTAGAACAGTCAAAATAACCTACAAACCCCATTTCCAAGAAAAAAAAAAAGTTAGAATATTTTCCAAAATGCAGTAAAACAAAAGCCTGTGATTTGTTAATTTCACATTAACCTTTCCTTTTGTCCATTAAAATTTTTCAATAATTTTACTGACAACTTAATTGTATTTTGTAAATATAAATTAAATTAGGATTTGATGCCTGCAACACACCAAAATAAATAAATAAATAAAAATAAATAAATACTGGGACAGAGGTATCATTGTGCTACATCACCTTTACTTTTAAATCAGATGGGAACTGAGGATACTAATTGTTGCAGTTTTGCAATTGAAATTTGTCCATTCTTGCTTGATACTAGACTTCAGCTAATTGACTTAAGTCAATTAGTCCATGGACTCAACAGTCCATGGTCTTGGTTGTCTAATTCTCCTCTTCATGTTGTGCCAGACATTCTCAAATAGGAAACAGACCTGGACTGGCAGCAGGCCAGTCAAACCCACACACTCCATATCTATGAAGCCATGCTGTTTTCACACATGCAGAATGAGGCCTGGCACTGTCCTGCTGAAATAAGCATGGACATCCAAGGAAGAGCTGTCACCTTGATGGCAACATGCATCTCTCTAAAATCCCAATATACACCCACTACTGAAAATATTTTCTTTGTACATTTGTCAGTTAAATAAAGCTTCACATGAATTAACAAAAATCACATTCTTGTTTTTATTGCATTTTTGAAATTATCCCAACTTCTCCAGAAAGGGGTTTGTATGAATGAGTAGGTGTGTCCAAACTTTTGGCTGGTACTATATTTAGCATCATGGTTAAGAATGAATAATTTAAGTCAATTATTCATTCATTTCCTGTACCACTTATTGACCGTGGGTCACGAGGCAGCTTGAGCAAATCCCAGCTGATGTTGGGTGAGAGACAGGGTATTTGGACAGGTTGTCAATCACAGGGCCTCTTAAAATTTAATGTGTTTTATCCTCCCTGGTATGTTTGCTAATCTGTTATGTAATCTTCATGGTGCAATAATTTTTTTGGATTTTTAAAGTGGGGGGGGGGGATGACACACCAGAATATGAGAATATGATGTGACTATCCAACACTGACATTTTTGGATAAGTACAACTCATCTCTTCACAACACTGAAATAAAAAATTATTAAAAACCTGACAACTCGTGACTGACCACAATGTATGACAGTCTGTGTCAACCAATGTAGGAGTACAGCTTCTATACATTATGTTTTGGTGTACCTCATGATTTCGTAGAGCACTACAGAATGAATTAAATTTATAGTTGAAAATTCAAACAGCACTACAAAATGGCCAATTCACTATATAGTGGGTGAGTGGATATTTTGAATACAGCATACGAGTGCTGCTAGGATTTTTAAATACTTCATTGATGATGACAGACTGAGTACAGTCCACCAACCAAATGGGGGAGAAAAAGAAAGGTCTGGTCAGCAGCAGTTTGGGGAGTCAAATGACCCTAAACCATAACCAAGTCATTGCTTGTTTACCGCAATGCATTATGGGGGATACCTGGGGTCAGCTCCACTGTATTGTTTACTTTCACCCTTGTTAAACACTGCACTGTCTAGACACTGCACTGTCTAATCAGTTTTAACCATGCCCAAAGTGAATTGCTGTGTGCCTTACTGTATCTCCACAACAAAAAAGCTAAATCAGCTACCAGTCAAGAAGAAATTGTTAAGTTTAATCTGCAACAAAAACCTTCAAACTGAATCGAAATGGACAAGTCTTTGTAGCTTACATTTCTCTGGTGGGAAAAAGACCCATTTAAAACTATGACCCAGCAATATTTCCATGGCCTGCAGAATGGCCTTTGGTTACAGAAGATTAACACAACACTATTCATCATCTGAAACTAGCAATATCCTCAAGCACTCAGCAGCCGAATGAGCCTGTCAGACCAATAAAACTCCCAAACCACAAAGGGTTATCATTAGAGTATGTACCTCACTAGTAGCATTTATTAATGTATCACCATCTGGGCCACATACTTAATAAACAGTGGATTAAGTCCTTCACTCTGTAAAACACCAAAAATTAAGTTCAATCCATGTTCAAATAAATCCAGATTAGACTTACAAAAAACAGTTCATTTCTTAAGATTTGATGAGATGTAGCAAAATGTTTCAAAATTAGGAATGAAATTTTGCATACAAATTATTGATGTCCACACATTTTCGTTGATTAAGCCTATAAAGTTTTGCTATACCAGGCCGCAGGACCTGGCAGTAGGCCGAACGTCAATGTAACGTCGCCATGAACACTACAGACATTACAGCCAATTTCAGAGGGGCTACATACAATTCCCAATATTCAGATACATTTGTTTTCTCGATAAAAGTTTAGCTTTATTGAGAAATATACATCCTCAGAAATAAGACACTGAGATTTGATGTTGTACAGTGAAGTAGACTCAGTTTGGACTCCCATTTTTCTCACCAAGCTTGATTTGGATTCTGATTTTCCTGCTGTAAACCATCATGTTATCCACCTCTTTAAGTCACCAATTTCATTGTCTTCCATGACCGAGCACAGCAAAAATCACTCCTCTACATCGCTCTCACATCAAATTAATCTTACATCAGTCATATCGCTCAACTAATGACCCCGGCAATCTCCCACAATGCACTGCGGTGAATAAGTGATGACATAGTTACAGTGGTGTTTGAAAGTTTGTGAACCCTTTAGAATTGTCTACATTTCTGCATAAATATGACCCAAAACATATTTTTCATACAAGTCCTAAAAATAAAGAGAACCCAGATAAACAAATGAAACAATTATAATACTTGGTCATTTATTTATTGAAGAAAACGATCCAATATTACATATCTGTGAGTGGTAAAAGTATTTAACCTCTAGGAATAGCAGTTAATTTGAAGGTGAAATTAGAGTCAGGTGTTTTCAATCAATGGAATGACAGTCCAGTGCAAGTGGGCACCCCGTTTTATTTAAAGAACAGGGATTTATCAAAGTCTGATCTTCACAAGACGTTTGTGGAAGTGCATCATGGCACAAACAAAGGAGATTTCTGAGGACCTCAGAAAACATGTTATTGATGCTCATCAGGCTGGAAAAGGTTACAAAACCATCTCTAAAGAGTTTGGACTCCACAGTCAGACAGATTGGGTACAAATGGAGAAAATTCAAGACCATTGTTACCCTCCCCAGGAATTGTGGACCAACAAAGATCACTCCAAGAGCAAGGCGTGTGTAAGGAAAATGTATAGTTTCAATGCATGTTTGTGATTCATGTAATAATCATTGGCTAGTTCTCTATCCATTTATACTATGTAACGGTCAAAACACCCATCGAATATGTTCATAGCTTAGAAAGAATGTACTAGTATAACCTTCCATCTCTGAGTGTCTGATAGATATGTCTTTAGAACATGATGTACAGCCATCTGTGAGTCTCTGATAAACATGTTTTAGAACACGATATACAGATACACTGATATGTTCTCACACAAACCCAAACACATACACACAGTTTGGACAGGAACTGAAACCTTCAGCTTGCAGAAGTTAAGCGATATCGAAGCATACCCATAAATAGTCAGCACTGCAAGACAGCAGCCAGGGAGAGGACCCTGGTGGCAGGGACTCTCTCTCAATTTCTCTCTTATTCTTATCTTTCCTATTGTCTATTTTTCTATTACTGTTCTATATTTTAATAAACCTCATTTCTCTTGACACAATTTTCTCATTGACCATTATTTCCACCACACTATGGATCTGTGAGACCTCGCTCTGACCATCACTATGGTCTAAAAAAGGAATGATCACCTTCGTTCTGCCAATCACCAAGACCATATGTCAAAAAAGTCACGACCATGACCTCTGGAAGCAGAGCAACTCGCACTATAAATAGCATAGACTGCTTCCAGTTCAGTCTCCTACCTTGAGCGCCTCAGGATGGTCTGAGTGACAAGGATAGTGACGGTCATCCCTCAGTCTCACAGATTCATAGTTACCTTCGTCACTTGCAATCTGTTTCAACCTCACTCTGACCATCACCACGGTCTAAAAAAGGGATGACACATACCAAAAGAGTCATGAGGAACCCAGAATTAATCATTAGAACCTCATTCGGTCACGGACATGAGGGCGGCATCGCCGACAAGAGCTGGGTGAGTTACGTCCACCCTGTAAAATCTGGTAAAAGTGCATAACGTAGCCTATGAAGCCTCTGCACAGATAATAGCCTGCTGCCATACCCTTAAGGGCAGCCCAAGACATAACTACACTTCTGGTAGAATGGGCCCTTGTACCTGAAGGGACTGGTATCCGCTGAGCCCTTTAAGCGTGGGAAATAACCTCCACCAGCCAATGAGACAGCCTCTGTTTGGAAAGCAACAGCCCGCGCTTCGCCACCCCATAACAGACAAAAAGTTGAGAGTGTGTTCTCCTCAAGGACTGTGTATGGGCCAGATAAGACCTCAAGGCCCTGACTGAGCAACTTGTCCTGCTCTGCCTGTGAGGCAGAGGAAGGCTGGAATTGGGACACCTCCAGAACCTGGTTGATGGACTGCTGATAAAGAACCTTTGACAGAAAGGCTGGATTTGGCCAAAGTGACATGCCAGTGCCTCCTGCCTGCCACCTTAGACAGTCGTCACTAACGGAGAGAGCACACAGCTCTCCAATCCACTTTGCTGAACAGAGTGCCAAGAGAAAAGCAGTCTTAAGGGACAAAGATCACAAATCTGCATCTGAAATATGCTCATAAGAACCTTCAGTGAGTGATGTTAAGACTGTGGGCAGATCTCAGCTTGGTGCATACAAGGTGTGACCTGGACTCAACTGGCAGGCTCCCTTCACGAACTGGCCAATCAAAGGATCCTTACCTAGGGGTCTGTTGTCTGCACCCTGGTGAAAGTCTGAAATGGCTGAACTATAGAAATTTATTGTACTCACTGCCTTGCCTGGACCCAAATGGGACTGCAAGAAGTGTAAAACATGGGCCAGCAGCTTGCCCTGTGCCACAAGACCCATGTGAGCACACCAATCTGAAAAGATCCTCCATCTGAGTGAGTAGCAAGCTCTAGTAGACGGAGCCCAGGCATTATTGAATGTCTCTTGAATAGACTCGTCTAGCCACTCAGTGATGGATTATACAGGGGCCAAACCCATAGACGTAGGGCACCAGGGTTCGGATACCAGATCTGCCCATCTGCCTGTGACGCAAGATCATGGTAACTGCCATGGCTGTCCTGTGAGGAAGTACCATTCCGGGCAATGTGTTGTCTCTGTTGATGCAAAGAGATCTACTTGTGCAACACCATACCGCATCCAGATCTAGCTGATGATGTCCATGTTTAGTCTCCATTCTCATGGGATTTGCCCCGTCTTGGAGAGAATGTCGGCAGCTCTGTTCTCCCTACTCAGGATGTGCACTGCCCTCCGTCAATAGAGTTGTGGCCATGCCCAAGTCAGCAACTCCTCCGTCACCTGGAGGCACCGCCAGGACCTCATGCCCCCTTGGTGATTCACATGATACACCACCAAGGTGCTGTCTGTTCTCACAAGAACGTGTTAGTATTGCAACAATGGCAGGAATCTTCAAAGAGCAAGATGGATGGCCTTCAGATCAAGGATGTTTATGTGCTCCAACATCCACAGGTGTTGCCTCCAAGGATGTAGAGCTTGGATGCAAGCCCAAGACACATGCAGCCTCATCTGCTTGTCGTTTTTTGGATGGAGATAGAAAGTGTTGAAGCAGCACTGCAGGGGGCGTGCCCCCAGCAGGCCAAGAGGAATTACTGTTGCTGCTGCAGCCATCAAATCCAGCAGCTTCTGGACACTGTGAGCCATAACAAGACTGCCCAAGTGGAAATACTTCAGCATTTCAATCAAGCTGTTCACTCTCTGTGGAGTGAGAGATGCAGTCATGCCAACTGAGTCACAGAAGATGTCAAGGAATTCCAGCTGTTGGCAGGGTTGCAGGTTGCTCTTGTGGTTGACAGTGAAGCCCAAGGATTGGATGTGGGCCAGAACTGTGTCTGTGTCGCGCATTACCTTCTCTCGAGAGAGGGCGCAGATGAGCCAATCATCCAGATAAGGTAGGATTTTTATCCCTTGAGACTGGAGGGGAGACAGCCCAGCTGACACCACACAAGTAAAAACCCTTGGGGCCAGGGAGAGGCCAAAAGGCAGGACCTGGAACTGGAACACCCTGCGCTTCACATTCCAAGGCAAGAAGGGCCTGTGTTCTGGGCAGATTGGGACATGGAAATGCACATCCTTTAGGTCCAGAGATGTGAACCACTCCCCTTGCCTGATGGACTGCATCACTATTCTTGTGTAGACCATCTTGAAAGGCAGTACCTTGAGATATCGGTTCAAGGGCCTGAGGTTGAGAACAGGCCGATGACCGCTGTCTTTTTTGGGGGAATACAGTATTTGGAGTAGAACCCAGTGTGCTGTGTGCTCAGCAGTACTTCTGAGATGGCACTTTTTAGAAGTAGCTCTTGAACCTCCTTTATGAGTATGGACATCAAAGCTGGATCTTTTACAGATGTTACCTTGACCCCTGAAAATGTAGGGGGTCACCATCAAAATTGCAATTGGTAGCCACGAGCCATCGTAGCCACCACCCAAGGGTCTGGTGCAATCCCTTCCCAAGAGGTCCTTCCCAGCTGTCACGGACAATTGACGGGTGACCCAAAACTCCTATGCAGGACCGCTGCCATGGTCTGCACCCTTGCTTGTGTCCTGCTGCTGTCCTCTTCTTCCCCTGGGTCAGGGCTTTGGGGTTGTACTTTGATCGGGTGCATGAAATCGCTAATCCTGTGGGGCCACAGGGTCATTGCCTGCTGGTGGAGGCCGGGTAGGCTGCTGCAGCTTATACTTACCTATAGGTGCCCAGCTGGCCATTGAAGCTGACTTGCAGCACACATGCTGGACAGCTTCCCTAGATGCTGCAGTGTGTTCAGCACAATCAAGCACCTCTTGGGATCTTGGGTGAAAAACATGCCCAGGCACCACAAGGAGGCTCAGCAGTTCCTGCTTGATGTCTTCTGGCAGGGAGGTTTGTGCCAGCCAAATCTGTCTACGGCACAGCAGAGGCCATAGCATTCCCCACATCCTGCGTCAGCTGGGAGTGGAAAGAAAGAGCTGCATCCACCAGGGCCTTGGCATCTTGATAGTCTGGGCTCAGTGTCTTCCATAGAGCTGCCAGGGTGATGGCTAGAGCGTTACCCATCCAGGCTGCTCGTGCTGATGTATTAAAAGAGTGAGTGGCCAGGTGGTCCGTCTTTGCGCACTCCTTATGAGGGCAATGTTGATTGGGGGATACGCAGACAAGGTTTAGGGATGTCAATGCAGCCATTGATGGTTCAACTGGTGGCATGTCCCCTAGTCCAGTCTCAACCGGGTAACCAGCTGTTGCCAGCTGGCGGCAGCCAGCATGAAAACGGGGGCATTGCGACGACTTGTCCCATGTTGACTTGAGCATTGCTGCATTATCATCTGCCACAAATATAGGAGGTGGTGGGGTAGCGTGAGAGACGCCCTCCCAGACTCCTCCCAAAGGAGCCGAGAATGGTGCAGGTGCCTGAAGGCCCAGGAGCTTGGCAGCACTCAACACCCATGACATCAGGGAGCTGACGGGTCTTTTCCATCCCCATGGAGCAGTCAGCTGGTTTTGCAGAGCCAGAATGCAGGTCTCCCCCAAGGCTGTCCCCACCTGTTGTCTTGCCCATCACTGTGTAAGGAGCGTAGAGGGATAGCACATCCACATCGCCACGCCCATCCTCCTCACCATAACTCTCAGGTCTGGATGAGAGGGTACCCCCCTGGCCTGGGGGCAAGGAAGTAGATGACAAGCCCTGTTGACCTTCCAGCCTGTCCATCCTCTGTGACAGAGCCAGGAGAACTGAGAGGATCTGGGGTGATTCTGTGTTACCACTTTCTGTCACCGTAGCTGAGGCAAGGCGTTTAGCAGGTCTGGGCACTTCTCTTTGGGCAGGGCTGTGGGGGGACTCCCACCACTGGTCACATGAATGCTTGTGTTTGTGCCTATGCTTATTGGAGAGGGATGGCTGGTCAGGAGAGCGTTGCTCCAGCTCTCGCGCACATGGCTGCCCACCTGACTGGCCCGGCGCTATCTTTCCCCCCTGGAGAGGTCGCAGGCCGCACTGCAGGGGTTATCCACATCCTCCAACACGTGGGCAGCTCCAAGGCCCATTGGACACACTCTGTCCCCATCTCTGGAACCCATTGAGGCCCTGCAAATCCTGCAGTAGTGGGAAGCCATCATAGCCACATAGAGGCCTAGGCAATCTGAAGTCTGGAATCCTCCTTTAATAGTCCACCAAGGTATATGGTGGCCCACAACAGTGCATGAATGCACTTAAAGGGTGCACACTAGCCCCACCAACTGAGAACAGTGGTATAGGGTATGCCACAGAATCACAATGGAGGCCCGCACTAGCGTGCAAATGCACTAGCGGGTGCACACTAGCCCCACCAGCTGCCAACAGGGGTATAGGGTGTGGCAGAGGAGGGTGTCGCTGCAGCCACGCGCATCCGGGCTGTTGGCGAGGCAGTCGCACGGCGTGGCGTGGGAGGTGCATGTCGGGAGGTTGGGGGAGAGAGCCTTGAGAGGCGGCGAGGCACATCTGGGTTTAGGAGGACGGAGGCCGCCTGGCAGCGCCTGCGAGCCTCTAACCATGGAGGCAGCCCCCCACACGGGGTGGGAGGAGCACTGTCATGGCCTGCACCTGGACATACCTGATGGAAAAGAAAAACACAGGACACAGTATTATGATGGCCCACATGGATGCAGTTAGTAGGCATTGTAGGGTATCCCCGCCACATATCTCAAACTTTTCATCTTCAGTACTCGAACTGATGATATTTGATCTCAGACTCCGCCTCCTATCCTCAAGGGGCT
>JAPEKO010000013.1:17265895-17278117 GCA_027576075.1 Cathorops hypophthalmus
ACAGACTTCTACATGCTTTGCAAGTGTGAAAACCAGCAAAATCGGCAGCGTATCAAATACTTGTTCTCCCCACTGTAAATAATTTATCCAGAAACCCATACTTTTGGCTAACAGGTACAGATTACAAATATAGCAAAACATTATCCTTGGATGTAAATGCTACATATTACAGGGCCCATGCAAGGTATGAAGAAGCTTGGTTCCACCTTTCACCACTGCCATGTTTGGAAGCTCAAAAATCATGCTTAAAATCAACATCCAATATTTCTGCTGAAACGCCACCCTAGTGTTTGCTCATTGCCAAATAGACAGTCTGATTTATTGTTGATCTACACCACCACCACACTGGGGGGGGTGATAGGGGGCCAGAACTTAATGTGGTCATAAAATATTGAACACTTTAAAAGCTTCATTTTGAAGTACTTGATATGTAGTTTATTTATGCCAAATAGCATGATCTACTCAAAACTTCAAGGTAGAATAGTTTATAAATATATTGTGTTTTAGACCCCCTGCAGCTTTCAGACAATATCTCAAAACACTTACGGTGTGAACTACACTTTTCGGACTGAGCAAGAGGCATGACCTCCAGTTCCCTGAGGTGTATGGACCTTTCATTATGCTGCTGGCTCCACCTTTTCTCCACCAGTTCTGAATACTCGACCCAGTTCCTGCACTGATATACTCCTTGGCCATCATTACTGTTGTTTTGGTGTTGGTTTTGCTCCCTCTGCCATTTTTGCTTGGATTGACGTTCCTCCATCAAATTGAGTTTTCTGTACCAGTGAGCCATGTGGCACTCCGGTACCTGCAGAGCACCAGGGAGCAAGCTAGGATCAGGAGGGGGCAGGCAAGCACTGCCATTATATGAGCCCAGGTCTGGAAAAAAGATGCAGCTAAAATCCCAGTACCGTACTGAAGGCTGGAATGAATCAGGCTGGGGTTGGCTTGACGCATTTGTCCACCAGTTCCTCCCTGGAGCTCTGTCTGATTTTGGATCATACTTCAATGCATCATCGTGAAAGGCTTGCGTTTGCAGTTGGCCTGGATCTTCCAAGTTGCTGTATAGAACACTGGTCTTAATATGTTCATGTTGTCCAGCCGATACCTCTGGCCATGCAGTACTTTTCTTATTACACAGTCTAAACAGAGTAGAACAGATAAGATATAGAAAGAGATATACAAGTGAAACCTAAGAGTACTACAACATAAAATGTTTATTTTGAAATTAACCAAGAAAGAAGAGGGAGGGGGAAGAGGGGAAAAAAAAGCCCCACATGAACCTGTCCATTTCATTTGGACAATCCTATGCAACTCATAACTGCATAACTCCAAATCATGGGTACCTCTTTCAAATTATTTTTTTTTTATGTTTTTGATTTACCGTGGATAAAAGTAAGTGAAACATGCTCAGTGGACTTCAGGTCAGGTGATTGACTCATCAGTAAAATTCTTTGGTCTTCCACGGTCAAAAATTGTGGAAGGTTTTATGTAGACAAAACTATAAAGCACAACTTCCTGAAAGTGCTTTAAAATGTCAAGCAAGACGGTGAACAAGAGAATGCTTGCTCAAGGACATTCACTGAACAGACTTCGGCAAAGGGTGGCTACCTAAAACTGGAACTCTGACTCCATTTCCTCTTCAGTGACTTGCTTGGTTTCCTGTTGAATAGGGGCAGATTCAGTTGTTTATATAATTATGGCAATTTATAATAAAGGAAAGACAAACACTTTTAGGAGACAGACAGACATCAATATATGCAATATGGTTGTGCTCAAAAGTTTACATACCCTGGCAGAATTTGTGAAATATTGGACAGTTTTGGGAAAATATAACATCATGCAGAATATAATTTTTTTTTTTAAGATAAAGCCATTCATCACCACATAACTGTGTTCCCTTTTTAAATAATGACCGTTTACATCCCCTTGAATGTTTGGCCCAATAACATACCCAGGTTTTTAAGGGCAAGTTTCCACACCTGTGATGCGTTTGTCATTAGTGCCCATGTATGAATAGTGAACAAGTTTGTAGCTCTTGGAAGAGCTCTCCGGAAAGCAAAAGAGCAGTCAAAGGGTCTGCAAGAAAAGGTAATTTAACGGTACAAGTCAGGAAAAGGATATAAACAGGTTGCCAAAGATTTGAAAATGCTGGTCAGTGGAGTTCAAAGTAGTAGAGAATTACTGGTTCTGTTGATACCAAGGTAGACCAAAGATTTCAGCCTCAACTGCCAGGAAACTTGGTCAGAATGCCAAGGAAAACCCTCAAGCTACTTCAGCTGAAATACAGGCTTCACTGCAACAAAGTAGTGTGACCATTTCAAGAGCCACAATAGGGAACAAAAATGGATTACACTGTTGGGTTGCCAGAAAAAAAAAAAGCCATTACTGCACCAGTGCCACAAAACAGCACCTAACAGTCATTTGGAGTGATAAGACCAAAATTTAACTATGGTTACAACCATAAACACTGTTTGGAGAGGAGTCAACAAGGCCTGTGACGAAAAATGCACCAACTCTATTGTGAAGCATGGAGATGGATATCTGATTTTTTTTTTGGGAGGTGTGTAAATTCTCTGTGCCTTTGTAGCTCCAAAGGCACAGGGAATTTATTCAAAATTGTTAAGATGCATGCAGCATATCAGAAAATACTGATGGACAATTTGCACTCATCAGCCCGAAAGCTGTGCATGGGACGCACTTGGACTTAACATGAAAATGAGTTGAAGCACAAGGTCAAGTCAACCCTTCACTGGCTACAGCAGAAAATAAGTTCTAGAGTGGCCATCAGTCTCCTGACCTCAATGTCACTGAGCCATTTTGGAGAGATCTCAAAATCATACAGTTCACGTAAAACAACCCAAGAATTTACAGGCCCTGGAGGCTTTTTGTCAAGAAGCATGGGCAGTTCTACCACCTGAGAAAAGAGATCCTCATCCACAACTATCACAAAAGATTGCAAGCTGTGATTGATGCTAAAGGGGGAAAATGCACAGTGTTAAGAACTAAGGGCACATAAACTTTTGAACAGGGACCATCTCATTTTCTTTATTGCTATGTTTTGTTTAATGATGGCACTATTCTGTGATGCATTATGGTTTAATTTGAATACCATTAAAATAAGAGTAATGTGCTTTGCCTGACCACTTGTGTTTTCTTAAAAGAAAGGCACACATTTTAAAAATTCTGCCAGGGTATGTAAATTTGAGCACAACTATATCCATGTAATATACAAATATGTATAGTATATAGATATATATATATAGTTACCTCGTATCAAATCTGTTTACCACATATCCCAGTCTCTTTAAATGACTAAACACCTATTGAGAAGGGGGAGGAAAAAGCCATGCTTCAGAAAAGAAAAAAATGGCATGTCTTTCATAAGTACAGGAACAGTAAATGCATCCATTTCATTCTGGACTAAAAGACTAGTTCCTCCATTTTTCTAGAAAATCATTGTCGGGTAGTGATCACTACAGACAGGCATTGCTATCCCCCCCCCTTTGTTAGACTAGGGTTGAGACAATGGCTGACTGTCATTATGATGTTGAGCCCAGCATCGTGATTCCCTCCCCTACAGCATGAAAAAGCAGCTACAGAGTGCAATGAAGCATGGGTTTATTCAAATTATAATAGCTCCTTGTGCCCGATTTACTAAAGAAAAAAAAAAAAAAAACAGCTTAATCATACTGTTTACCACCCAGGGAATGCAGGTTTTAGTTTAGATGAAAAATTATTTTAAATCTACCTCATTTGTGCCTGCCTCAGTAAAGTAAGGGCTGAGGTCTTTTATTTGTATTACAAAACTGAGGATTAAAAGCTTTACCTACAGAGTCAACACCCTGCTACACCCATCTTGAACAAATTCCTAAGCATCATGTTATTAATCCTTTTTCACCATGTCTCAGCATGCACATTTAACTGAGAATATATTTCTCCTACACAATATTGTAATGACCAGTGGAAACTCTTGCTTCAAATGCAAATACAATGAGAAAATTAGGACTGGCCAGATTTCAAATCTTTTTCCTGATTAGGTAATAAGAGTTAGGAGTTGGGCACCAAAACCCCATTCCAAATTAAAGCCAAATCCAAAGCCTAAATATCTACAAGGACGCATGTACAGTAGCTACTTACCAGGGCCTGTCTACGTCACGCATCAACTCAACGTGTCCGTTTGTTTAGATATGAGCTAGCATGCATGGTTACATGCAGTGTGAAAAATGGATTGTGGTAAATGGCCAAAAGTTGTGTCTTATCTAAAAATATTTGACTAACCATTTTGTAACTGAAAGGATATTTTGGAAATTATATAAAGTGGGTATTGTTTGAATTTTGTTGATTCTGATTATCAAATCCAGTTCGCATCAATTCACCTTTTTGATTCCAAAATGGTCTAAAAGGAGCAATATTAATAATGTTCCACTGAAGGCATTCAATGAAGATATTATATTATGATTCAAAATGTGGCACTGATGTCTAACAAAAGTAGGAGAGCACCGTTACCACAATCAGCAGCACACATTAAGCCACTGATGACCTTTAATAAGGCAGACTGCGCTTTGGATAGCTTTAAAACTAGACTGGAAAGTTTAAAAATATACAATTTCTCTTCAGAATGTGACCACATTTGGAAGAGAACTACTTTTTCCAGAACTTTGGGTTGTGTTCTAATGGGGGACTGGACTACTACATATTTAAAAGTGGAAGGCCATTCATTCAGCAGATGTTTTTGATGGACAAAACACTTGAGCCTGTAATCACAAATGTCTCATTTAGGAAACAAAGGAGAATATCCTGAGGAGTCATAATGGGCTTATATGGGAAATAATCTTTCAAATAGAAAACATAGGTTGGATCTGATTAAAATTATAGTATACTCTGGTTCAGATGAGAGGCCATTAGCAATAGGTGTAAAATGTACAGTAATTTGTTCTCAATTTTACCTACAAAAGTGTTTGTACATGTTTTAAAGGACACCTTAAAATCCTGACAAAAGTTGAGTACTGTATCAAAGCAACATTTTACTTTAAAACATCAGCTTGAAAATCATTTTGACGGTACACTGACTTGTAATAAGGAGAATGCCTTGTCTTCCATTTGAAGTCTGCACCTGATTCACCAGTTACAGCACTATGAAACTCTGGTGGGGCATCCCCAAGACTTCTCTCAAGAACTTTACAGCACTATAGGCAGCAGCAATACCCAACAAGAAGCAAAATCAATATTCTCAATACAGACATTGTGGCAGTTGAGATGAAGAGACCAAAGTAGGCACTGCCGGTAAGCCAGCAAGAGAAAGGAGTGCATGACCGCGCTTGCATCAGTTTGTGTCAGGGACATCTAAGCTTTGTAAGGTTAATTTAGTGACCAATTGTTCTTTGTCCGTTAGCATCCTCCAAAATTAGATACATCGGTTTTCGTTCTGGTTATATTAGCTTAGCATGCTACAATGTAAAGCTCTCTTATGCTAGCATGTAAACCTGTCTCAGCTAGCTTGTAAATTACAGTGCCCAGTGTATGTGCAATATGTGCCTATATCATGCCAATTACACACTACTCCATATCCAAATAATGTATATGGCTATAAAGTGTTCATCTTCAATGTCACAAATAAAACGATGCACTCATGTAAAATCCTGTAATTTTATAGAACAGTGTCAGCAGACATGGTTCTTTGACTTCTGCCGGTTCCATATTCTAAAGCTTTACAAAAAAAAAAAAACAATCACCCATTAAAAACAAAAAACCCACACATACAAATGCACAGCTGTCCATAAACGGAGCTCAAAGTGCAATTTGTATTTACAACAGTGGCATAAAAGTGAATTACACTCTGCAAATGTAGGGGGAGCCCAAGAGAAATACCAATTTTCACAAAATGGCACTTTAAATAAAACTTTAGGTCTATGGCTATTTAACAATATTAAACCATTTTCATAGCTTTCTGGAAGGTATTAAAAGGTTTTATTTGTTTTGCTTTATTTTTTTGTTTTATTTTCAAAAGATATTTTGAGCAAGCATTTGTGCACAATTATTCATCCATGAATCTGGTTCATTTGGAACAGGGTCAAGAATGGAAAAACAAAAAAACCCACCCACCACTGTAGCTACATGTCAGATGCGTGCAGAAACGTTAGATCTGCCCTGAGGACTATTTAGACAGAACAGTGAGGGAATTTAAAGGCCAACAGCAACATGAAGAAATTAAGACTGATCATTTTACTGGCAAATTGAAAAAAAAGCAAGCATGCAATGTCCTCTATTTTCTCTTGAAAATAGATGACAATACAACAAGATCACCTGTGAGCTACTGCTCACTTGCGTATACCCCTGCTCTCACTTATCAGAATGCAAGCAATCAAAGGAATAGGACAATTATGAATGTTGACTTCAAATAAGTAAAGAGCAGGTATTTCAAATAGCATCTTGGTAAACTGTCATTTTGAAATGGCATCAAAAGCCACCCTATAATGTTTGGTAAATACATTCAGTAGGTAAACAGGAAGTTGATGTGCAACAGACCTGAAAACGGTATACACTGTATAGAACCCCAAGCTGAAGATTGGTAACAAGTGGCTATGATTTGTGGTTGCTGAGAAAAAGGGTGTTTCAGACAGACAGACGGATGGAAACCAGTATACTCCCGCTCTGAAGGATATAACGAACATGACGGAGCTGCCGAGTAGGTTCCTTTAGAGCTTAAGAAAGATGTGTGAACTTGCTGACCATAATTTCTGTGGGACAAGAGAGAAAAAAAAGTTTGCCCCAGAACCAAGAGTCCATCAGAAGTAGGTATAATTACAGAAATGTGTTTGCTTTAGGAGGTCTGTACCCAAGAGCACAAAGGACAAGGTAACTAATTTTAATAACTATATCTTGAAAGTACAGCACATTTCAGTGACTATTACTATAGTTAGAGCAGTCACTTGTTAACATTACCTTACTGTTACTTGCATGCATAACATTTATTCCATGAAATCAAGTCGTACATGAACCGACAGCCGACAAGGCACCTAGCACCATGTTGGCTATAAGCCATGTACAACAAGATTGAGTAGAATATCTTATTCTATCCACATTCACTGGATTTTGAGATAGAGCAGCATTTTTTTTTTTTTAAATTCGATAAATAAAAACTTAATACAAAATGTCTGAAAATATTTCCACTCAGAATGCAAAATGACAAGCAATTTGTGAAAAATCCTACAATTCTTGAAGGGGGGGTGGGTTTCTTGCCATTGCAGAGTAAATTTTAGTGTTCTACTGTTTTATAATTTTCCTTTTTCACTGAGTGTTGCCTCTTCAAGCACTAACGACAGAACATTCTGCACCGAAACATGTTTATCTTCTCATGCTCCTTACGTGCGTAGCAGATGTGCATACAAGCCAGCGATTAGACAAGATCCAATCAGCTTTAAAGCTGATCACGCTCCTGGTGCATGATCAGGGTATGCAATTGCAATGACATAATGCAACAGATGTAATGTCTCCTTTTTATCTAGTAAAGAGTATATATGGACTTGAGAACAAAGGGATGGTGTGAGGGGTGTGCCGAACCCTCATCACTTGTCAGTTTCTGCAATAAACTACCTTTCTCTTGCACAAAGGACAAGATTGGTGTTGGTCATTTTTCCAAGACAAATCTTGGCATCCTTGGGTGGGCTGCACAATTTCTGCGGTCTTTTGGGCGGCAAGCGGACCAGAGGATGCTCGTGGAGAAACAAACATCCATCCTCAAACCTTGCATTCTTCAGAGAGGAGGTGGTACATGCTTTGCTACCCAGAGGCAGGAAATGCTGCAGTCCACCATTAAATAGATAGGAACCACCAATTCTGTGACCTTAAAGTTTACAAAATTAAAGGAGTACTGAAATTAATGAAGTTTAATGTCTGTCATGGCAAAGATGCCAAGATGCCATCAGTGAGTCGTCAATGATCTAGAAACTGGGTTTTTAAGATAGAAGTTCCGGGAACTTCAACCTCCGTGACAGCCGAGGATTAAAAGTTTCCCTTAGTTCTTGAGAAAAACTAAGGATTTATACAGACGGGTATACATCTTATGGAAATACAGCAAGTTTGTTAAACTAATGAATACAAGTTGGTTAAGAGGTAGTTTGGTTGAACTTATGACAGGTAGTCACCAGCAAAAGACGGATCTGCCATTGAACAAATCGCCCATGACACGTTAAATTGTTCCTACATAGATAATAAGAACACCAGGTTCGTCCTATATACACTAGTATGCGCTACTCTGATATCTGTGTGCGCGCGCGCACGCACGCAGAGAAGGTGAGTGAGTGGAGATCTCTCCTGTGTGTATTCCTATTTTTAATGCAGCATGGGTGGTGCAAGTTTTATTTCATTATTCTACGCATACAGTTGTCATAGGAGTTTCCCCTCTGTAACAAGGAGTCAAGTAAATTTGAAGTAAAATGGGTTCGTGCCATAACGAAGGCACCGAAGAGACAACACGGCACATAAGGCGCACTCTGGTTGTTCATATGATATAGTCTTAACATTGAGAGTTAATTATGGGGAAGACTCTAGTGCAGTTTGATATCTGGGTAAAAGAATGCAGGTTTCCTGAAAAGGGAAGTTTTAGTACGAGACAATTGGAAGGCTTAAAAAAGGCTTTAGATAAGAAAAGTAGACAAAAAATTTTTTTTTAGCAAACTGGAAAGTGTTTGGAGAGTGAGGCACAGAGATAAACATGTAGGACTTTCATCTGTTTGTCAATGTTTAAAGTTGCAGGCTGATCCTGACCTTAACTCCGCCCTGCTGAGGCAACAACCACCACAGCCAGATGAGAATGATCCAACACTTCTGTTACAACACCACCAGTAGCAGAGGGAGGAGCCCCAGTCCTCACATCATCTATGCCTAGCACACCTCCCCCATAGGCCCCAACGCAGCACCCACTCTACCAAGACCTGGCAGAGGCCACAGGTCCACCACCCAAACACGAGGACTGCCCCACGACATCAGAGCGAGCCATCGCCACTGATGACAAGGAAACAGAGAAAAGCTAAAGAGCATGCAGCAGGCTCACATCCAGAGGATGATGGCGATGAGGTGTTGAACATGCCAATGATGGAAGTGGCAGGGACAGATGGGCCTATGCTGGTTCACCAACCATGGACTCTGGCAGACATCAAGGAAAGCACGACACACCTCCCTAATGTGTGTTAAGTGGGAAGAAGGAAATTTGGGGAAGAGCTGTTGATCTTTTGCAGAAAATTCAGACCTACCACACACAAACAGACACTTACTTATGGCCAAGATGGGCGTAGACTACGGACATGGTAAAGGAAGAGTTAACAGATCTGATTTGTTACAACTGTGGGAAGATAGGACACTTTGCGAGAGAGTGTGTAGCAGAGCAACCCAAAGCTGACTGATGGGCGGGGGAGAGGGATGGAGAGGCAGCTGAGAACAGAGGAGGTAACACCACAAAACCAATCAGGTAGTTCACATTATACAGGCACCCCAGCCTAATCACACAGACATAACCTCCAAACACAGTAAGGTGATGAAAATGTATATCTTTCCTTAAATATGCAGCCTTCCCATTTACTTAGCTTCTGTGCAAACCATTGACAATACAGGGAATAGAATAGAGAATAGAATAGGTCTTTCATTGTCACAAATACAACGAAAATAAAAGTGCTCTCCAGTCAGTGCCTCATTCACTGAGCCTCAAATATAATTTGAGTTAAAAAGAATACATAGAAAACATGCATAGAAAAAGTATAATTTCCTGGTAGATTCAGGAGCTACCCATTCAGTCATTAAACAGGGAGAACTGCATTTACCATTTGAACCAAGTTCTCAAATCAATTTGCACAATTGGGGCAACAGGCCATTCAGTCATAGAAAAGTTCTCAAAATCTGTCTCAAGTCAGGATGAAGACGGACAGGAGGTGGAGCGTTCATTCCTGATCCCCTCTTCCCCTGATCCCCAGTTAATTTACTAGGGCAATATTTAATGTGCAAGTTTGGCTTGGTTCTTACATCCCCAGAGGGCATTACAGTGACAAATACCACTTTGACGTGTGTTTTACGTGAACAAAAACTCCCCGTTTATGTACGAGCGGAAGCTCTGTCCAGACACTTTAATGTAACTCAATACCTTGTGCAGCAAGCACATGACAGAGGTGTAACATGATGTTGACTATATGGAGCATACGGACCTTCACTGCACAGCCCATGTGCATGATGGAAAGGATGCTGCATATATGAGAGTATGGTTTAAAGATGCCTGCGAGTGAGAACATATTCGCCTTAGAGATTTATATTGGTCAAAAGAATATTGTATGTATTCTGTTGAATTACAACACTGCACACAGACATTTGTGCCTGGATTCAATTGGAGGGCATAACCTAATTCCCTAGGTGCTGTTTGATGTCCCATCATCCACACCCTACGTTTCTTTAGCCAAACTAAAGGCAGTCCCATGGGAGGAGGTGGAATGTTGGCTTCGAGGGTGTGAGAGTAAGAAAGCCTCTGATCAGGTTAATACAATGGATCCTTCTGTATTTTATAATCCAGAAAAGGAGGTCTTTAAACAAAATCTCTCTCTATGCTAGTAGATGTACAGCACAGAACTCTTCATGTGCTTAGTGGGGGCTTTTGCAAGCGTCTCCTAGAACATCTCCCCAACCCAAGTCCATCCTAGGCTGGTAGAAATTCCACCAGAGCTCTGGGCCACAGGTGGAATTTAATGAAGCATGCTGAACCAGTTGTGATAACTCCCAAGTCAGATTTTAGACCTAGACAGACAGTACCCACTAAAGCCAGAGGCCATAGGAGGAGTTAGGCCCGTCTTGAAGTCTCTGTTGCAGGCAGGAGTAATTGTCCCTTGACCAGATTCACCAGTGCGCACTCATTTCCTGTAAAGAAATTCGGAAAACCTCCCCAACCTGATGAGTGGTATTTTGTACAAGACTTAAAAACAGTGAACGTAGCTGTCAGACAGTGTGCACTAGATGTTCTGAACCCCTACACCATTCTAGGTCAAGTGTCACCCAATAGTAGATGGTTTTCAGTAATGGATCTAGTGAACGCGTTCTTCAGCATTCCAGTACACAAGTCAGTCAATACTGGTTTGCATTTACATTTGATGGCAAGCCTTACACCTCAACACGTTTGTGCCAAGGGTATTGTGAGTCACCCACTATTTACAACCAAATGCTCACAGAGCCTGGACTCTTTAGTACTCACTCCAGGCTCCACTCTCCTTCAGTCTCCATGCTTCTGCTAAAACAGAAAACTTCACACTTGTCAACACAACGGTGGTTAAGATGCAACACTGTTCCTGTTTGGCATGCCAAACATGACAGTAAAACGTTGTACTGTCCTTAACCCCACTACTTTGCTCCCTACAGATGATGACGAACCACATGACTGCATGCAGGGCTTGAAATTTGAGGTAGTCTGGTCGCCCGAGGCGACTTAATTTGTCGTCATTTGGCAGGTAATTCCTGTCATGAGCCAGCCTGGCTGGCTAGTTGAAAATAAATAAAAAAAATACATATGAAGCGAAGATTCAGACACACCGTCAATTAAAGCTGCCACATATTAAGCGTGTGCCATGTCTGTGTTAATCGATCGGCAGGACGGAAAATACAAAAAAATCCGAATCATATCGTGTACGAGTCAGGCTGTCGTTTTTTTCACGACAGCGCATGCATATAACGCATCTCATTGAATATCGCGGTAATCACGTGTAGTATTAGACCAGGTGAGTGGAGCACAGAAGCACGGCAGGCCAGAACTGAGTTCTCAATGAACTATTTGTTGCTAGGTTTTCAGCCTTTTATCACTTCCCAGCCGCATGCACGCACATCTCTGCTCTCCTCTCCTTTTAAAGGGCGCAGTCACTGGGGAAGACACAAACAGGTTAATCCCAATCAGGTGCAATGATTCCACCATTTATCTTCCCTGACTCTGCCCTCCATTCACAGACCAACGCTTGGCCACGCCCCCACTGCCACATGTTATCAAATTCAATAGATGTGGCCAAATTATTGCCCATTTAAACATGTGTTTTTGTTGTTTACATTGACATCTGCCAAAGCTATGTTGCGATATGGAATTTTCTGAAAGGTAGGCCTTGGCTGCGATATGATTTTTATGGAATAATTTTTTTCAAGTTGATTCCTAGTCAATATGAAGCTCCTAATGCTTTCTCTCTCATAAATGGTTAAATACAGAAA
>JAPEKO010000013.1:18126779-18138819 GCA_027576075.1 Cathorops hypophthalmus
TCTTCGGGTGGGCTACTTGGCTGGATGTCACGGTTCAAATGACCCTAGGTTGAATTTACTCCGAACCATCACTTTAACCAGCTTATTCCACCAGTGGACTCTCTCTTATGCATGAACCAGAATGGCTTCAGAAGAGGAAGATCTACCCTCACTCAGATTCTAACACTGAGAAGAATCATTGAGGAGATGAACAGATATAGATTGGATGTAGTCCTCTGTTTTGTAGACTTCAAGAAAGCCTTCGATTCTATCTGCAGAGAATCCATGTTTGAAATTCTGACCCTCTACGGAATACCTGACCATATGGTGAAAGCAATCCGGGCCCTCTACACCAACACTAAAGCGGCTGTTATTACTCCTGACAGTTTGGCAGACTTTTTCGACATCCATGCTGGAGTGCTCCAAGGGGACACACTTGCCCCTTTCCTCTTCATCATTGTGCTCGATTACGTTCTCTGTATTTCTCTAGATCTACATCCGGAGAGAGGTCTCCAGCTTCAGACCAGAAAATGCCGTAGATATCCCACCGAATACCTTACCGATCTCGATTACGCTGATGACCTAGTAATTATCTCAGAGTGTTGTAAGGGCGTTGAGCTTCTTCTTCATGCACTTGAAACCTCAGCCTCCTGAGTTGGTCTCTCCTGTACCGAATCGAAGACGGAATACATCCCCAACTCTGTAGATGACAGAAACATCTCCTCTCTATCTGGCGCAGTGTTACAACGGGTGGAGGACTTTAAATATCTTGGCTCATACATAATGGACTCATACAAGAATTTTAAGACCCATAAGGCTCTAGCATGGAAAGCCTGCAATTCCCTCGATAGGATATGGTGCTCAGAACTTAACAACAATCTGAAGATACGCCTATTCAAATCTGTGGTTGAGCCCATTCTTCTCTATGGAGCTGAGACCTGGACCTTAACAATGCAACAACAGCAACGACTGGACGGGAATTATACCAACCTTTTGCGTCATGTCCAGGACATTCACTGGTCCTCCCACTCCTCTCTACAAAAGATTTATAAAGAATTACCCCAAATATCCACTGTAGTTAAACAGAGGAGACTGACTTTCGCTGGACACTGCTACCGTGCAGAGGACAAAGTGAAATCCCGTCTCATCCTGTGGAACCCCGGTCGGCGCCCCGTGAGGTCATGCAAGCTGACCTTCCCTGCTATGATCTCAAGGGACACGGGGATCCCGCAGCAGGATCCACCATCTGCCATGGTCGATCATGTGGTGTGGTCGTCTGTTGTGCGGGACAGCTTGGCCAAGGCCACAGGATGATGGTGATTAATCCCAAAGAGCCACCAGGAACTCATATCCCAGGCAGCTCACTTTAATCCCATGGCCAAACACTTAGGGCAGGACAAAACACTAGCCTGAATAATGGCCCGGTTCTATTGGCCAGGGATTCACGGGGATGTCCTTCGGTGGTGTGCAGCATGCTGCGAATGCCAAATAGTAAATCCCACAACCACTCCAAAAGTGCCTTTGCACCCCCTCCCTTTGATCAAGACCCCTTTTGAAAGAATCGGGATGGTTCTCATTGGACCATTAGATCGGTCAACACAGGGATATTGCTTTATTTTAATTCTGGTGAACTATGCAATGGGATATCCAGAAGCAGTGCCTCTCTGCAATATCTCATCACACAGTATCACAGAAGTGCTCTTCTGTATTATCTCCCGGGTCAGGATTCTGAAAGAAATCCTGACAGACCAAGGCTTAGTGGATGGCTTAGTGGAACGCTTTAATGGATGGCTTAGTGGAACGCTTTAATCAAACACTCAAAAATGTAATTTGGAAGTTCATAAGTGAGGATGCACGTAATTGGGATAAATGGCTCTAGCCCCTGTTATTTGCAGTACAAGGGGTCCCACAAGCCTCCACAGGTTTTGCACCATTCAAATTCTTATATGGGTGTAAGCTGCGTGGCATTTTGGACATGCTACATGAAAATTGGAAGGAGGGACCTTCGCCTAATAAGAACGAAATTCAATACGTTCTCAACCTGTGCACCATACACTCACACACTTAACCCAGAAGAATTTGCGGCAGGCACAAGAATGTCAAGTCCGACGTGTTTTCACCCCTGCCCGGCTGTACCCACCTCATAGATCACCACATTGAGACACCCCCAGGGGTGGTAGTGTGCAGCCACCCTTACCGCCTGCCCAAACAAAAAAAAGTGGTCTGGGATGAACTCAAGGCCATGCTTGAAATTAGCATAATCAAGGAGTCCCACAGTGACTGGAGCAGCCCAGTGGTCCTGGTTCCCAAGACTGATGGGTCGGTCTGGTTCTGTGTAGACTATAGAAAGGTCAATGTGGTGTCTAAGTTCGACATATCCAATGCATTGCATTGATGAGCTGCTCGATCAATTAGGCACTGCTCGCTTTTACTCGACACTGGATTTAATGACGGGATATTGGCAGATCCCCTTGACTCCTCTATCCCAAGAGAAAACAGCCTTTCCCACACCATTTGGGTTACACCAATTCATCACACTTCCTTTTAGGTTGTTTGGGGCTCCCGCGATGTTCCAGTGGCTCATGGACAGGGTTCTCCACCTCCATGCTGCCTACACAGCCGCATACCTAGACAACATTAGCATCTATAGCAATGATTGGCCGCAGCACCTTGAACACCTTAGGGCCATCCTAAAGTTGCTGAAGCATGTAGGTCTCAGAGCTAACCCCAAAAAGTGTGCAATTGGGTGGGTGGAAGTATGGTATCTGGGTTTCCACCTGGGTCATGTGCAGGTGCATCCCCAAATTAACAAGACTGCAGTGATTGTGGCCTTGCCTGAGGCCCAAGACCAAAAAGGGGGTGAGACAGTTCCTGGGGCTGGCTGGCTACTATCGTAGGTTCATACCGAATTATTTGGACGTTACCAGCCCACTGACCGATCTCACTAAAAAGGGTGAAAAATGCCAACAGGCTTTCTCTAAGATAAAGGCTGCACTGTGTGGGGGGCCACTTTTACACTCCCCTAACTTCTCTCTCCCCTTTATTTTACAGATGGACATATCAGATAGGGGGCTGGGGGCCATTCTGTCCCAGAAGGTGGAGGGGGATTGTCATCCCGTTCATTGAAAACACCTGACTTTAATTTCACCTTCAAATTAACTGCTAATGCTAGAGGTTCACACACTTTTGCCACTCACAGGTATGTAATAGTGGGTCATTTTCCTCAATAAATAAATGACCAAGTATAATATTTTTGTTTCATTTAAGTGGGATCTTCTTATCTACTTTTAGGACTTGTGTGAAAATCTGATGATGTTTTAGGTTATATTTATGATTTATATCTGTTTAAGTATCTTAAATTAGAGCAAGTTTGGTTCTATTGTTGCCATCACTTTGAGATGCAAAATCATTTGGTTGTCACATTGCCATCTTTACCTGTTTATGAAATAACTCCAAATCAGTCAAACTATTTCTTAATACTAGCCACATCTACATCAGCTGAAAAACTCCACAGCCAATTATGTGATCAACCAACCCATCTCTGCTTACAGTCACTGAACTTCTAATCAAATGCACTTGTTTCCAATCAGTGTATGACCTTTATTTACTCTGGACTGTTCACTTTAATTTATGAAGTTTCACTCCATCATTCACATCTGTGATGTTATTGAGTCATATCTGTGCAATATCTTGTCTTTATCTTGTCTCGCGTCCATCTAGTTTACTTTTCAGCAGCTAGAGTTACCTAGCTGCTGATATGTACATTGCCCAACTCTTTGCCTACAAGATTATTGTCTTTCTGTTCTGTTTTGGTAGCTTTTGTTGACTATTAATAAACACAGCACTGCTATTGCATCCAACTGCTTGACAATGGCATGGCATTCTAACATACGTGAGCCCTGAAAATGTCAAAACCTCATGTCTACAAAATTCTATAACTTGATTTGAGTGGTATGTCAACTTGATGTCAAAGTTTTATAGCCTATATGACTATTCAAATGAGCCTTTATGCTTGTAGTGCTTTATGGTGGTGTTGTGGTTAGCACTGTCGCCTCACAGCAAGAAGGTTCTGGGTTTTAACATATCAGCCGAGATACTTGGAAACTATTTTTTAAATTGTTTCCTGTGTGATGTGCTTGATCATCTGGGTACAGTGTAGATCTTTTTTTTTTTCTTCTCTATTTTCATGTGACACCATTTGTTTTCACCACAATTTTCAGGTGTTGTTATGGTGTTTAATAATGTATATTTGTACTGGCATAGAAGTTAGTCTCAAGAACTTTCCCTTCTACCTCTGAGAAATACTTTTTTTTTTTTTCATTTACTAGTCATGTCAGCTGTATGAATTTTACCTGCTATGGAATTTAATCAGATGTGCCATGCATGCGCCTGGTAATTATGGGCAATTGGCATTCATCAACATACATACACGAGGATGATGAAAATCAGCATTTCCTAAACATTTGTAAATCCAGTGGAAATTTTTTAGTTGGTTTGTCTTATCCAAACATTTATACACAACTTATACAAACATATTAATAAATGAGGTCAACTGTGTTTTACTGCAGTTGATTGCAGGAGACATTCTACAAAATGACTCTTATCTCTGTGTGAATCTTGCTGTTGTGTTGTCGAGAGATGATTATATTGAGAGAGTACTGCCTTTTCAGATGCTGGTTATACAATTTTCCAAATGCGGTCTGGCTTCTGATAATATCTTGAAGTTTGGGGGGGAGGGACCACTTTAAAAGATGTTAGGATACTACAGAACAGTGAACAGTACATTTATACCATTTACCTCATTTGTGTATAAAAATCAGCATTTTCAGTTGTTTCAATGCTTTGTTTGCATTTGGAAAGAACAATATTCAAACAATAACTGTGGAAAAATATCTGTTTTTGCCATCTACATCAAAAGAAAAATAATACTGGCTGAAGCAGTTTGATCCTGAAGCTGGCCCAAGCAGTCTGGAAATTGTAGATGTCTGACTGTTTGTTTTGTCCAATCTCACATGTGATATGCTTCATATATCTAATTTCTTGGAGGATCCATTGTATTCAGGCATGAGTGGATTAGTTCATCAGGCCTTAATATTTATGGGAAGGCCATCACTTTATTTGGCTTAGTATCTGGTTTCAGTGTACTATAGATCTCAGAGACAATCCTTGCACAGTGCCACCTGGCCCTGGAGGAAGTCTCTACAGGGACAAAGGCGTCGGTGTTTGGTACTGATCCCAGCACAGCTGAACAGGAGCGCTTCCTTCTGCAGGAAACATTCTCTCCCCTTGACCGCTACAGCTGGAAATAAGTGGTCCATCTCCATTTCCAAATCCTCACACTGAACACCAATCCTATTTGAAACACACATATAATTTTTTAGGGAAAAATTTCAGTCACAAATTCACATTTGTTTGTAGCCCTTTAGATATGCCACACATGCTAGAAAACACTGCAGTTCTATCAAGAGTCTTCATACATCATTATCTCAGTGGGCCAGAGGTATTGCTAGACACAATGATGTCTGGAGCATACACTATACAAGTTCATCCTGATTTCGACATTATTTTGTCAAATCTCCAGCGTTGAGCCTGAATATAAACATCTGGAATGATGAACGGGCCTTGTAGTCTGGTCATCTGACCAAGTCATGGCAAGAATTTGTGGTACTAATCTAACATGGTGAACATTGTGAAAGACAAAGATATCATCTAGTCCAGTGTTTCTCAACCTATTTTCAATCACGGCACCCTTCAGAAGTATGCAAATTCTCAAGGCACCCCCATATAAAATATACACAGTCACACTGACCATATGCTGACCCTGGGAGTGATGTTGTGACATGGGAAAGGGGGCTGTGAGACAAATTTTGATGATGGATGAGACGGAGATGATCTGCATTAGTGTAACTATTGTTTTTTGGAATTTTAATTCATTTTATTTATTTCAATGTTAGAATATATAATTTTTTGACGGCACCCCTGATGAAGCCAGACGGCACCCCAGGGTGCCACGGCACCCCGCTTGAGAAAGGCTGATCTAGTCCAATCCTGGCATTAGCTGGCTACTAATATATTATTTATTAATTTATTAATTATTATTTATAATGTATTAATTATTTATTTACTTGTATATTATTTATACTATATACTGTATGTATGTAAAATATTTTCATAAATACGAGTGCAAACCATAATGGCTAAGAATGTCTTATTTTGTAAATTATTAGACACAACTATTAGACACAAGAAAACAACTATTAGACACAAGAAAAGTAACAGCTACATTGCTGGTACATTCCCCAAATCTCTTTCCTGTTTATAAGCACATCAAATTCAGGTTGATGTATAGGATAGCTGGCTACTAGTGACATAAAATCTATCTGGATCATGGGTCAAGGTCACCAGAAGAAATTGAACTTGGTCCCTTTATGGTTTTCATTTCATTTAGCTCCAGCTATAGCATGACAATCAGAACCACTAACAGATTTACACTGGACAATCTAATATGCATAGGAAATATAGCATAATTTCCACATGACACTTAGCTGTACCTCATCTGCAGCAAAAGCTTTTCTAACTTATTTTAAATCATGTTAATTGGAATGTTTTTCTCTTGTCATTCTCACACAACCCTTTAAAAATCTAAAATGTTATTGAAAAAAAAAATGAAGCATGTAGTGAGAAAGTAAAATAGTCTATTCCTAGCACTGAGAGAAAAGTGACAGAAAAAATGATAAATCACAGCAAAAGTACAATTAATAAATTTAACTGTAAATGTACACTCACAGAGCACTTTATTAGGAGGAACACTAATACTGGGTAGGGTCTCTCTTTGCTAAAAAAAAAAAAAAACAGCCTCAATTCTTCATGGCACAGATTCCACAAGATGTTGGAAATATTTCTTTGAGATTCTGGTCCATGTTGACATGATTGCATCACACAATTCCTCTAGATTAATTCAGGTGCACTTTCATGCTGCGAATCTCCTATGTTACCCCATACCCAAGGTGTTCAAAAGGATCCTGTGACTGGGAGGCCACCGAAGAGCACTGAACTCATTGTCATGTTCATGAAACCTGCTTGAGACAACTTTTACTTTGTGATGGCAAATGGAGGCCATGAAGGGATGCACACTATCAGCAACAATACTAAAAAAGGCTGTGGCATTCAAGCAATGAATGATTGGTATTAACAGGCCTAAAGTATGCCAACAAACATTCCCCACACCATTTGTGTGCCTCAACACAAATCAAGATTCCTGAGTCTAGGCTATGTTTTTCTAGTCTTCAACTTTTGGTGAGCTTATGCCCACTGCAGCCTCATCTTTCCTTTCTTGGCTGACAGAATTGGGACCTGACCTGGTCTTCTATTCTTGTAGCCCATCTGCCTAGATTTGATGTGTTGTGCAAAACTGTACAGAGCAGTTATCTGAGTTACTGTAGAAATACTCAAAATAGGCTATCTGGTATAATCATGCCATGATCAAGGCCACTGAGATCACATTCCCTCCATTCTTATGGTTGATGTGAACATGACCTGAAGTTGCTGGCATAATTATGTGCACTGCATTGCTGCCACATGATTGGCTGATTAGATAATTGCATGAATGAACAGGTATACAGGTGTTCCTAATAAAGTGTTTAGTAAGTGTAGAGATGCAGGGTTTGAATACTATTGTATATATTATGGTATCATTATAGACTCATTGAGATACTTTGTTTCTCATGGAGGACCTTGGGATATTAGTCACAAGTGATAGAAAAAAAAGTGTGAGATTGACAAACAGGTAAAGCAAGAGCTCAATTTGAAGCTGTCTGTTTAGTGATCAGTTTATGTTCCTGTTCTTACTTATGGTGAGGAAAGTGACCAAAAGAACAAGATTTCAACTAAAATCATAAATTAGGTTCCTCTATAGGATTGTTGGGCTTACTATCCATGATAAAGTGATCTGGGAGAGTTTCGGGTAAAACTGCTGTTCCTTTGAATCATGAAGAGCTAGTTGAGGTGGTCTGGGCACTTTACAAGGGTGCCCCCCATCGGCTACTGCTAGAGCTGAATCAGGCATAATCGGCTGGATGGGGTACCTAGCATGGACCCATGACCCATTGGAAAGATTATATCTGGAGATCTGGGTACACTTGAGGAGGAGCTAGAATCTATAATCAGGGACTAATCTTCTCAGCCTATTGCCAGTGTCACTCCCAACAGGAACAGTGGACAAAAAAAGAAATCTGTGCTTTTCAAAGTCAGTATCTCACATTAAATGTGACTGACAAGTTATGTGCATTGGCCAAATTAGTGCTGCCTTAAGATAAAGCATCGCAAATCAATTCAAAGGAACACAGCAATTATCTGGCTCATCATCTGTTGGAAGCCAGATTAGTAAAATACCTAGGCAAGGCATGGTAAGATGTAAATAACATGAAAACAACAATGAGGTGATTTGATTAAAAAACATACATTAAGAACTTACAAAATGTAACCAAATAAAGATATTCATAGAACTGTACTTCTGTGACTGCAGACTGTGTTTTAAAGAGGGTGAGCAGTGTTGTCTATGATGCTGAGCCACTTTATTGGACAAGTCTGGCTGCATACTCAACATGGATCCAAATTTTCTGATCATTTTCCTGATTCCTTTAGGTTTCTTCTGATATGATGTTCCAGCCCAAGCACACCACTGTTGATTCTCTTCTGACCTCCGTTGTACAGAGACTTAGAGTGCCGTACCCAGTCTAGTTGATGCACTACCAGATACTGTACTTTTACTGCTGTACCACCTCTATGCTAATCTAAATAGAGTCAGAGTTTCCCTCCTGATAAATGTAGCTTAGACTGAACATCTACAAGCTGCTAAAACACAAGCTAAAACAGGTAGACCATACTTGTCAACTGATAGCTCTAAATAATTTTTGAAATTACCATGAACAATGTTACATCACAGATAAGTTGTTTTTAAGGAAATAACATAAAAGTAATTAAAATTGAAAACCTCATCTACTGATCAGTTTAATCAAGTAATAAAGAGGGTGGAAAATAACTAGGCAGCTGGCAAAGATGGTCTACCAGTTTGTCCAGCTCAGCCTGTGTTTTCATAGTTGGTAGCTAATCAAACATAGCTAGATTTTCAGCTGGGCGATTATGGATTTTATTTATTTATTTTCATCTTGACTCTTTGGTAAACACTAGACAAGAAGACACCCTGGATGGTACATTTGTCCATTGCAGAGCGTTATGCACTCATTCACTCATTTATGCCTAGGGAACATTTCTAGTCAGTCCACCTACCATGCAGCCAATCAACCAACTCGTATACTTTTTGGAGTTGAGAGGAACTAGGATTTCATGTGGACAGTAGCTCAGGTTTGCACCCTGGGACCTGGATCTGTAAGGCACTATCTACTGCAGCACAGCACCACCCAATTGACATATTACACATAAATAACTGTTGTGTTGTCTTGGACTGAATAAATAAGAGAAGATTCTGCTGTGTGTTGCTGTCTACATTAGTTTCATAATGACATTGATATTATTGAACAACTTATTTTAAAAGCAACATTTTCTTTAATATCCTCACCCATTGAAGGCATCCATATTGTTAATGAAAGGGAAGAAGGCAGGTTCACAGATGAGGCCAGCATCCTGGCATGTCTTTACACATGATGAAGTCTCAGGACTGAGGAGCAGCCTCAGGGCACTGAGAGGGGGCCAAGATGATGGAGCACTGATGTTTGAAGCCCATACCACACCTGTGCAATTGGGCATGAGGATGAAAGGGTTCGGTGGATTCCCTGGCCACAGTTTGGACTCATTGGCTGATGGAAAGGGGCTATTGATGCGACAGAAGTCCTTTGTATGGATAAAAAAAAAAATCACAACACAAAAATAAATGAATGTCATTGATTAGCATGCTGACCTAATTAGTTCATGTCAGTAGATGATTTGTAGTGTGTGTGTGTGTGTGTGTGTGTGTGTGTGTGCGCGCGCGCATGTGTATGTACATAAACAGAAAGCATACCTGATGATGGATGTAAGCATTCAGTCTTTCTAGCATTCCTTCAGAGGTGTATTCATAAGGCAAGAAGGGTTCTACCTGCGCATATATACCGAGACGCAAACATCACTGATGTAATCAATATTCATAATCAGGAACACATTTTTGCATGTGATTGAAAACAGTATCTCTGAAGTAACTCAGAAATGTCACAACCAGACACAAACAGCCATTCGCACTTATGGACAATTTAGAATAGTCAGTTGAACTAAACATCATGTATTTGGACTATGGGAGGAAACCAGAGCACCTGGAGGAAACCTATGCAGGCATAAGGAGAATATGCAAACTCCATACAGAAAGGCCGCAGTCGGCCACGACGTTCAAACCCAGAATCTTCTTGCTGTGAGGTGACAGTGCTAACCACTGCACTACTGTGCCAGTCCACAACTGATTTCAATTCTCAAACATATTTTATGGAGAGATGTAAGCACAATTTTTCCCCATTCTCATATTTATTTTTTATGTGGATATGAACTATAGTATTGCCTAAGTTATTTGCCAGCAAGGATGTTGCTGATGTCTGCAATGTTCTTTATTTGCTGCTCAACCATTGCAGACCATTGTGTTTGACTGTCTACACACACTTGGGAAGTGCACTGAAATTATACTTCAGAAGGGAGGATTGATTGATAGTATCTGCTGCTTGTGGGGGGAAATGTGTAAAGCACTCCAGAAGTGATTAACACAACTGGCAGGTCAAAATTTGGAACATGGTCAACTAGTATCAGCATGGGTTGGAAGCCATGTTAACCCAGATGGACTAATAATTCAAGCTGAACCAGCCAATAGTTACTGTGCTAATAGTGCAGTGTGCCATAGTGGAGATTCTAATATTCCCTAGTGAGCCAAGATTGTGCCTCTCCGAATTTGCCAAAGGCAGATAAAGGTGATGCTCCGATTTGCTCTAAGATGGTTGTTAAGGAGCAGTTTAACCCTTAAACAGCTGGCACACCCACATCAGTGGTCATCATTGTAATTCCAATATTTAGTGTTCCTAAATTAATCTCCAACTCCAAGGGATTACAATGAGTCTTCTTGACAAAACAGGTTCACAAGGGGGCTCTTTCAGTAAGAAAACCAGATGTTGATGTCACCAGCATTGCTTTGCATTCATTGAGCTATACAGCTAAAATGTCATACCTTGTTTTTGGCTTTCCATTCTTGACATTATGAAGATATAATATTATGAAGATATAATTCATGCCCTTGTATTTATGTACGAGTATGTACTGTAATTCTGTACGATTGTTAAAATGTGTGTTACCACACAGCCACTAAGTCACTAAATTGAAGCCTGCTGTTAGTCAACTGTGAGCAAGATTTATCAGTAATTTCTCAAACAAGGTCAAGATAACACAATCACAATACATTGAAACTATATCAAGAAACAAGGAACCCACATTCATGAACCGCAGTCCTTAGGGTTGCCTGCCATTTTTAACAAAAAGGAAAAGTGACAAACTGGCCTGTAGATGTCCACAATTCTTAGTATAAAATGTGAATTAAAAAAAAATCACTGAAATCTGATCCATTTCACAAGCATGAACATAAAAATAATTTAGTAGTTTAATGTTTTAAGTGAATTTCAGCTCACCTTAGCTTTTAGGATTTCCTTAACGGTTGCCTCAATTTCCTCTGAGTTGTTATAGTCCACAGTAATGACATGCGGTCTGCCAATGTACTGCTCAGTGTAGGGGTGTTGAGAAGACACCTGATTAAGACAGGAGAAAAGATAAAAATTGCACAGGATTATCATAACAAATATATACTGTGGGTTAGGAAGTGTGTATGGAAGTGAGATGCGATACTGACATAATATCTTAACAATGCTGCTTAGCCCACACTGTGAGGACAGAGGGGCTGACACACTGTCTGACATATTACCTCAACTTCTGTGCAGACGTGGTCTCCCCTGCTAAGACTGTACGGTGTTACCCTAATAACAAGCCATGGGTAACACAGGAAGTCAAAGCTGTCCTCAACAGGAAGAAGGCCACCTTCAGG
>JAPEKO010000013.1:19073129-19085548 GCA_027576075.1 Cathorops hypophthalmus
TCTGGCCTGTTTGTACAGGACTCTGTCCCCACTTCTGTAGGCCTCCTCCTTGGCCTGGCGAAGCTGCCTGAGTTTTGTGGTGAACCAGGGCTTGTTGTTGTTGTTGTTGTTGTATGTGCGGAAGGTCTTGGTGGGCACACACACATCCTCACAAAAACTGATGTCACAGTATGTCAGTTCATGCAGGTCTGAAGCTACAGCCTCAAAAACACTTCAATCAGTGCAGTCAAAGCAGGCTTGTAGTTCCACTTTGGCCTCATCGGACCATCTCCTCACTGTCTTTACTACAGGCTTAGCAGATTTCAGTTTCTGCCTGTAGGTCGGGATAAGATGAACAATGCAGTGATCAGATAGTCCCAAGGCTGCACGGGAGACAGAGTGGTATGAGTCCAGTGTAACAATGGTCCAGAGTGTTGGTGTCCTTGGTGGGACATTTAATGTGCTGTTTATATTTTGGTAGTTCATAGCTGAGGTTTGCTCTGTTAAAGTCCCCCAAAACAATGAGCGAAGAGTCCGGGTGTTTTTCTCCATGTTGTTTATCTGGTCAACGAGGTGTTGTAATGCCTCAGTAACACAAGCCTGAGGAGGGATGTAGACTCTAACCAGAATAAACGAGGAAAACTCTCACGGAGCATAAAACAGTTTGCAGTTTATGAATGTCTCCAGATGAGGACTGCATGATTTTGTTTAGAACCGTGACATCAGTACACCAACCTTCATTAATGTAAAAGCAGACTCTGCCTCCCCTCATTTTCCCCATGAGCTCCGTTTCGCAGTCCGCTTGGTGCAGGTGAAATCCAGGCAGGTGGAGAGAAGTGTCTGAGATGTGCTCACCGAGCCAGGTTTTGGTGAAGCACAAGGCAGCAGATCTGTTAAAATCCATGTTGATTGTGTTGAGGAGCAGTAGTTTATCCATTTTGTTGGCCAGAGGGCAGACGTTAGCCAAGTGAATAGACAGGAGCGCAATGCGAAACCCCCACTGCCTCAGCCTGATGAGCATGCCAGCTTGCTTCCCCTGGTGTCTCCGGCGTCCTCGGTGGAGACCATAGGGAGCTGCTGCTCCTCCAACAAGTAGCTCTGGAAAACTTTCCAGATCGATGAAAACCGATGAAAAAACTTTACTGGTGGTTATTCTAATGTTTGAGTTCTTCTCTGGAGTATGTGACCAGAGAAGAAGTGCAAAAAACACAACAAATACACAAAAATGTAGAAAGTACAAGAGAGCGAAGTACCGAGGCAACCGTCCGCGGCGCCATCGTGGACATTATGTGTATATATAGGTGTTATAATGTAAACACACAAGTCCTGGAATGTAAAGCACCTGAAATGTCTGGAATATCTCAAATATATAGCTGACCATAACTGGTAGAGCAGCTGTTAAAACTTTAAACAAACTCAACTCTTTCCATTCTTCCTGCAAACAGGTCTTAACATGTGCAACAGTATGGGGTTGTCACTGTCATATTTTTCATTTCAAAATTCACCACACAACTTGTTCTCTATTTGGAACAGAGGGGACAGGCACCCTCTTCTTCCACAGCCATTCCTTTGTAATGTGTGCAGAATGTAATTTTCCATTGTGTTGTTGAAATATGCATGGGCATCCTTGGAAAAGATGTCATCTTGAAGGCAGCATATGTTGCTCCAAAATTTCAGTGTATTTTTCTGCATTAATTCTGCCATCACAGAAGTGTAAGTCACCTTTACGTAGAGCACTGACACAAATCCATATCATGACAGACCATGGCTTTTGGACTTGTTGCTCGTAACAGTCTGGATGGTCCTTTATGTTTTTGGTCCAGAGCACATAATGTCCATTTCTTCAAAAAAAAAAGACATTTAATATTTTTTCGTCTGAGCATAATACACATTTCCACTGTATGATGGTCCATCCCAGATGCCTCTGAGCCCAGAGAAGTTGATGGCTCTTCTGGATACAATTAACATGAGGCTTTCTTTTTGCACAGTAAAGTTTTAGCTGCCATTTGCCTATGTAACTCTGTACTGTAGTGCTTGACTAAGGTTTGCCAAAGTAATCCTGAGCCCATGTGGTTATATTTGTTACACTCCGCCCTGGACATCCGCTCCTGAGCTTGCGGATCTTCCATGTCTGCTCCGATCCGGGATGGGAATTCCATCCTGTCTGCTTCCCCGTTCAGCGAGCGCTCACCTGCATTCACTTCCTGATCACCGCTGCCTTTTTAAATGCCTTTCTCAGCCACAGACAGTGCCAGAATGTCGCGTATGTAGAGTCTAGCCATTTTTTGCCTTGAGAGTTTTTTTCATGTTTTTTCCCTCAAGGTTTTTCATGTCTTTGCCTGCCTCGTTTTCCAAGTCAAGGTTCACATTTCCTTTTTATGCCTGGACTATTTTCATTATTGTTTCTTAAACAAGTTTGGTTTACATTTTTGCCATGCTTTTTTCTGGATTAAACCTACTACGCTTCTTGGATTACTGTCTGTGTGCTTATTCTGCTTTTGGGTCCTAATTCCCCACACCTCCAGTAACCTCAACAGTACATTCTGGCCAGCATGGATCCAGCAGAATTCACCCATCTGACAGCGGCCGTCCAACAAGAAGTGACTCTCCTCGGGACCCATCAACAAGACCTACGACAAGTCAATCAGAACCATGCCACCTTGTCTGACTCACTCAACCTCCTCACCACGCAGATGCAGCATTATCAAGCCATGCCTACCCCTGCCCAGCCATCACCGACTCCAGCTCCTGCCACCGCCTTTCTCCGCAAACCGAGACTCCCAGCGCCTCAATCCTATGATGGAGAACCAGGTACTTGCAGATCTTTCTTGTCTCAATGCTCATTAATCCTAGAGCTTCAATCTCTTGCCTTCCCCAGAGAATGCTCCTGGGTAGCATATACCATCACGATCCTCACTGGCAAGGTCAGGGAGTGGGGAACAGCGGTCTGGGATGCCGATGAACATTTCTGCTCCAACTTCAAAGATTTCTCTGAAGAGATGATGTGAACTTTTGACTGTTCTTTGTCCGGCCGGGAGGTGGCAAGAGAACTCATGGAGCTGCGGCAGGTGTCCTGGTCTACCTCAGACTGCACCATCAAGTTCTGGACATTGGCAGCACCATGCGGTTGGAATAAGACTGCCCAGGTCGACGTGTTCCTGCACAGCTTGTCTGACGCCATTAAGGATGAGCTGGTATCGTGGGAACTGCCATCGGACTTCTCCAGCCTCATGGACCTCACCAACCATATCAATGCCCGTATCCAGCAATGGAGGAGAGAGAAGACTTGCCCCAGCTTCACCTCCTCTCCATCTCCCTCCTCGTCCGTCAAACCCATGCAGGTAGACTGGGTTCGGGTGTCAGCAGAAGAACGACAGCACTGGCAGAGCACAGGGGCCTGCTTCTACTGCAGTCAGCTGGGACACATCTGCCAAGCCTGCCCATTAAAAGGATGAGCCCACCAGTGAATCGAGGGGCCCTGGTGGGCAACACTTGAAACCAGCCCGCCACTGATCAACCGTTACTCCCTGTCATCCTCATCATCCTCGACAACTAGCATCACCACCTCCAGGCCCTCCTCGACTCAGGGGCGGACAGGAATCTGATCTGCTCTGCCACTGCCAAGTATCTGGGAATCCCACTACTCACTCTCGACATTCCTCTCACTGTCCTGACATTCAATGGCACTGGCTTGACCACCAACATCCACCTCACCATCCCGCTCACCCTGAGGATTTCCGATAATCATTCTGAAACCATCCAACTTCACATCATGAACGACCCCCACATACCAATCGTTCTAGGATTACCTTGGTTAATGCAGCACAACCCCCACCTAAACTGGGCCAACAACACCATCTTTGGCTGGAGCCAGTCCTGCCTAGCTTCCTGACTGAACTCTGCTCTGTCTCCCACCAAGCCACCGTAGCCTTCAGCTAGCGAGTTTCCTGACCTCTTTCATGTGCCTCTGGAATACCTGGACCTAAAGCTTGTCTTCAGTAAGACTCGAGCAGTGTCTCTCCCTCCTCATAGACCCTATGACTATGGAATCGACCTCCTGCCCAGGACAGCGCCACCCAAAGGACGACTCTACTCTCTTTCTCCCATCAAAAGGCAAGCCATGGAGAAGTACATTTCCGAGTCCTTGGCAGCTGGGATCATCCACGCTTCCTCCTCCCCAGCAGGAGCAGGATTCTTCTTCATGGAGAAAAAGACACGTCGCTCTGCCCCTGCATTGATTATCAAGGTCTCAACACCATCATGGTCAAGAACCATGACCCACTACTGGTCATGACCATGGCCTTTTAATTACTCCAGAGAGCCAAGGTATTTACCAAGCTGGATCTATGTAATGCTTACCATCTCATCAGGATCAGGGAGGGAGATGAGTGGAAGATGGCCTTTAACACTGCCACAGGTCACTACAAGTACCTCGTAGTCCCCTTCAGCCTGACCAACACTCCTGCAGTCTTCCAGGCACTCGTGAACGATGTCTTAAGGGACTATCTCAACATCATTTTCATGTACCTGGATGACATCCTGATCTTCTCTCACTCCTGGGAAGAACATCGGGGTCACATCTGGCAGGTCCTTCAGTGCCTGTTAGAGAACAAGCTGTTTGTCAAGTTGGAAAAAAAGGTGAGTTCCACCAGAGCTCCATCTTGTTTCTGGGGTTCATCATCTCCCCAGCAAGGATCCAGATGGACCCCCTAAAGCTTGAGGCAGTTGTTGACTGGCCCACCCCATCCTCATGGTGAGAGCTCCAGTGTTTCATGGGGTTTGTTAACTTCTACAGGTGCATCATCCACGACTTCAGCACAGTGGCTGGACCTCTCATGGCACTGACCTCAATCAAGAGCCTGTTCAAGTGGGGGGAGGAAGCAGAGAAAGCCTTCTCCATGCTCAAATGTAAATTCACCACAGCACCCATCCTCACCATACCTGACCCGGTCAAGCAGTTCATTATGGAGGTCGATACTTCCGAGTCTGGGACCGGAGCTATTCTTTCCCAGAGGACCAATGACAAGGTCCACCCCTGCTCCTTCTCTCACCAGCTGTCCCCTGCTGAGCAGAACTATGACATCGGTGACAGAGAGCTGTTGGCCACCAAGCTGGCCATGGAGGAGTGGAGACACTGGCTTGAAGGGTTGGATCTCCCCTTCATTGTCTGGACCAACCACAATAATCTAGAATAGCTCAAGTCTGCCAAAAGTCTCAACTCACATCAATCCTGATGATCTCTCTTCTTCTCCCGATTCCAGTTCACGCTCTCTTACCACCCAGGATCCAAGAAAGGCAAACCTGACACCCTGTCCAGGATATCCTCTTCCCACCATGAGGAGCCTAGAATGCCCAAAACCATCCTCCATCCACACTGTCTGATGGAGGCCATCCTACTTGAGGTAGAGGCGTTAGTACAGAAAGCCCTGGAGCAGGACCCCGGGGCTGGTAATTCTAGCAATATACAACATATGTTTGTTCCCTGTTCTGTGCAAACCCAGGTGCTGCAGTGGGGTCATGGCTCCAAGTTGGCTTGTCACCCAGTGGCTGCTCGAACCCTGGCACTCATTCAACAACACTTCTGGTGGCCATTGATCAAGGAAGACATCCAGGAGTTTGTGGCAGCCTGCGACACGTGCCTGGAACAAGACAGCCAATCGACCCCCTGCCAGCTTGCTGAGACCCCTCCTGACTCCTTGTCGACCCTGGTCACACTTTACCCTGGACTTCATCACAGGACTCCCCAACTCAAGTGGCAACACATGCATTCTCAGTCATTGACCTTTTCTCTAAGTCAGTCCACTTCATCCCTCTGCCCAAGCTTCCCGCAGCTAAAGAAACTCATCCTCCACATCTTCCACATGCACGGATTCCCCTCTGACATCATCTCCGACCGGAGTCCTCAATTTACTGCACAGTTCTGGAGGGCCTTCTGCAAACTCATTGGGGCCACCTGTAGTCTCTCATCAGGATTCCACCCTCAAACCAATGGCCAAGCAGAACAGGCAAATCAAAACTTGGAAGCGGCACTCAGGTGCATGGCATCCAGGGATGCCGGTTCTTGGAGTAAGTACCTACCTTGGGTTGAATATGTTCACAACACTCTGCCTTCATCTGCCACAGGTCTCTCGCCCTTCCAGCGCTCCCTAGGCTACCAACCACCACTCTTTCCCAACCAAGAGGAGGAGGTCACCATACCCTCAGCCCAGACCTTCATACGCCACTGCAGGAGGATGTGGGCATTGGCCTAGAGAAGACTCCTATGCTCCACCCTAGCATCCAAGAGGCAGGCCAGCAAAGACTGCTCTAAGGCACCTGCCTACTGGGTGGGGCAGCGAGTCATGCTCTCCACATGCTATCTGCCTCTCAGAACCATCTCCCGCAAGCTGGCTCCCAGATCTGTAGGACCCTTTCTTGTCAGTAAGGTAATCAATCCATGTTTTGTCAAACTGGCGTTACCACTCACCATGTGACGCGTTCACCCTACATTTCCATGTATCACAGTTGAAACCTTTGGTCTCCAGTTCTTTGTCTTTGGGGTTATGGTCCCGAGGAGATAAGTTGGGTCCCCACCAGGTTCATACTGGATCCAACACTTATCACGGAGTTCCAACACCCTGATGCTCTTCCTAAAGCGCCTGGAGGTGCTTGTTGAAGGGGGAGGGGGAGGGGGTACTGTCATGCTCTGCCCCAGACATCCGCTCCTGAGCTTGCAGATTTCCCATGTCAGCTCTGATCTGGATCCAGGATGGGAATTCCATCCTGCCTGCTTCAGCGAGCACTCACCTGCATTCACTTCCTGATCATCACCACTGCCTTTTTAAACACTGTTCTCAGCCACAGACAGTGCCAGAACGTCTTGTATGTAGACTCTAGCCATTTTTTGCCTCGAGTTTTTCCATGTCTTTGCCTGCCTCATTTTTTAAGTCAAGTTTCACATTTTGAATTTACCTCCGGGGATTAATAAAGTGATTCTGATTTCTTTTTATACCTGGACTATTTTCGTTATTGTTCCTTGACCAGTTTTGTTTACATTTTTGTCACACCCTTTTCTGGATTAAACCCACCATGCTTCTTGGATTACGGTCTGTGTGCGTGTTCTGCTTTTGGGTCCTAATTCACCACACCTCCAACAACCCTAACAGTACGTTCTGGCCAGCATGGATCCAGCAGAATTCGCCCATCTGAGAATGGCCGTCAAACAACAAGGGACTCTCCTCGGGACCCATCAACAAGACCTACGACAAGTCAATCAGAACCTCGCTACCTTGTCTGACTCACTCAACCTCCTCACTACACAGATGCAGCATTATCAAGCCATGCCTGCTCAGCCGTCTCTGACTCCAGCTCCTGCCACCACCTTTCTCCACGAGCCGAGACTCTCAGCGCCTCAACCCTATGATGGAAAACCAGGCACTTGCAGATCTTTCTTGTCTCAATGCTCATTAATCCTAGAGCTGCAACCTCTGGCCTTCCCCACAGAACGCTGCCGGGTAGCATATACCATCACACTCCTCACCAGCAAGGCCAGGAAGTGGGGAACAGTGGTCTGGGACGCCGATGCACATTTCTGCTCCAACTTCAAAGATTTCTCCAAGGAGATGAGATGAACTTTTCTTTGTCCGGCCAGGAGGCGGCTAGAGAACTCATGGAGCTGCGGCAGGGGTCTACCTCAGACTACGCCATCGAGTTCCGGACATTGGTGGAATTGGGAGGTTGGAAAGAGACCACCCAGGTCAACACGTTCCTGCACGGCTTGCCTGACACCATTAAGGATGAGTTGGTATCACAGGAACTGCCATCGGACCTCTCCAGCCTCATGGACCTCGCCAACCGTATTGATGCCTGTATCCAGCAACAGATGAGAAAGAAGACTCACCCCAGCTTCACCTCTTCTCCATCTCCCACCTCATCCATCAAACGAGTTAGGGTGTCAGCTGAAGAATGACAGTGTTGACAGAGCACAGGGGCCTGCTTCTACTGCAGTCAGCTGGGACACATCTGCCGAGCCTGCCCATTAAAAGGACGTGAATCAAGGAGCCCTGGTGGACATTGCTCAAAACCAGCCCCCCGCTGATTGACCGTTACTCCCTGTCATCATCCTCAACAACCAGCATCACCACCTCCAGGCCCTCATTGACTCAGGGGCAGACAGGAACCTGATCTGCTCCACCACCGCTAAGTGTCTGGGAATCCCGCTACTCACTCTCTGCATTCCTCTCACCGTCCTGACACTCAATGGTACCGGCTTGACCACCATCACCCACCTCACCACCCTGCTCACCCTGAGGATTTCTGGTAATCATTCTGAAACCATCCAACTTCATGTCAAGAATGAGCCCCATGTACCCATCGTTCTAGGATTACCTTGGTTAATGCAGCATAACCCCCACCTAAACTGGGCCGACAACTCATGTACATAAAGCTTGTCTTCAGTAAGACCTGAGCAGTTTTCCTCCTTCCTCACAGACCCTATGACTGTGGAATCAACCTCCTGCCTGGGACGGCGCCACCCAAAGGACAACCCTACTCTCTCTCTCCTATTGAAAGGCAAGCCATGGAGAAGTACATTTCCAAGTCCTTGGCAGCTGGGATCATCTGCCCTTCCTTCTCCCCAGCTGGGGCAAAATTCTTCTTCATGGAGAAAAAAGACAAGTCGCTCCGCTCCTGCATTGATTATCAAGGCCTCGATGCCATCACGGTCAAGAACCGCTACCCACCACCGCTCATGTCCATGGCCTTTGAACTACTCCAGGGAGCCAAGGTATTTAACAAGCTGAATCTATGTAATGCTTACCATCTCGTCAGGATCAGAGAGAGAGACAAGTGGAAGATGGCCTTTAACACTGCCACGGGTCACTATGAGTACCTTGTAGTACCCTTCAGCCTGACCAATGCTCCTGCAGCCTTCCAGGCACTCATGAACAATGTCTTAAGGGACTATTTCAACATCTTCATTTCTGTGTACCTGGATGACATCCTGATCTTCTTCTGCTCCCTGGAAGAACATCGGGGTCACATTCAGCAGGTCCTCCAGTGCCTGTTAGAAAATAAGCTGTTTGTCAAGGTGGAAAAATGTGAGTTCCACCAGAGCTCTGTCTCGTTTGTGGGGTTCATCATCTCCCCAGTGAGGATCCAGATGGACCCCCTCAAGCTTGATGCGCTGACTGGCCCACCCCATCCTCATGGTGAGAGCTCCAGTGTTTCCTGGGATTCACTAATTTTTACAGGCGCTTCATCCGTGACTTCAGCACAGTGGCCGGACCTCTCATGGCATTGACCTCGATCAAGACCCCATTCAAGTGGGGGAGGAAGCAGAGAAAGCCTTCTCCACACTCAAACGCAAGTTCACCACAGCACCCGTCCTCACCATACCCGACCAAGCAGTTCATTGTGGAGGACGACGCTTCTGAGTCTGGGGTTGGCGCCGTTCTCCCCCAGAGGGCCAATGACAACAAGGTCCACCCCTACTCCTTCTTCTCTCACCAGCTGTCCCCTGCTGAGCGGAACTACAACATCGGTGACAGAGAGCCGTTGGCAGTCAAGATGGCCTTGGAGGAATGGGGACACTGGCTCGAGGGGTCTGATCTCCCCTTCATTGTCTGGACCAACCACAAAAATCTAGAATACCTCAAGTCCGCCAAACGTCTCAATTCACGTCAAGCCTGATGGTCTCTCTTCTCCCAGTTCCGGTTCATGCTCTCCTACCACCCAGGCTCCTAGAATGGCAAACTGGATGCCCTGTCCAAGATATTCTCTTCCTCTGCCAGGAGGAGTCTAGAATGCCCCAAACCATCCTCCCTCCATGCTGTATGGTTGTGGCTGTTGTACTTGAGGTAGAGACGTTAATGCAGAAGGCCCTGGAGCAGGACCCTGGGGCTGGTAACTCTAGCAATATACCACGTAACCATCTGTTTGTTCCCTGTTCTGTGTGAACCCAGGTGCTGCAGTGGGGTCATGGTTCCAAGTTGGTTTGTCACCCGGGAGCTGCTTGAACCCTGGCACTCATTCAACAGTGCTTCTGGTAGCCATCGATCAAGGAAGACATCCAGGAGTTCATGGCAGCCTGTGACATGTGTGTCCGGAACAAGACAGCCAATCAACCCCCTGCTGGCTTGCTGAGACCCCTCCCGACTCCTTGTCGACCCTGGTTACAGATCACTTTGGACTTTGTCACAGCACTCCCCAACGCAGGTGGCAACACATGCATTCTCACAGTCATTGACTGTTTCTGTAAGTCAGTCCACTTCATCCCTCTGCCCAAGCTCCCCTCACCTAAAGAAACTGACAAACTACTCATCCTCCACATCTTCCACATACACGGACTCCCCTCTGGCATCGTCTCTGACTGGGGTCCTCAATTCACTGGCAGTTCTGGATTGCCTTCTGTAAATTCATTGGGGCCTCCTGTAGTCTCTCATCAGGATTCCACCCTCAAACCAATGGCCAGGTGGAACAGGCAAATCAAGACTTGGAAGTGGTACTCAGGTGCATGGCATCCAGGGATGCCTGTTCTTGGAGTAAGTACCTACCTTGGGTTGAATATGCTCATAACACTCTGCCTTCATCTGCCACATAGCTCACCCTTCCAGTGCTTCCTAGGCTACCAACCACCACTTTTCCCCAACCAAGAGGAGGCGGTCACTGTACCCTCAGCCCAGACCTTCATATGCCACTGCAGGAGGACATGGGTGTTGGCCCAGAGAAGACTCCTATGCTCCACCCTAGCATCCAAGAGACAGGCTGACAAATGCCGCTCTAAGGCACCCAGCTACCGAGTGAGGCAGCAAGTCATGCTCTCCATCCACCATCTGCCTCTCAGAACCATCTCCCGCAAGCTGGCTCCCAGATATGTAGGAGCCTTCCTCGTCAGTAAGGTAATCAATCCATGTTCCATCAAACTGGCATTACCACTCACCATGCGATGCATTCACCCCATGTTCCACGTATCAAAGTTGAAATCTCTTGTCTCCAGTTCTTTATGAATGTAAAAGTGGGCCCCCACACAAAACTGGTTTAATTTGAGCAAAAGCTCATTCACATAGCTTCAACCACTGGACCGGATCTGGTGTTTTTTGTGCAAAAAATTAGGCACAAACCATCTATAATAGCCATCCAGCCCCAGGAACTGCCTCACCCCCTTTTTGGTCTTAGATCTCAGGCAGGCCACAATTGCTGCAGTCTTATCAATTTGGGGATGCATCTGCCCATGACCCAAGTGAAAGCCCAGATACCGTACTTTCACACATCCAATTGTATACTTCTTTGGGTTTGTCATGAACCAAGCACAACTCGGTGACCTCAGGACAGCCCTTATGGAATGGAAATGGAATGGAAAAGGCCATTTTTTCACAGAATAATGCAGTCAAGTGGATCTGCCAATAACCCTTTGTTAAATCCAGTGTCAAGTAAAAGTGAGCCACACCTGACCAACTGAGCAGATCATCAATGCGGCGCATTGGGTATGCATCAAATTTAAACATGTTGACTTTTCAATAGTCCACACAGAACTGGACCATCCCATTGATCTTGGGAACTAAGACCACTGGGTTGCTCCAATCGCTGGGTGACTCCTTAATTACTCCCATGTCAAGCATTGCCTTGAGTTAATCTCGAACCACATTTTTCTTGTGCTTGGGGAGCCGACACAGGCAGCTGCATACCACCACACCCAGGGAGACTCTATGTGGTGCTCTATGAAGTCAGTGCGACCAGGGAGGGGCCAGAACATACTGCAGAATTCCTCCTCCAACATGATGACCTGTGCTCTGTGGGATGGTGACTAGTGGTCTCCACAGGGGACCAGGTTGAATTGGGCCACACCTTTTGGACTTTGATAAAATATAAAAAAAATACAACTCAAATCTCAGATTTCACAGATCAATATATTTAAGGAATAATTCAAATTTCCACAGTTTGGTGTATCACCAGTCCTTTATTTAAATCTTTTATCAGTCCAAATGAAATTCACTGTGTATTGCTGCAAAAACCTATTAATTCTTTCCTGCCATGATCCAAGTGTTAGAATCAGTGTCTTTGTCCACAGTGTGCAGGTGAGTTTTGCAGAACAGGTAATCCTCCAAGTGTCTCTCCTATGGGTGGCTCGCCATCTTCTTTCCACAGCTCCAGGTGTTTTCACACACCAGTGATCCCAACTAAAAAACCTGGCCATACAACAGGGCAATGCACATGCAGGCATTTTAGCTTCACATATATCAGGAAAATAAAGTCCTAGCACTGAAATACAGTTTAACTATCAATTTAAATCCAAACCGCGACCTAAAATGGCAGCTCTGCTCTTGCTTTCACTCCGCTGTGAGGCAAACTTGACCATGTATTAGAGGGAGAAGGGGTATGAATAATAAGTTTTACTTCTTCATACCCCTTTTCAGACAACTTAACTTAGTCAATAATCTATGTCAGAACTGATGGTAATAAGG
>JAPEKO010000013.1:19889799-19900504 GCA_027576075.1 Cathorops hypophthalmus
TGCTGTTAGCCAATCAGAGGTAACATGTTTACATGTCATGAATATTAATGAGTAAGAGCTGAAATCCTGTCATTCTCTTCCCACCCACTCTTCCACCAAATTAGAACAGCCTGAAACAGGAAAACCACAGCATTTTTTTCACCAAAACCAGCTCACAGGGCATTCATTCATACTAGAGACTACCGCACAATTAATGAAAAAACGATGCCAGGGGACCTTTAAAGAGAAAGGTCTGATGACTCACAATTAAGCAAAATACAAAACTAGTTATTTATATATAGCCACTAATAAAAACATCAACAGGACTCGATGAGTGGAAATGTGCAGTGGAAATGGGCTCCACAAAACCAATAAATGCGGCTAGGTGGGGCTTACCTGAAGGGGGCAGTCTATCCACTGGCATGGGCCTACCCCAAAATCACACCACTCGTGCAAGCACACAATAAAGTGATTTCTGTAAAATGACATGCACACGCATAGAAGCAAAACACTCAGTAGCACAGCACACCATGCATGCAGTATCCAGACCCACCACCAGGGGACTACTGCCTCCTTTTTTTTGGACCACTCACGCCTGCCAATCAAAGAACCAGAAAAAGTAAATAAAAGATGGCCTGATATAAAACACACCAAAGAAGGGACATACAACATAATAAAAGAACAGTAAGCAAAACAAAACTCATACAAAAGCACTGCACTGCAATACCCGCAATTAGACAAGTCAACATACATTCAGAGCGCATGGCATAAATTAAAACAGTGACATGCATACTATACAAGCCAGCACATAAGCAAAACACAACACAAACAAAACAAAAAAGCAAAAACAGAAATAATCCCAGATAATTTACACCCCATCACCCATTCAATCAGGCAACATTTAACACTAATACATAAATCAAAATAATCATGCAACACACACACACACACAAAACACTCAAGCGACACAAGACAGGCACCAATGTAGCTCAGCAGAACTACATGGACGGTACCACAATCAGTCTGTCCGGCTGGATCGGGGCCGTATTGCAGTCTAGACAAAACAGCAATGCCTATGACAATGGATTTCTCGGCCTGTGGGACTATACGAACATACCCGCTCTGGATACAGTAGCAGCGGAGTCAGGAATCCCCACTAGATGAGCAGAGAGAAAATTACCACACAAAGTAGTAGAAGAAAGACAGATCATGAATCCTCTCTCAACCAGGAAGAGGGAGAGCCTACTAGGACAGCTATAGAGGCTGTAAAACCAGACACTGCGATTACAAAGCACATAAAAACAGAAGTCGCATCAACAAAAAGGGGAACACAAACAAACACCACCATCAATCCCAGTCATTCAACCAATACTTTAATACCTGCCTGACTGACAGCTGCTCATTACTAAGTTGCCAATCAAGCAGAGGGATGAAATCAGGAAGTCTTAGGGCATTAAACGGCCACTCCACTACAATCTACCCCCAGGTTTTTCATCATTGACCCAACGATGCACCAACTAACGCATTAAAGACCATAGGTCATGAGACCAACATACCAGCCCACCGTCCCTCATGCAGTACCCCCTGCAGACCTTGGAAGGTGGTGCGAGTTAGAATGTTGGCCAGCAGTGACCTGTGCCATTCTTTGTACCTCACTCATGCTGCTGTTGGGCTGGGTTGGTGACAGGAAGGTGTCAGATCTAGGTTCTTCCCTGGGTGAACTTCCACCTCCCTGACCCATGGACAGTTGGCTAATAGGAACGCAAGGGAGAGGAGGTGAACGGGACAAATAAGTCACAGAAGATGGAGTAACAGGAGGAGCTGTGGGTTCTGCAAGCGACAGCAGAAGGCGGATACTAGGCATAGTAGGCACCCAAACACCAAGTTCATCATTGGAATCCTCCTCCTGAGAAACCACCCTAATTGGAACAGGAGGCAGAGGACCGTTAACCAGTTCTGTACCAAAATGGAATTTCAGCATGGTGCAGTGGACATACTTAATATTGTCCAAGGCATCAGCTGGTGCAATAGTATAAACTACACAGCCCGGCTTTGGGACCTTTATAACCTTATGCAGCACTGGGTTCCATAAATCTTGTATCTTATTGCAGCCCCTAACGCTATGGTCATGAACATACACCAGTTGACTTTCCTGCAGTGGCAACTCCCTCACCTGAAGGGCATGGAGTTGCTGCCATTGTTCTGCCACAGCCGCCAGGCGAGCCTTAGCTCCTTCAAAGGCAAGGTTAAGTCACGTTTGATGCTCTGCTATGCAATCGGTCACCGTACCCTGCACTGGATCTGTTACCCGGCCCAACAGGAAGTCCACTGGTAACTTAGGATCTTGACCAAACATAAGAAAATATGGTGACTCACCCATAGACTGATGTAGTGTGGTGTTAGAACACCATCTGTGGGAGGCAAGCAGTCCAATCTCTCTTCTGAGAGATGGGCAGGGCACGCAAGAGATTGTGCAATGTTCTATTGAACTGCTCACACTGGCAGTTACCAGCAGGATGGTAAGGAATGGTTCAGGACTTGGCAACATCATACAGGAGACAAAGCTGTTGTATTAAAGCGCTCTCAAAATTATGACCCTGATCGGAATGGATCAGACTGGGGACCCCCAACTTGTAAAACCATTTGGTGACAAGGACTTGGGCCACAGTTGCGGCGTGCTGGTCCCTAGTAGGAATAGCCAGCATATACTTGCTGAAAACATCCGTCATTACCAGAACATTTTCAATGCCATTACGGCCCGGCTCCAGCACCATGAAGTCCAGGGCCAAGATTTCATTAGGCCAAGAAGCTAGCAAGTGCCCCATAAAACTATGAGCCATGGGGTTAGTATCTTTGCTAACCTGGCAACGTTTGTATTCCTGACACCACCTCTTGATGTCTGTGAACATTCCAGGCCAGTAACACCGCTGCTGAACCAGCTGACTGGTCCTGTCGATCCCTTGATGCCTGTGGTTCTGGTGGAGCTGAGCCATCACCACTGGCCGCAAACGAGCAGGCAGGACCAATTGTAACACTTCCTCACCACCGTCTGGGTGAGAGATCCGACGGTGTAAAACACCATCTTTGGTCACCAGACGATCCCATTGACGTAGTAACACCAATGCATTGGAGGACATCTGAGCCCGTTCAGACACCATTGGATGTCTTCTTCTCTCCCAACAAGCAAAAACATCACAAATGTCCACATCAGCCCTTTGCAAGGCCTGCAAGTAAGAGGGAAAATGATCGGGGAGAAATGAAATGGATGACTGAGCTGCCAGTATAAAACCTTGATCCACAGCTGCCTCTTGCAGAGACAAGGAACTTTCCAGGAACTTTCTTGGGGTCCAAACCTACATCCAAATACTGCCTTGACAGAGCGTCAGCATTTTGGTTGCTTTTGCCCAACCGATATTTAATTTCATAATCAAAGGCAGCCAGCTGAGCTGCCCACCGCTGTTCTGTGGCTCCAAGCTTGGCAATAGACAGATGACTTAGGGGGTTATTGTCTGTAAATACCACACACTTCTGGCTTAACAGGTACTCATGGAATTTCTCAGTCATGGTCCACTTGAGCGCAACAAACTCCAGCTTCATGGAGCTATAGTTTAACATGTTGCACTCAGTGGGCCTCAGGCCGCGGCTGGCATATGCAATAGGCCAGACTTGACCACCCTGTTCTTGGGAGAGAATGGCTCCTAGGCCACTATGACTTGCGTTGACTTTTAGAATGAAAAGCAAAGAGAAGTCGGCATAAATAAGTACAGGTGCCTCCACTAACCTGCTTTTCAAACTTTCAAAACCACTTTCACACTCCTCCATCCATGCCAATACCAAGCTCCAATCTGATGCCTTCCAAGACCTAATACCAGCCATTTCTGCAACTAACCAGTGTAAAAGGCGCTGCCAGCTTGGCAAACCCTTCAACAAAGCAGCGATAGTAATTCGCGAAGCCTAAAAATGACCGGAGTTCAGAGACATTGGTGGGATGCCGCCAATTTGCCACTACCTCCACTTTTTTGGGGTCAGTCGAGACACCCTTGTCAGAAATAACAAGCCCCAAGTAACTCACCTCCCTCTGAAAGAAGGCGCACTTCTCCAACTTAACCTTTAAGTTCTCCTGCTCCAGCTGGTTGAGAACCACCTCCAATCGCTGCAGATGCTGATCAACTGAGGATGAGAAAATGACCACATCATCTAAATACAACAGCAATGACTGGCACTGCTGATCTCTAAACAGACACTCCATGAGCCTTTGAAAGGTGCTGGGGTGTTGCAGAGCCCAAAAGGCATCCTGTTCCATTCGAAAAGACCAAATGGTGTACAGAAAGCTGTTTTAGCCTTATCAGGCTCTGCAACAGGCACCTGGTTGTACCCACTTGCAAGGTTCAGCATGGAGAACCAGCAGGATCCAGAGACAGCATCCAATGTTTCCTCAATACGAGGAAGTGGAAATGTGCTTTTGTGGGTTTTACTATTCAACTGGTGATAGTCCATGCACAAACGTGGACTCCCATCTTTCTTTTTAACAAGGACGATAGGGGATGTGTATGGACTACAGCTTTCTCAGATAATTTGTGCTTCCAGCAACTGTTGGATATGTGACTTCACCACTTCATATTCAGAAGAGGGCAACCGGTGATAACACTACCTGACAGGTACATTGTCAAGCAAGGGAATCTCATGAGAGAGAAGGTGAGTGCAGCCCAGGTCACTCTCATGAGCAGCAAACACAGAGCGATACTTCAACAGAAGGGAACAAACCTGGCCCTGCTCTTTGTCACTCAAGGCTGACAAGTCAAGGCCCTCAATCTTTGACTTCATGGGGTCAGGCGCTTCCTGCTCTTGGACAGAGGCATGCGTTACCCTAACGCATGCTATCCCTGGAGGCATACTAGTGACATAAATCTTGGTCAGACTACCCAGAAGAGAATGAGGGTATAAAAGGACATCATGCATGCCAACATTAACCACAGGGATATACACTGTGCCATTAGACACAAGGACTAATGCTGGGGATGCCAAAAGATCCGCCGGCAATCCAGAAGATGGCGGCTCAAAAAGGGCCGACTGCCTAGTACTAACACTGGAGCAGGTGGCGGCAACAAACTTTAATGTCCCCCCACCAATTCGATACGCCCTCCCTCCCCGGACACAGACAAGCCCATCAGTCACCACAGGAGGGGTTACAATTGCCTGATAGCATTGCTGTAAAGCCTCAAAAACAGGGCTAGGGACCTGAACAGCAGAAGGGAACTCAAAAGGCAAAATGCCCTGTCGGCCAAACAGTTCATGATAACATTTACTTATAAATGTTCATCCCCAGTACACCTGGGCTCTTAGACATGGAGCCTTCAGGAGGGTCACTGACTACCAACACCCCACACCCTGGAATGTTCTTATTACAAAGCATGACGTCCAGCTCTAAGTAACCAAGGTATGGAATTGCCAGCCCATTCAGGACCCAAAGCTGAAGCCACCGACACTGCATAAGGCGATTGAGACCCCAAGGTTCAAAATGTCACTGGAAGAAAGTCTCTGTAATGGTTGATACCATAGAATCTGTATTTAGCAAGCATAACATGTCCACCCCCCACCCCACCCCCCATGGTTACCTGTATGTTCGGACAAGCTGACATTAACTGCAGCAAGGTCTCTACAGGCCCCCTCACTACATCTGAGCCCTTAGAAACCCCAAACGAGCTGCAGCTCAACAGATCGGTGGGTGCTAGTTTTCTTGTATCTGACTAAACAGGGCAGGGCCTGAGAGGGATGGGGAAGAACTGGAAGTGGAAGCCGCTCTGGAATGAGGTGTAACCCGTAAGCCATCACAGTCATGGGCAAAATGTCCAGGCTGCTGGCATCTCTTACAAATCAGGGGGCCGGAGAAGGGTCTGCTTGGAGGCCTGGAGTAAACTAATACTGCACGTGAGAAGGTCAAGCTGCTCTTGCTGATGCTTTAAGATTTCCTTTAGTTCTACCAATTCAAGGCTTGGTGCTGGACGAGACTCACCTCGAACCCCATACACAAGGTCATATGCAGAGGGGACAAACTGACTCTGTGCCCTCTTAGCCATTGGCATGCCTTCCCTCTCCCACCTAATAGCCTCCCCCCAAACTTCAAGCAAGGTGGTGGTTGGCTTACGATGAACCAGCTGTTTTAATTCTCTATGGATGGCACCATCAATATACTCTATGAACTGATCTCGTAACATTACCTCAGAGTTTAGTACTGCGTTGGGTGCAACCTGTCTAATCTACCCCATTCGTCTCATCAGGCCCAAGGAAAATTCCAGTAGGCTCTCACCCTCCTGTTGTTTCCTTGAAAAGAAGGCTTCTTATAATGACACATGTGACTAAGAGCAACCATATAACTCACGCAAAATGGCTAGAATATTCTCTGGATCTTTCCACTCTCCCATAGGCTGATATTTGATCTCTTTTGCTTCCCCTTCAAGATGGTCAAACAGAAAGAATGCTTGATCAACTGGAGCAAGATGGTGGGCCCTCATACAGGCCTGCACTTCTTCCTCCCACTCATCAAAACCCAACCCTGCCTTGCCTGAAAACATAGGACATTTCTTATCCCTAGGGATAAAAACAAATTTTTCATTTAACACACTTATAGGGGGTGGCATAGCCACAGGCTGGGATACTGTGGCCTGCCCAGACACACCAGGCTGCTACTGCAGCCAACGAGCTTTCTCAGGCTGTAGCTGTGTGACCCTATCTCGAAGTTGTTGCATTTCTGCATCCATGTTTCTTACAATGGATTGCTGCTGCATTCCCTCATTCATATTCTCACAGTCACTTACCAAGAAGTCCTATGCAATAAACAAACCAATTTACAACTATCAATTTCCCATCCAGGCTGTTGCTGTTCTGTCATACTGTTGCCGCACACAATTGATACAACCAGAAATACAAAATCACACCAAACACCCATGACTAACAAGATAAATCAGAACAACACAACAAATACAGATTTACAAAAAGAAAGGAAAGGAATCCATGTCTTACTTTTAGTGTGCAATCCTGCCAGCTATGCCAAATGTAGCAAAGCAGTAAGGGAGGGGAGATTGAGTCCCCACCATATAGCCTGACTATGCCACCCCAGAGAACAGTTATAGATCAACTCTCCAGGGACCATCAGAAATGAACTCCCAAATGAACACCCACACAAGTTCAAATGCACTAGACAGTAGACATGAATTCCATAAAAGAAATGAATTTAATAATAAAACAAGGGAAAAGGGAAGGAACCTATTAAAGAAAAAGGCCTGATGACTCACAATTAGGCAAAATAAAAAACTAGTTATTTATATATAGCCACTATTAAAAACATCAACAGGACTCGATGAGTGGAAATAGGCTCCACAAAACCAATAAATGGGGCTTACCTGAAGGGGGCAGTCTATCCACCGGTATGGGCCTACCCAAAATCACACCACTTGTGCAAGCACGCAATAAAGTGAGTTCTGTGAAATGACACACATGCATACATATAGAAGCACAACACTCAGTAGCACAGCACACCATGCATGCAGTAATCCAGACCCACCACCAGGGGACTACTGCCTCCTTTTTTTGGACCACCCATGCCTGCCAATCAAAGAACCAGAAAAAAATAAATAAAAGATGGCCTGATATAAAACACACCAAAGAAGGGACACACAACATGATAACGAAAGAACAGTAAGCAAAACAAAACTCATACAAAGCACTGCACTGCAATACCCACAATTAGACAAGTCAACATACATTCAGAGCACAAAGCATAAATTAAAACAGTGACATGAAGACAATACAAGTCAGCACATAAGCAAAACACAACACAAATAAACAAAAAAAAAGAAATAACCCCAGATAATTTACACCCTATCAACCATTCAATCAGGCAACATTTAACACTAATACATAAATCAAAATAAACATGCAACATATACACACACACACACACACACACACACACACACACACACACACACACACACACAACACTCAAGCGACTCAAGACAGGCACCAACGTAGCTCAGCGGAACTATGGTGGACGGTACTGCAATCAGTCCGTTCGGCTGGATTGGGGCAATATTGCAGCCTAGACAAAACAGCAATGCCTATGAGAGTGGACTTCTCAGCCTGTGGGACTATAAAAACATACCCGCTCCGGATACTGTAGCGGTGGAGTCAGGAATCCCCACTAGACAAGCAGGGAGAAAATTACCGCACAAAGTAGTAGAAGAAAGACAGATCATGAATCCTCTCTCAACCAGGAAGAGGGAAAGCCTACTAGGACAGCTATAGAGGCTGTAAAACCAGACACTGCGATTACACAAAGCACATAAAAACAGAAGTCGCATCAACAAAAAGGGGAACACAAACAAACACCACCATCAATCCCAGTCATTCAACCAGCGCATTTTTTTTTATACCTGCCTGACTGACAGCTGCTCATTATTAAGTTGCCAATCAAGCAGAGGGACGAAATCAGGAAGTCTTAGGGCATTAAATGGCCACTCCACTACACAGGCTAGAGTCCAAGAACTGGGAGTCAGTAGACACGGGCTATATGAACACAAGGGCTAGGCAAATCGTAATTGGGAAACAGGCAAGGATTGAAAAACCAGTAAGCAAGAGAAATGGGCAAACCAACACAAAGGGCTAGGTGAAATGGGAAAATCCGGAAGTCAAAAAGGGTCATACACAGGTAATCAATCAGTATAATAATGCTCAGTAGGCTCACAAAATGTCAAGGCAATACTGTGCAAAGAACAAAACAAACAAAGGGGTATAAATACAGACATAAACAAAAAGGTACAGGTGATGGTGATTAGAACTCGGGGGAGCCACTCCTAGGAAGTGGCTCCGGGTTGGCTGATGGAGTGCACATTGTAGTGACTGGTGTGTGAGGGGAATTGTGGGAACGACCACGATGACCACCACCCACGGGACCAGGAACACTCCTAAGTCATCAGAACTGCCAAGGTGCTGGACAGAGGGCCATCACCGCAGATGACCTCTGGAACTACCATTGCGCAGACTGCCAGGAGGGCTGGACACATGGCGCCTCATCCAGTGGACCTCATACAACAGGTTTCAAGAGAGATACATGGAACGAGTTAGTAACACGGTAATGCACAGGCAGATCTAATTTGTAAGTAACCTCATTAATTTGCTGGAGAATTTTAAACGGACCAATGTATTTGGCAATAATTTTCTACCTCCCTCAGGAAACCTAAAGTCCCAGGTCGACAGCCACACTCGGTCCTCAGGGAGGTAGATAGGTGTGTCACTTTTATGATGATCCACCAGCCTCTTGTGTTGGCAGAGGATGTTCTTGAGCCACTGATGGGTCTGTTCCCAGACCTGCTCACGCCGTTGAATCCAATTGTCAATGGCCGGGTTGTCAGAGGGCGTGGCAGACTATGGCATTAAGAGGGGTTGGTAACCCAGCATACATTGAAAGGGTGTGAGACCCATAGCAGAAATAATTAATGAGTTTTGGGGCATTTCTGCCTAGGGCAAATAGTTTGGCCAGTCGGCTTGATTACCATGACAGTACATTCTCAAAAACTTTCCCAGTTCTTGGTTCATCCTTTCACATTGACCATTAGACTGGGGATGGTAATTGGAGGTGAGACTGATGTTAACTCCCAATCTCTCAAAGAATGCTGACCATACATGAGAGGTGAATTGAGGCCCTCAATCAGATACCATATCCTCTGGAATACCAAATATATGGAACATATAGTTAAAAATGGCTTCAGCTGTCTGAAAGGCGATAGGTAGGCTAATGAAGGGGATAATCTAACTCCTCGTGAGAACCTACCAACAGTAGTCAGAATGACTGTGTAGTTCTGTGAGAGGGACAAGAAATGGTCTACCACTATATGTGACCAAGGACGAGAAGGGACAGGCAAGGACCTGAGTTTACCGGCAGGGCGAGTTTTTGGGTGTTTTGCACTTTGAACAGGTGGTGCACGAGGAGACAAATCTATGGATATCTGACAGCATATTTTACCACCAATATCTGCCAGACAATAACTGATGAGTATGTGTCTCTCCCAGATGACCAGAAGTCAACAAGGAGTGGGCCCACGTAATTAATTTGTCCCTGCATTGAGTGGGTACATACTTTCTCCCTATGGGGCAAGATTCAGGGGTAGGAGTAACAGATAGTTCCTGGTTGATCTCTTTGTCTATTTCCCATCTAATAGGGGTGACCACAATGGATGGGGGTAGTATATTAACAGCCTCAGGAGAGGACTCGGGACTGGGATATATATGAGAAAGGGCATCTGCTTTGGTATTATGGGAACTGGGGTGATAAGAAATGGAAAAATTAAATCGAGAGAAGAATAGGGACCATCAAGGGACATTAATCCACATCAGATGTAGTGAATCTGCCACTTACCTTCCCTGACTCCGCCCTCCTGTCACAGACCCATGCTTGACCATGCCCCCGCTGCCACATATCCCCCCTTGATGGGAGAGGAAGTCCACCACGGCCATCTGCACCCCCGGCCTGTGGACCACCTTGAAATTAAAGGGCTGGAGTGCCAGATACCAATGGATGATCCGCGCGTTGGCATCCTTCATTCAGTGGAGCCACTGGAGGGGCGCGTGGTCTGAACAGAGGGTGAAAGGGTGTCCCAGCAGGTAGTAGCGGAGGGCGAGGACCGCCCACTTGATGGCCAGGCACTCTTTTTCAATCGTGCTGTAGCGC
>JAPEKO010000013.1:19900829-19916848 GCA_027576075.1 Cathorops hypophthalmus
ACTTTTGCATTACTGTCATATATTGTTCTGATAAATACGCAAATCATACAAGTTTCATTTTGTTCAAATTTACTAAGCATCTTATATCTGGTTTCACTGTTGTATGCTTTAAGTTTCAGACAAAGGATATACAAATTTTATAAGATTTATCTACATCTTTTCCATATGAGCAGGGCTATGACTGAGATTATTAAACAAACAAACAGTGCTCTAGTACAAGACACCATCACATTAGAGCACAGTGGTTTCTTCTGAAACATGTTTCTGAAAACCATTAATTTAATAATCGGAAATCTGCTGTAAAACCTGAGAAGTTAATTTAACTCAAATAATACAAGGAAACGCGTTGCCTTGAATCGTTTGAGTTTGATAACTTTATTGAATCGAGTTAGATTTAACTCAAACCATTTGAGAAAACCACTTCACTTTCACTATAAACAGTAGAGTCATTACCACTTGTGTATTTTGCTTAATGTTGACTTCTATGATTTACACTATGACCACTTATACAATTGAAGTTATTACTACTCAGACGTTCACAACTTAACTACTCAAACTATTTGAGGAAACATGTTGCCTTGAACTATTTAAGGTATGAAAACTTGACAGGAAACAGTGATCAATGAAAATGTTTTATTGAAACGTTAAGAATAACAAAATACATAAAATGAGTCACTATATTTAACAAAAATATATAATGAATATAAAACAGATGTACTGTATAAGGAAACAAAATGTGACAGAATATCTGTGAGCACCCAGCAAAAAAAAAAAAAATTGTAGCATGTTGTCTACTAATAACTAACTAGAACTTTTAGACTATTTAGACTTACTACAATACAGAAGTTTTAAAAAAAATCTTTTAAAGAAATACTCTAGATGCAAGGCATAGATCAGGCCAAACAAAAGAACAAGAGCGGCTGCCCAATATTTGTATGAAAGTAAAAGTTGTGCACCCGTTTTGATAGCTGAAAGACTAGACTTCTAACTCATTCTTGAGTGACAGCAATTTTGGCTTAATCTGTCGCCTTCCATCATCGAGGTTCAGGAGAATAACCTGAATAAACTCAAAGAAACCCTTTAGCTTTGCAGGGTACTCTAGGTGCAGGGCATAGATCAAACCAAACAAAAGAACAAGTGCATCTGCCCAATATTTGTGTGAAAGAACCACCTGGTCCTCCAGAATCACTGTAACCTGCTGTGGGTTGAACGGTACTGCAGATGGATTCTCTTCTGTAAGTGCAAGGAGTGTGACGGCTCCTGTTTGAGATTCCTCGAAGTCGACTTCCTAACAATTACGGAGAACAATGCAAAAGGATGCAAAAAGTTATTGAAATGTACAGTGGATTTCAGAAATGTGCATAAAGCTCAGAATTCATCATTGGGGACATTGCATGTAATACTACAAATGTGGGAAAAATGTGTTGGTCTCACACCAAGATGGCGATCACTTCAGTGGTATGTTTGGAGCCTTAGTGTAGCAGCAACAGCCTTTTCAAGGGCTTTTGACTGATGCATGGCACCTTGTATAAAATTAGTTGGGCCAGCACCACAATAACAGAAATACCCCTCAACCCAATTCACTGCAGTAGTACCACCATGTCTGTCTTTCATACAAGGATCAGTTTTTATACATGACAATACTTGAGGGGGTCAGGTTCTCTGGTGCGGATTAGCAAATACCCTGAAATGTTCATTTCCACTGCACAATGAGCTGAGTGAACACCATCTTGGTGCAAGACCAACAAATTGCAAGATAAACGTATATGTATACCAGCCCAAACAATTGATAATTGACTTAATCCAATAGAAAACTTCCCAAGTAAGACCACTACTATTATTCCAAACACCATGGTATGTGTGTAATTAGTACACTGCTCAAAAATAGAGAGCACCATAATAATGCTTTGCTATTCCAGATTAAAGTGATACTGTCCCATTTTTGGAAATAAGCTTATTGTACACCTCTCCTTGAGTTAAATGATTGAGTCTTACCTTTCTTCTGTACTTTCAATCGTTTTCCGAGTATGGCAGAGCAAATTTTACCTCCATGCTAGCAATTAACATTGAATCCTATTAGACCAGCTGTCGGCTAACTGGTCTAATAGGATTCAATGTTAACTGCTAGCTTAGAGGTAAAATTTGCACTGCCATACTCAGAGAATGGTTGAAAGTACAGGAGAAAGGTAAGACTCAATCATTTAACTCAAGGAGAGGTGTAAAATAAGCTTATTTCCAAAAATGGGACAGTATCACTTTAACCATACTTAAGTGAAATCAGTGTCTAGTTTGCAAGCAGCACTGATAATGAATCCATTTTGCCTGCTGTTGTGAAAATGTAACAGGGAACAGGTAGAAATGAGAAACAATAACCAAAACATGCCCTAAAAATAGTTATTCTGCTGTTGGTGTCCATAGACCCTTTTGCATTTTCATCCTTTCTGGCTGTTTTTGTGGTCACAATTGCATTATTGCAGTGGTGCCCTGGAGGTGGTGTCTATCACCCACTGAAGTCGCTCAGGTAGTGCTGCACATCCAAGATGTCACATCAAGTAGAGGAGTGGCAAGAAGGTTTGTCATCTCTCAGCAGTCTAAAGCTTGCAAGTGATACCATGGGACACATTAGTATACCAGGAGATGTTAAGGCAGCCATAGGAGAGTTTCCAACCTGGCAGCGGATTGCTATCTCCTTTGTACCACGTGGCACAGGAAGCACACTGCCAGAGCCCCACAAAAGGAGCTTTGCAAGCGACTGTTGTTCATAGTTCTGCCTACATGATTAGGAATAGACTTCATGAGGTGGGTATGAGACCCGATGCCCACACTTGGGGCCTATGGTTACAGCCCATCACAGTGGAGCGTCATTTGCATATATGTCTGAGATCATCAAAATTGGCATGTTCACCACTGGTGACCTTTACTGTCCTCAGATGAGAGCAGGTACACAGAGGACATGTAACCAACATGACAGAGACTAGAGATACCATGGAGAATGCCATGCTGCCTGCAAGCTCATTTGTGAGGAGCACTGGGCGCCAATGTCGAATATGCCAATTTTCATGTTCTCTGGCATATGCAAACCATACTGCACAGTAACTAGCTGTAACCATATCTGTCACTTATGGAGTATGCTCCTGATCAGAAGGGCATGTTACCTGGTATCACCTGTGAGCTCTAGACTCTGGAAACTGCTGGGAGACACCACAAACCTTCTTGCCACACCCCACTTTGATGTGACATCTTGGATGAGCAGCACTACCTGAGCGACTTCAGTGGGTGATTAACACTGCCTTATGGCACCGCAAGGGGCAGAACACTGTCAGAATGCAAAAGTGACCAAAAAAAGCTGAAAACCTAACAAGAACCACCACAAACTTGATCCAGCAAGCACAGAGTCAGCTGATCATAAGACAAGTACACAAGTCTAGTGGTTACTCAGAGTAGTTGCCTGTGTTGCAAGGAAACGATTTCTTTTTTTTACTTTTACTTTTGACCTTGCAAAACAAAATTGATTCAATCAGTGCTGCTTCCTAACTGGACAGGCTGATTTCATAGAAGTATGATTACCTTGTAAAAGCAACACATTGTTTTGATGTTCCCTTTAATTTCTTGAACAGTGAAGAATATCCACATTGAGATTGTATAGAGGATGTGTGTGTATGTGTGTATGCATGCGGACACGCACGTGTGTACACAGTTTGACAAGTAAAAAATTGCAGCATGATCGTAAGAATCGACATAAAAGCAGGAGGTCTGAAAGTGTTGATAATGAATGAACGGCATACCTTGCAGCTCTTGAAAACCTCAGAAGGATCTTCTTTGAGGTATAGTGCCAAGCCGAACAGGACGGCAGTTCTGGTTGACTGGATGTCCTTATCCTGTTGAGTGTTATAACAGTTTTGTAAGGTTACACAAATACATGACCAACACTCCTGATCAAGATTATGTTGTTCTCTGAGCACTGTGAACAGCAGTATTGTTCAACTGAATAACCCAGTCACTATCACAGTGATGGGGACTTCTCATCACAATGGATGCCCACTGCAAGACCTAAACATTAGCTTGACCTTGTTCAATACCACAGCAATCTTTTTTAGACAGCAGTCACCTGTCGTTATGGATGTGTGATCTTAAAAGAATAGTGTAGCATACTTCCATACTAAAATGTGAAAGCCTACCTCTCTGAGCCTTGTGCGGGCTCCCAGTCTGTCAGACATGCTGTAACTCCTGTTAGAATATACTTAACCAGGCTCAGATCAAACGCTTCCACGTTTTCCTTGTTTACATACTACGCTTATATGAACAGGGTGGGAACAGAAGGGTAGGCATCAATGCAATGTCGAAGCACGCACAAGGTGTTACTACGCTTTTTATCATCGTGCCACGTTTCATTTTGTGTAACTTAACTTGGTTCTGCGTAACTGGTCATATAAGTGTATGTTAACAGAGAAAAGGTGGAAGAGTTTAGTCGCATCCAACTTCAGCCCCCCAAAATAGTGGCAGTCATCCTGATCCTAGCTACATACTTAGAGGAGCAACAGCATGTCTGACTGACTGGAAGTACACACAAAGCTCAAAGAGGTACAGATCAGCTTGTCCCAATTCAGAGAACATCACATTTCATTATGGAAGTACAGTGGACTGTTTCTTTAATGACTCTTCACACTTCCAATACTATTAAAGTCCTTGGTCAATAACTTACAACAAAAACATTAAGATAACACTACCAGGATGAATGAGGATCTTCAGATATTTGGACAGTAATATCTAACCCATCCTTGTTCACCATTTTGTGAATCTTCACAGACCACACATTCATACAGAGATGCAAAATGTAGAATAGGAGTATGGTTATGGATTCATGGTGCTTACCTGTCTACTGTAGTCAGACAGAAGAGTAGCCATTTTCCTCCCCAAGGTTCCCGTCTGCTTCTGTTGGTACAGGCTCAGGAGCTGGGGGGTGTACTTGTCCAGCGCTGCAAAGAAGTTGAAAGGGAGGTTTTGGTTTGTGATCCGGTGGACTTCCTTGTAAAGCTGTGAAAAGAACAAGACAAACAAGACAAAAAAACAAAACATCAACTTTGGAAATGTCTGTATAACTGTTACATATATCCAGTAACGCTAGTTACGAATGTAACTGTGGTTCTATGAATGCCGGATGACCGCCAGAGGCGGCACAGCCTGTGAATGATATCCTTCGCGCAGGCGCATATCGAGACTTTATACCAACAAAGTCATGTATGACGCACCTCATGCTTAAGAAGCCCTGTAGCACGTCATACGTCCTCGGAAAACTTCTCGCGTGCATCTGCGAGTCCGAGTGACTAGAAACTCTGGCGGTCAGGAGGCATGAAATAGAACTAACAATCAGCTTTTAACTTACCTGGGCTTCACAAAAGAGGGCAGGCCATCGTTCCTTCAGCTCTGCTATAGGCCTTGGACAGTTGATGATTTCCTCTCGTCTCAACGCGAATGTCCGCTGCATCAGCAAGAAGAGGAGTGGTCCATCTCTTTCGGCAGGAGCTTTCTGAAACTCACTATAGAGTTCATTTCTTTGAGCCTCCAAGCTGTCCTTGCTTTCACCGGCAGGATAATTTGGTAGGTAATTGACCTCTCCTCGCCTGGGGCGCTTGATTTGAGAGTTGGGTGATGGGGCATTTGGGCTAAGTCGACTACGTTTTCCTGCATTCACCGACACCTCTTTCAGGCCTGCTCTCTTAAGTTTTGTGCGGTAGTTTCCCATCTTAAATCTAAGGCTGTTTGTCCAGGCATCATATCCTGTTCCGGTCTTCTCTTTCAGACACGGATGCTTTTTCACTAAAGCCTCAGCAGCTTGGCTAACTCGTTTGCCACTTGGGTACCCAGCGTATTTATACATCTCAACAGCCATTGCCTCCAATATGTTATGTTTCTGATCTTTAGTTAACTTCAGGGGCTTTGCTTCCTTCTCATAAGCTGCATTGCCCTGACTCAGAATATATTCAACCTCAAAGGTGAACGATGGCACAGTGAAGATCTCTGGCCAGACCTCAGTCCTACAGCTTCTATCTGGCGAGGAAAGAATAACAGTGTCATCTGTACTGATGGAGCTGACATCTAAGTCTGCGGAGCTGACATCTAAGTCTACTGGGCTGAGATTTAATTCTATCAAGCGAACCACTTTGACAGTTGCCATGGATGGGAGGCTATCAATGCTGCCAAGGTTGCAAAATGCTTTAAAATCTGGGTCTTCATACTGAAGCCTAAAGTCGTACACGAGCCCAAATCTGGTTTTAATTTCAGTGATTAGTTCGTCTACTGTATTGGGTGGAGCTGGCAAGATAAGTATTTCTGCATTGTCATCTTCCAGGATGATGCGCAACTTCAGGGATGAGGCCATCGGTAGAACAGGAATTGCCTTGAACAAACAAACACAAGCAAACAACATTATGAGATAAAAATGCAAAACATTGTGTTGGTGCATGCATTGTTGTGTGTACACACGTCTCTCAAACTATAGCATTCTAAAACACAGCCACACCTCATCTCTGACACACACACACACACACTTCAGCAATCTTCATCAGAGACGGGGATGAAATGTTTAGGTATAAGAATGAGTCCGTCAGACACTCTGTAAGCATACAATGGTGTCTGATCTTTCAGTTCACGGACATACCGAACAACATGGCTATTTCCACCACTAATAGTCAATTCAAATGACCGTAAATGCTCAACATACCATGCATCATAATCCTTCAGTACAAGAGTGATTTCATTTGCAAGCAGCAGTATGTTTGTAATTTCTTTAAATTCTGGCAAGGAGTTTTGAACACCAGTGCAGACAAACTTGCCAACCACAAATGATGTTCCATCAATGTTTACTCGATTTGTACAAAGGACAGTCAGGTCTTTGGCAAACTGTGAAACACTAGCTTGTACCTCAGTGGGTAAGGTGTCAATGAAGGCTGATTTGACTTGAGACATCTCAATTGGTGGTTTGAAAAATTTGGGTAATGATAAGTAGTATGTCATCATCAGTTGATGTCTCTCTGCACAGGTTTTTAACACATTTTTGAAGTTGTTAGCCTCATTTACAATCTTTTTAAAAACCCTGTGTTTCCCCTCAAATCTCATTGTCCATAGATGGACAAGAGGTCCAAAGCACCGAATGAGGTGAGGGTAATGCTCCAGGAAATGGTGCTTTGGCCTCAACATTAAAGTAGGAAACACCTCCTGGAGTATCTGTCTGTGTTCTGAGATCTTGCAAGACATGTACTGCAATGTTTCTTCTGTGAATTTGTGACACACAGCAAGATCCACCACATCTTTTAATGCCATTAGTATTTCCCAAAACCTGTCCCCATCTGGAATTTTGTGGCCAATGAGTACAGGAAGCAGTCGCAAGAGAGCATGATTCTCATGACCATTACCTCCAATTGTTCCTCGAGATGAAAAACTTGCATTAATTGGATGAGGACGGTCTACTTTGTCAGAGTGCTGATAAGGAAATGTCTTAATTGCCTTATTTAGATCGTTAAGAGTGAAGTATTTCAGTGAAATCATACCTTGCAAGCAAAGGGCCAATTCCACAGGCACTACACCTTCCAGGAGGTCATGTAGCAGGTCTGGTGGAAATCCTGTGATGGTGTGGAAATATGCAAGTTCATCAGAAAAAACACAAGTGTCTTTGACACCATACGTTTCCCCAGCATTTTCATTTTCCAGAATTTCTTGTGTCAGATGGTCATGTTGGCCCACTGACCTCATCTGGCAAGCATCAACAGTTGCATCCAATGTCTGTACATCAGCTTTAGAGTAAAGACAAAAGCGACAACTATAGACAGATCTAAAACTTAGGTTAAAACCACCCAGCCCATGAGCTGCGAGGTTGTCTGCCACAATAGAGAAAACTGTCCCTTTTATGGAGTCGCCTAAAGTTTCAATGTAGACGCCATCCTGTTCCAGAATCTTTAAGTCATTAAGCAGTGGTGCAAAAACCTTGGCATATCCAAATGTTTGGACATCCTTTGAATTGCACAACATAGCAAGCTGAATAGTGTGCAGGGCAGAGCGATATTTAACGGGCAAGTTTGCCAGAGACCAGTAAACTGCACACATTTTGTAATATCCCCTTGATGTACCAAGAGGACAAGCGATCTCCAGGTCATCCACATAGATAATCAAGGAAAACTTAACACCTCCTTCCGCAAAGAGGACATTGCCCTGATAGTAAGAGCCATCAACATATGATGCAAACTCACCAGGATTTGCTGTTCTTGACTGGAATGCAATGTCTGCAATATCTGGCTTTTTCATCAATTCCTGTAAGGACGAGAGAAGAGGCACATACACACATTTTCTTTGGGTACTATCAATAAGGTACTCAACAGGTCTGGTATGTGGAAACCTCTGCTGTACATATGACTTTCTCCTCTTGGCTGTTGACAATGGACCTTCACTTTTCACTGATCTGTGTAAGATGTTGCACTCTGAAACTGCTTGCACAATTGAACTGACAATTGTGTCTGTAACAGGGCAATTGTGCTTTTTCAGACTGTCACCTATTACTTTCCTCAGGATGGGTTCAGAGAGAGTAAAGAGCTGATCGATGTGCTCAACAATTTCTTGTGTTGCTCGATTACTAACATGGAGAATGGATTCCATCTTCAAAAAGAAGGCAGCCAAATTATATTCCAATTTATGATCCAATGCATCAGTGTCATCTACTTCGTAGTGAGAGGGTTCATCCTCATCAAATTCATCAGACCCTTCCTCACTGATAGAATTTTGAGGAGGGTCAGTCGAAATTGACTGAACCAGCTCAGGTGCATATGACGAATGACTATGTTCCCTGTGTTTGTGTGATCGAAATGTAGAATGCACATTTGAGGTAAATGTGCAGTCTTTGAATGGACACGGGACTACTTGTTTTTGTTGTAAATGTCTACCAAGGTGCAGAAACATGTCACGTTCGACAAACGGCTGTCTAAATTCACAAAGTGGGCATTTGAAAACACTACTGCCAGCTTCCCTCCCTGACCTAGAACTAGGCGTTGCATCGTGCAGTCGAGACATATGAACCTTTAGCGAATTGTAGGTTTTGAAATAACACATGCAACTGTAATAAGGGCATGGTAGTGGGCATGTTGTAGAGTACTGGCCATGCAATAGTCTGTAATGACTCATTAACCGCACTTTCACGGCAGTAGAAAAACCACACAACTTGCATTTCCACATTTTGGACAAGCTTTACATCTACACAGACCGCTTTACTTCCCACGCTAATCAGGACATCTTAGTAGTGTTACTGTGGCCACAGTACAGAACAAGTAAAGTCATGCGATGTACGGTATATTGCAAAATCAGTCGAATCACCGAACGACAGAAACGTTTGCTAGCTAGTCGTAGCTAACTTCGGCGCGAGGCAAAGGCTGCTAACGGAACATGCACTGGCTGGGCTTCCACAATATCAAGGCAACAAAACGACGGAAACAAATTCACAGAGTGCATGTTGCCGGCAGATACACGAATTAAACAATAGTTAGCAATAACTTGGCTTTAGTGACGAAAGCACTCAAACCTGAGACTGATAATCCAACTGAATTCGCTCGAATGGTGATGGCATGTGTGAAGGTTCAGGTTGAGTGCGTCGAATGGAACAGTCGATTGTTTCTAGCTTGCTCGCGCTCTGTCCACGTCGTAAGATCTGCAATCCCATTGGCTGTTGGTGCATGCTCCTGTCTTGCATGCATGCTCCTGTCTTCAACTCCTCAGTGTATCAGTGACCGCAAATATACAAGAGATTCCAATGGTGCAAAACAAACACACACTGCATTGCAGTGCAGGCTGCCAGACAGATAGTGACACAAGCAAACATGTTTTTCACGACAGTGCTTTTTTGGGGATTTTAGGCAGTGTTTTGCACTGCTTGAAGAAAGTAGGCTACTGAAAGCACCTTGCAAAAGGTCTTATCATAGCTTAAACAAGCAGTGTAAAAAATACGGAATCAGAATAGGGCTATGATCATGCTTTTTTTTTTCCTTCTTTGTTCTGATTTTGTGTGATGACTCACTCCAACCATGATCCATAGGCCTAATTCATCATGCCAACTTGTGTCTTATGAGTGACTATAACATCGAATGGACTCCATTGATGTCATAGTCACTCATAAGAAACAAGTGAATGGACTGTTACATCAAATTGAGTGCACTTCACTTTAACACCTTAAGTAATCTTTACTTTCTGCTTTTTTAAAGTGATGTTAACATGAATCATTTGTTGAGATAGATCATCAGGTTTTACAAGTAGAAAATTTAAAATTAAATTCGTAATAAATTAAAACAAATCAGCTATTGCATATAATTTGCAAACAGCAGTACTGGTAATTTGCGAACAGCAGTGATGAATGTGATAAACGTGTCATTATTATTGTTCAGATCGTCATCCAGCTTGTCACCATGAGCAGACTGCAGACGCTGAATGAGATGTCTCACCTGGAGCAGTGTCGCTTCGGTCGTCCTTCTCCACGACACGGACTCAAGCTGCTCTTCTGGTTCGCTAAAGACTGTATCTCGTTTGATTTCAACAATGAAATGCTTTCCAACTGCGATCCAGATGATGGAGAGTTCGGGTTCCACCTGTTTGAGAACCGATATGAGAGAACTGGAGATAAACTTCTACCTGATGTGGATCTGCCATACTACGTGGTGGGGAATCTGAACAAACCCCGATCGTACGAGCTGCCCGATTACGTCCGAGAGGAGTACACTGGTCTGTATGACAACAGCAACACGGACCGCATCATAGTCAGCATGGATAATGAGTGGTTTGATAAAGTTTATGTGACTGAACATAATGATCGCTCCAACTACAACTCAGATGTCACGTACCGCATCAGCAAAGGTCTCCTGAAGCTCATCCAGCGTCTGAGTTTAGACGACTTCCTCTGGAGAACTGGGTTTTGGAGGAAACCTGAGCACAATGTCCAAATGCCTGTGATCATCATAGGTCCAAAGATTTCTATCCCTCAACCCAAACACATGCCTCCTGTCAATCAAAGGAACCTCGCTTTAATGCCAGCAGTCAGTTCTCTGAGGAACTGGGACACCTGCATTGAGATCCCATCAGAGAACGACTCACAGAATGACTCACAGAATGAATCAGCCTTTGTGAACAGACCTAAAAGGAAGAGATGTTGTGAATGTACCATCCTTTAGAATCACTTGCAGGATGAAACAAGATTATATTGCTAAACTAAATGAGGGTCATTGGGAAAATACAGGGTGTTTCAAAAAATGTAACATCATTTCACAATCTAATAAATTTGCCAATTCTTGTTCAATTGACTTCAAATTTTAACAGCATGTGGAAACAGGTCAAAATTTTATGTTTAATGTTTTTTTTTTTTTATCTTTTTAGGTATAGAAATGCCATTTACTGGAAAAGAAAAAAGTGTTTTGTGTGTTAGACTACATTCGAACACAGTTGAACAAGATTGTGCAGTGTGCATTTATGAGAGAATTCTCTAAAAATGCACCAACTGCAATGCAGATATGGATGGTGTGTTTGTGTCTCAGGCGGCATGCATATTGAAAATTTGTTAAATCGTTCATGGAATCCACATACCTTTGAATTTCTCATTCAGATTTTGAGGAATAAATCTTATATTGCTCAACATTAAGCCTGTTCAGTTTCATTTGCCTAGACTATGTAGTTTCTGAGATATTTACATCTCAAATAATATCAATTTTTGACACACCCTGTATAATGACATTAAACCAGTCAGTCATGATCTTATTCTCTGACACGAGTGCGTGACCCGTCAGGTGAATGACCGTGTGTGGTGGGGGAATCACAGCTGGTCTGACAGAAGAAAACCTCAGAGCTCGTCGAGTGGTATAGTTTCCTCGATTGTCTATAGAGTTTAGACATCTAGAAGCCTTGGTGCGATATTTTTTATGTAAAGATGGCGGGTGTCATACGGTGCGTGTCAAAGAGTTTTCTCATGAACCGCGGGAAACTGATCATCGCTCAGTACACAGGAGCCCTGAGGGCTCAGCCACAGACGCACGCGCGGACCAGCAGCACTGTTTCAGGTGTGTGTGTGTGTGTGTGTGCGCGCATGCGTGCGTGCGCCTCAAACTTTCCCACAAACGGAATTGTGTTTAACTGAGATTATTCAGTGATGTGTCTACAGTAGGCTATATTAGACTTATTAATGAACTAGAGTCTATATTTGGATTATAATCATTTAGTTTAGTTTTAGATGAATCTGTGGTAACGTTACTCTATTTTTTAAATATTATTTGTTTGTTTGTTTGTTTGTTTGTTTAATTTATTACCTCAGCGTGCTTTATTTCACGGCATAGTCACAGTTTAGGATGCGTTCAAGCGCTTCAGAATTTTTTTTATTTTTATTTTTTTTATTTTTACTCAGTGTTTAGAACAGATAGAAATTGTTTCTGGCTGCCCCCCCTCCGCCCCCAGTTACTTCAGCACAAGGCAGTCAAACTCTGAGTGAAGAGTGAAACGTTATACTGTATAATGTCCAAGTGGAGTCACAATACAGAAAATAAGAACTCGAGTCGAAATATAAAATAAAAAATGACGTTAATGGGTTATATTGAGCATGTTTAATGTGCTGTAGAGAAATAGGCTACATGTGAACACCACATAGCTATGAGTTCATGTGAGGATGTGGAACCACGTGAAACAGGTCAAATATGTGGAAAAAGCTTTTGAAAGTTTTTTTTTTTTTAAATGCTGCATTATATTTACAGACGTGTTGATCAGAATTTTGACTGCAGTCCAGAATTCAGAGACTAGTTTTAACCCCCATGTTATTGATATTTCACTGTATGCTAACTGTTAGTAATATGACATTATGCGTTAATGTGTTACTTAGTGAAAACATACCTGGCATGTATGAAACTCTAATGTTCTTTACTTCAGTGTTGGACACGATGTGAAACACAAAGTTTTGATAGTATGTGGACACTCGCTGTTAGCAAACAGGCTAAGACACACGTGTTTCACAACCAACAGGTTCATTCTGGTCAGATCTTTGTTTACTGTCTTCTATGGAAGCCGGTTTCAGTCACCATAATGATGTTTTCTCATAAGTATGTCTTTCTTTCCCATAATTATAACTAGCTATCTCATAATGGTGAAATATCAGGTTTCTCCTAATTATGGCTTACTATCCCATAATTGTGTTACTATTTTAATTATGACTTACTATCCCATAATTATTTTCTATCTCATAATTATGACTTGCTATCACATTGTGACTTACTGTCTCAATTGTGACTTAGTATTTCAATTACAACTTATCTCATAATTATGACTTACTATTGCATTATGACTTACTATCTCATAATTGTGACTTGGTATTTAAATTGTGACTTTCTACCTCATAATTATGACATAATAATGACTTACTAGCCAATAATAATGAGATTAAATTATAATTTTGAGAAAATGTTCTCATTATTATGATATACTAAGTCATTATTTTGACAAGTAATACATATGACATATAATTATGAGACACAACGTCATATGAGATATTTTCTCATTATTATGACATACTATGTAACAACTTTTTTTTTTCTCAAGTGGCAGAAATGGGCTTCCATAGTGTTCAGTCTTTTAGTATTCTGTGGCTCAGAGACATGTCCTGTTCTTTGGCAGTACCCCGGCATGGTTTCTAGATAAAATGATTAGTGAAACCATGGTTAATGTTGTGCATGTGTTTTCACGTGCTCTCCTTTCAAAGGAGTTTGTACTGTACAATGGCCTGTGAGAAACTTAAATCCAAGATGAACATCAGAAAATCAGATTTAATGTGAAATAAAGTTTATTAGGAGATGAAAATTAGTTCAAGCTTGTAGATATGAATATATTGACAGCTCATCCAAAGCTACATTATTATTATAATTTATATCATTTGCATGACTCATTCCTTCAACATGTGTTAATTCAGTAACCAGGATTTATAGCTGATTAAATAAGCACCTGATATTATGCAGTATACTGAACGCCATCTTTTGCATGCAATATACATGTGAACCTTAATACAGACATTCCTGGTGTAAAGGAGCGCACATTGGTTGCCATCAAGCCGGATGGTGTTCAGAGGCGTCTCGTTGGTCAGATCATTAAACGCTTTGAGCAGCGAGGGTTCCGCTTAGTAGGTCTGAAGATGGTGCAGGTGAGTGTTTGCTTTTATTGTGTTTGATATGTACACACATGGTGGTTCTGCATTACAGAAAGTGTTTGCAGATGTGGGCAGTTAAGCACATTTACTTTGATTTAGATAACTTTTCAAACCAAAAATCATGGATTTGATAAACTGGTCTCTTCACGCAATTGACACAATCTTCTTGACGAGAAGCCTGGGTTCGGGGGAACCAGCCTGTCCTGCCGGAACATTTGCAGCCGGCTACACAATGGACGGATGGGAGAAGTGGTGTGGCGTGTGGCTGGCGGTTCTTTCTGTGGAGAACATTGAGGATATTTACCTATTCGGAACCATGATCACAGGACTTTTGCTGATCGGACGAGGCATTGCCCTGGTGTACTGAAGGAATCAAAAAACGGTGGCAGCTGTTCAAAGCCCCATAAAGCTGCCCGACATGATTGAGGCGGTAGGCAGAGCTGTTGGCACTCAGACTGTGGCTATTCAGAACTTGAACCGCACTGTGAATTCCATCTGGGAGAAGCTGATGGCTTTGCAGAGGGAAATGGATCACTTTGGCCAGAAGGGACAAGCAGGTTAGTCTGTAAAGGACACGTCTACCCGTTTCAAGTCTACACAAATTCCAATCTTATCTTCGGCTCTCTCAGCCAGTACTGGCTTGGCAAGGTCGTTGCTGTGGATACAATTTCCCCCTGAAGATCACTGCAGTGAGACTCTCTCTCCGTATTCTACACAACACTACACAGCAGTTCACATACTGTGCACTGCCTTCCCTGGAAGACATTTGCTCCTTCCGATGTCTCAACAGAGCAGCCAACATACTGAAAGATACTTCTCACACTGGACAGCATCTGTTTAAACAGCTGAAAATGTTTCAGGTCCATCAAAACTCGTACAAACAGACTTAAAAACAGCCCCCTCCATAGCCAGATTTGAACTGAACACCGCCAATCAATAGTTACTTGCACTACTGCACAATAAATGTATACATCTACCTGCACTATTTCATTATTTTGCAATGCAACATCTCAGCTGCTAATAACTGTACTGTGCATTCTCAGTTGCCTACTCATGTTACACAATTTCTTCCTTGCAGATGTGCATGTATATAATTTTCTCTTCTTTTACATACCTATTTTGCTCTTGCTACTTGTTTTGTTGCCTTAATGCAACATTAGGACTGCTAACCAATTTCATTTCACTCTGTGCAATGGCAAAGAAATTCTGATTTGGATTCTGATTCTGGAATACTGGATCATCTTTCGCCATGACTCCAGTGGGAATTTGAACCACTGGATTAACATGTAAACGTTCATGATGTTGTTAAAGGTGACATAGATGAGAGTTATATCATAATGGAACTACTGACGCAAACATAATCCAAACACCCAAACTGCCTCACCGTAAAGCAACCGGCAGCAAATTAAAAACTAGATTGCATTTCCTCTGCAGAAACTGCTGGTGTGCGCTTGCTCAGATGCTGCCAGCAACAGTAAAGGGTTAAGATATGAGTGTGTTTTCGCACTCTGAAATCCTTGTTTTAAATGGCTTTGGTCAACAGCTCTCACTCCTCCTCTGGCTCAAAGTCTCCTTGTGGCAGGACAGCCCCAGCAGCGGAGAAGACCAAGTAGTTTTCAACGAAAAGGCTTCGTTTATTCCCCTCCTTTCTCTCTCCTTTTTTGCCAATGTGCAGATATTTACAGTGACAAGCGTGCATGAAAAAAATATACAAAAACTGTACAAAACGAAAATAAACAAGCATAAATAGCCAGGCTAAGTCCTCAGACCCTGAACTACTATCAAGAGCAACTTCAATTAACAAGACACGTTCACTTCA
>JAPEKO010000013.1:19922433-19938578 GCA_027576075.1 Cathorops hypophthalmus
GGGTTCTTAGCCCCCCCCCCCCCACACACACACACACACTGTCCAAAAACATGCAGGTAGGCAGACTGGCTATACTCAGCTGCCCCATGTGTGAGTGAGTGTAGGGGAAGCCATAGCTTAATGGTCAGAGAAGCAGTTTTGGGACCAAAAGGTTGCTGATTTGATTTCCTGGACCTGCAGGAATGGCTGAAGTGCCCTTGAGCAAGGAATCTAACCCCCAGCTGCTCCCCAGGCTCGTTGTACATCTCTCTGGATAAGAGCATCTGCTAAATGCCTGTAATGTAATGTAATTATGAATGCATGCATATTACACCCTGTGACAGACTGGAGACCTATCCCTGGTGAATTCTCCCTCCGTGCTCCCAGTGTTTCCATAATAGACTCAGGATTCACCATGACCCTGACTAGGATAAAGCAGTTAACTGAAGATGAATAAATGAAGATGCAAAAAGCAGTGTCTTGAGATTGGAACTAGAGCTATGACTTTAATATCACTAACAAGTGACAGAAATGTATAATTTGCACCAGTAAAAGTCATGCAGAAATCACTTACAACATTACTGGACAGTGTCTTCATACATCTGAAGAAAACATGTTGCTAGGTGCACTGACTACTCTTAACTGGCCCTAAGTGTAAATGAGTGTGTGTGTGTGTGTGTGTGTGTGTGTTGGATCCAGGGTGTATTTCTGCCTTATACTCATTGCTTCCAGGATAGGTTCAGGATCCACAGTGACACTGCCCAGGATTTGATTAGCGAAAATGAATTACTGCACTTAAAACGAATAAATAAATTTAAAGTCAGCTAGCATTGTCGCTTCAGCTAAACCGAAGCTGGAAATATTGGATAACAAAATCTTAGAAGTCTTGTTTGAAGATGTAACAACCATTTCATTCCAAAGGAAAAAAGTACACCAAATCAAAAAGAATGAGTCATTTTTACAGTCAAGAACATCCTTTTATTCAATCAGTTAAAGGTTCTGCTCTTTTCAAACTGTTTTTCTTATTATGGAAAAGAAATTGTAATTAACACATGCATTTCACCATGAGCTCTGGAGGGCATGTCTATAAAGAGGGCAATAGCTTTTTAGGGTTAGTGAAGAAGTTCTGGGCCAGGGCAAAGGCTGCTGGGAAATCGATCTACTCTAAGCTTAGCACTCATCCCAACAGTCTACCAAAAAAAAAAAAAAAACACAACCCCAAAAAGAAATACAAAAATAAAGTTTAAAAGACGGATGGTCAGCGCCAGGAAGGGACAAGGCCCTGGGAGAGTTCTGTCCACAACATTATGGCTTTTATTTTTCTCTTATGATCTCATCTCTTGTAATCATGGCTGATACTGTTGCTGGCTTCATAAAGTTAAGTTTGCATATTTATGTGGGACAAAGATCAGGCTGTGATTTGTAGGTCTGAGATTTTTTTTTTTGCTGGTGCATTAATGATTTTCAAGGCATCTTAATTATCACTACACTTCAGGTTTGATGGCATGCAGCTTGTCAGTTTGGTCTGAGGGGCTTGGTTCATAATTGCAGATTAAACTGGAATTTGGGTTTAATCTTTCTTTCTTTTAAATTCAGAATCCATCTCTCATCCATTGCTGAATCCATTCCGTAATAAGGTGCTTTCAGGCAATTTTTCTTCCAAGTGTTTAGATAGCTGGTCTCGTATAACCGCTGCAAAGGTGCATCATCTATAAAAAAAATTCTCATTGTGGCATTGATGCCACCTAAATATGCAATATTGACAAAAAAAAAAGATAAAAAATAAATTTTGGTAAAAAATACAAATAAATATTCAAAACAAGTCACAAACCTATTGTAACCCAGCAGCCTAAATTTCTTCCACTACCTTTTAAGAGGACTTCCTACATCAACCAGATTCTTCCTTCACTAAAATATGATTAACTGCTCCATGTTGGAACCTTTTCCCCTTCATACACCCTTTGATTGACATCCCGCCAGAGCCCACTGGTGTAACTTGTTCACTTACATTAACTGTTCAATGGAGAAGCTGAAGAGATCGGTATGGTATACAATGTGAAGCATACAGACAAGAATAACATGTAAGCTAACTGCATTCTGCTCAGACAAAAAGTTTTGCTTTTTTTTCTTTTAAAATCCCCTCCATTCAATGAAAATGGGGAAGGGTGGGAAAGAAGATGGTTATGCGACTACAGACTATTCCAGTGTCCAAGAGAGGCAGAAGACAAGGAAAGGAGTACAGAGGAAGGAAAAGCAAGACAGGAAGGACTTTTTTTGTCTTTTTTTTTTTTCAATTTTAGCATCAACAATAAAAAGAGGAACTAAGTCACACCGATTTCCTTTAGTACTATATATACTGCTTTGAAGAGCTTGAAGAAGGAGAGAATATAGAAGCGGGTTGAAAGGGGGGTTTTCTGAGACGGGCACTGAGGATTACAAGATGGAGTTTGTGAACAAAGGCACTTTTTTAGGGACAACCTTGAAGATGCTCTAACACTACATCACAAAACAAATATTTAGAGTTTAGAGTAATTTACATTGGGACTGGGAGGGGGTGTTGATTTAGGAAAGGGGGTGGGGTTCACTTTGTAACATTTTCAACTTTGTTTATTAAAATAAAATTCAGATCAGCTTACACGGGTATGTATCATAGGATGGGAGTCTAATAATAATCAACAGCTACCAATGAAAAGGACTCGTTTCTGATGTACTGACAATTTTCAAGGGCGACTGAGTTGATTAGAAGCATCTCCCAAAAAAAAAAAAAAGGGAAGATCTTGTCATTCAGTTTGGATCTGTTTTTTTTTTTTTTTAAGTCTCTGTGTACAAAAGCCAGCAATGCACTAGCTTCTCATAGGATAATGTCTGGAACAGAATTGACTATGTATTTTCATAGTTAGCTATGTCTGTAATTATGGCTGCCAAATACATAGTGCAATTTTATCTGTCTCAACTTTACATTGTAAACAATAATTCCTTTTTTGAGATTTTCCTTCTCAGGATTTTGTGTGTATTTGTCAACACTTTGGATTTTATCCACCCTCTGTGACTAAACCCTCCATTGGGAGAAAAATGCTTTTTTGACTAAAATGAACCCCTCCCCCTTTACTAAATTCTAAACAAGAAATAGAATATGCATGTTTTTCCTAAAAATTTTTTTTGTGTTATGATAACACTTACTTGTTTTTTTAATTTATGTATAATAGAGTTTGAATGTACTGTATTCCATAAAAAGCACCAGTTTCATTTAGTGATATATATATTTTTTGATGTGTTGCAAAACTGTTTCTTCAGCCCTCCCAAGTTTTGAGAACAAATCATTACAAATAAACATTAAAAAAGGAAAAAAGGCTATTAAAAAAAAGAAAGAAAGATTAAAAAACTCCCAAAACTTACAAAGACTTTTTTTCTCTCCGCCCTGTAGTTTAGAGTCCCGGACCTTTTGGACTTGAAACAATAACAGAAGGGTATTTTTCCCCCTCTTCTATCACACCTTCTAACAATCTAACAGACGAACACATTTCTCTACCCAAGGCATTGCACATGGCTCAATCAACATACATTATTTTTCAATTACAAATACCTCCCATCCAAACACAAAAGAACTCAAAAGCCACATCTTTCTCCTCAACACTACTGATAATGTTTACTATAGAAATACGTTTTCTATTTATTTTTTTGTTTTTTAATTTTCCAGGGACTTTGCTTGTCGGGCTTTTCCTATGCTGTGTGTATAATCGGGATTCGAGACTGGTACTAGTGAAAAATAACTCATTCGTTAATCGTAATGCTGCCATACTTCAGAAAATAACTAGACTGCCACTGAGCTTATTACGCAAACAAAAAAATGTTTATATAAATATATATATGGATATCTCCTGTATATATAAAGATGTCTGTTATTAGTGAGCTGTCACTTGCCACTTGTTTTGCTTCAGACATAAAAATTTCTTCCTCTATAGCTTATATGTGAGAAAATAACCTGAATTCATGTTTAACAAATTGCATAATGGGAATACAGAGGCACTTCCATTGATTAGAAAAGAAAAGTCCATCGCCATCATTAATTCTCATTTAGCAATGCTAGTCCTCTACTACGCTGATGACATGGTTGCATTTCGGCAACCACACTTCCCTGCAGTGAGACACAGAATCAGGCAGTCCAGTTATTTTGTGAGCTCAGTGATTCGAATAATGCGGCTAAAATTAAATTGATGTTTAAAACAAGCTGATTTATGACAATTTCAACATGATTATATAAAGGCAGACTAGGATTGCCATATGGTAACCAAGGCTTCCCTTTAAATCAGTCAGTGGAAGGTGTTGTGTGCAGTTGCGTATCTCTGTGTATGTATGAGTGTGAGGCCATGCTCTGAGCATCCTGCCTTTAATAAATGTTGTGAATTACTAAACAGGATGTGAATATAGCAGATGAAGCAATGTCTGAGCTAAATGGCCATTACATACCCCTCTCCTTCTGAGCACAACTACATCATTCTTTTGCTCCACAGAGAGGCCTTGCGTTCTTGGAACACAGCTGTCTGGGAGCGTAAACAGTACAGTGAGGATGGGGCAGCTTTACCAGCCATTAAAGTAGATATCCACTGAGTCTTTCCAGTGGTTTTGATGAAAAACTCATCATTCTTGAGAAATATGTAATTATCTATAATTAGCAAATCACAATTGTTCACAATGGTAGTAATAGGAACCAAGTGTTGGACATATTTAAAGTCTCTGATGCTCCACCCAATAACAGTGTGTCTATGTTTTGTACACTTCTCTAGTCACAATCTTCAGAATCTTGGAAGATGCAATCAACTTTACTTTTCTGTATACATGCTAATGTACACCAGTTTCTTTTGAAAAACATGTCAGAATGAGATTTTCGGGGCATGATATAGTCACTGGCTTAAAGAAAAAGCATCACATTTTGAAAGTTTTCTTTCAAACAGTTAGGGTCAAGTTGGTGTGATTGGCTGCTTATAACGTCAGTCAACCCCATGAAATATTAATAGTGGATGGAAGTACTAGACTCTCTCATGAAAGAATGTAGATGATGTGACCCCTGGTTCCAGTCACAAATGCTGGACAAAAATGAAACTAACATTCAGGACTTGTTTTCCATTGTCAACCAACAGCTACCAACCAGAGTGGGTGAAAGCTTCATATCACATGCTTCCTCCAAAACACGTGAAGCCACCATATCTATCTTGAAATGCTGCTCATGCTGTGCCACAGGGTTGCTGAACACACTTGGAAGAACGTGCTAACTGTTTTCATCTGCATACAGGAGCTCACAGACACAACTTCAACATATTAGTGTCACTCTGACAGTGGACAGAGTAACACCCTCTCTCCTACTCAGACAGCACGGTCAACTTTCCTCTCTTGGACTTCCCGGCCACAGATGGTTGTAGGATTGTTGATCTGGATTCCTGGTGGACTGAACTCAGATTTGAACTCCTGATGATAGGATAAGTGCTTTTCTTTTGCCAAACCTTCAACACACCAATAAACTTGAATATAAATTGATGACCTAGAATGTCTCTAGAGGCGGTAAGGCATTGCAATGGCTTCTGATTTGGAATGTAAAGCAGGAAAGAAATATAATAACTAACCCCCCTTTTTAAAATGTGACAATTTCTATGCAGCAGCTCAGAGACATGGCAGTGAATTTAAGTGTGTGTGTGTGTGTTAGTTATAGGGTTGGCATTACCCAAAGGGATTACAGTCGGCGTTCAATTGGCACTAAGGGCGAGTATAAGGCCTGAATTTGATTCTTTTTGATTGGGACAGACTCCATAGGTAGTTTTTGTCTAGATTATAGCATTTTCCTACATCAGCCTAAAATGAGAGACTGTCCTGTATGACTGCTGACTTACATCCAACATTAACTTTAGTGTGTGATGTCCACTTTCACGTTTACCTCAAAAGATTGTGTGCAAACATTTTTTCTCTATCCTATTTTCAATAGCGAACATGAGAGTAGTGTTTTATTTTCCGTACTTTCCTTTTTCTAGTGCAAAACTTTAGATTTGATTTTGCTTGACTGTGTCTTTGATTAGTAATTGTTGTTAAGCTGGCTGTCAAAGGAAAGAGCACATCGAGATCAATTTCTACACTGAACTATAAATGGTGTCTGAAGGGATGATTAACTGGCTTTAGCTTCAACTCCATGCTAGATGTCAGGATGCTTAACATCTCGATTATTTGATGTCCCAAAAGTTTCTAAAACTATGCTTGCGTTTTTTAATTTTCATTATTAAAACCTCACCATTGTTGATGTCCCCAGCCATTGCACAATACAAGTAACAGATTCTTATTTTTTCCTCTTCGGGTTGTTCTTTTGTGTTTCTGCTTTTTCTGTTGTCATTCCTGTGATTTTTGAGAGACTCCATGTCCTCCATCAAAATGTCACGTGATCCTCTTATTAAAAAAGGGGGAGGGGGGGGTCATTGCCGTAAGTCGACAGGATCAGAAGATTCCAAACGATAAGAAGATTTGCTGGTTTCCTTTGTTGTTCTATTGGGCCAACAGGGTCAGAGGGCAATTTTAGGTGAGATTTTTTTTTGTTTCCTGATTCAAGATTCCAGATTGTAGTGACAGGATTTTAATTGCTTGTGGGCAGGCAGGTTTTGTCAGAGGAACCAAGACTGTTGAAACAAAAAGAGAAAACAGGTTTTAGAAGACACTTATGAAAAAACAAATAAACAAAAAACACCACTGTGCTCAGAATAGCGGCCTTGCTAATATTCTGTGCTGAACTTTTGAGTTTGTCCACCAGATGTCCCACTTGTCTTGTAAAGCAAGTTGGACTGTCTCTCCCCACCCTGTCCCTGTCCTCCTTTAGGAGTGAAGAGCTCTGAACTTCTCCCCCTCCCCAGCATTATCACTGTGGTTTACCTCTATCCCATAACCATTTAACTACCTGCTGGAGTAGACACATAATGTGACTCTTAGGAATCAATATACAAACTTGGATTAATGAAATTGCCATGGTGCACTTTGCAGGAAAAAGTCAAGATGAAAAACAAAGCATAAGGAAACTCAGAATTCAAATTCTATATCACACTTGTAGGCTGTTTGTGTTGTGCATGAGAGCTGACTGGCTATGAGCAGCAGTGTGAGATTTGGTTTCTCCAAGCCAGCATATAAAAGCGAGTTGAAGTGGCTTGAGAACATTTTCTAAGTCAAATCTTGGAAGCACTTTGCCTCCAGGGGAGCGGCTTGTGTTTTGCTTGAGTCTCCCCAAACAGCCAAACATACAAAGGCCATCCCATCACAAACACTCCTTCCTCCTCCCCCAGCTCTGGGTATTGCCTCGACTCTTCCCCTGTGTGCTCTGCTCCTCCCTCTCTCGCGCTCTGTGTAATCCTTGGCAGGAGTTAGCACCCTCTTTCTTAGCCCCCTCTTTTGACTTTGACCCCCTCCACTTGCCACCTCTCAAGTTCAAGTTCAACTGGCTATGACATCATGTCTGGTTGCTGCGGGTAACCAGACAGTCAGGACATGGCTTCTCAGTTTGCGGGGTTATGCTGAAACTCTCACCCTCTCTCCTCTTTCACATTCTTTAGTGGGACGGGGTGAATGCAGGCCTCTTCTTTGGCCACAAGGGAGCTCCTCGAACCCAATTTTTAGCTCTTGGAGTTAAGTTACTCCAGGAAGTCTTTTTACACTGGGTCTTTGTGCAGGAATTTTACTGACTTTTTTTTCTACTATTCTACTGTGTCAAGCAGCAATTGTGCTTATTTAATGTGGGTTTTTTTGGGGGTTATCTTTTTTTGTTAAAGGTATCAGAACCCAAAGGGAACAAAATGGAGGCTGGTCAAACCCCCAGTTAGAGTCAGCTGAAAAAGCAGCCAGTGCATGAAAGACGTACCCAGAGGACTGTATCAGCCAAAAAAGGGGTTAATGGGGTGGAGTGAAAAGTGAAAGGGGGAGAGACGGCATGAGTGAGAGCATTGGAGAGATGGAGCTGCAGAGCTTCAGATGGTTGCCATGTGTTGTGGAGCCGGCCCGAGGCGGGTGTGGTTTACACAGTAATGAGTAAAGTGCAGTGGCTTATGGAGGAGGCTGCCCACTCGTAACGCTCAAATCAACCTCCACTGCTTCTCTCCCACTGAGAACTGCTCCAGATGGGCCAGATAAACATACCGCACTGCTTATTGTATGTGGGAGAGAAAGTGAGAGAAACAAAAAGCAAGTGAAGCAATGAAGAGACCACACTGATGCACAGAGACTACAGAGATGAGACTGTCAGTGTTCTTGTCTCTGGAATCTACGTAATTAGTACTAGTACATCGGGACCCTGCTATACAGATATGTCTGCAAAATGAGGTTCTTTTCTACAGAAACATTATTAAAAAAGAGAAATATTACTTGTTTTTGTACTAACTTGTGTCTGCTGGGGGATATTTAGAAAGTTGTTGTCCCGTGATCCGATGCTGACAAACCTGTTGGGAGTTGTGGAGCCTGGCGTGGAGTATGCTAGAGGAAGAGAGAAACAAAGCAGTAATTATTGATTTTTCCTTCAACAGATGATCACAATGTACATTTTTTGAGGGAATTTCGAGGTTGGATTTGTTTCTTTTCCTACAGCTCTCTCATTTCTACATGAATCATTCTGCATGTATCAAATAATATCTTTGCACATGTAGATTCCAAGAAAATCTCAGTAGACAAGTGAAGGTCAGGATCAAATTTAGGGCAGTTTGAAATTGATGGACTCCATAGCACAAAATGGTTCATTAATGGAGAAATCATCAGATGTCTGAATGAGGCAAATATTCATCAGTTTGCTAGCTCATTTCTAATCTTATCTAACAGCCATGAATATATTAGATACATGTATTTTCTTTATTTAGTTGCAAAATGTGTGTAACTCTACAACCAAGCTATTGCTAAATTGTAATTCAGTTCGTACACTTTAAAGGTCATTTTCAATAGAGATGAAACATGAATACATGCCTCACTGAACCCATACTCTGTCTGGGTTATTTAAAGGTATATCCCACTGTACTTCCTAAAATGATATGTTCAACTAGTGACAAAAGACACAGAGTTGGAGTCTCTGTCCATTTACCATATGTTAGTAAAAAAATTCCAAAATAAAATAGAGTTAATAATGACATCAGATTCACCCTGCGAGGTGGACAATGTTTACACAAAACATCCAGTGAGATGCACCTTTAAGGATATTACCAGGACTTTATGTATGTAGCTACAGGTTTGTGAATCCATAATTGAAAGCGTTGTTAAGGGTTAGTTAGATGTAAACAGATGACAGACTTCAGGACACTGACAACAATAAAACTAGAACAGAAGTTATGAACAAAAGTAAGAAACACAAAAACAAAACATAAAAAAGACAAGAGTGCTCCGTCCAGTGCCCCCTCTGTGGTGGGTTATCAAGTTGAAGATGCCAATACCATCATGCCCCATACGCCTCCTTTAGAACAGCCACGCTGTACTGATCAAAGATCAGCTTTTCTTCTTGGACTAATTCAAAAGAATACAGCTATGCAGTATTTCACCACTGACCTTGGATCAGCACTGGAGTTTTCCGATCACATCTCCACAATCCCAAAGCAGCAAACTAATCTGTGGCTAAAACTCAATCAAATGGAACTCAAAGCAAGTTAACGTAAAAGTCAAAAGTGCAATAGATGGGTTCAATTATTTCACCAATCTGTGTGATTGATATGGGAGTGTAAAGGCAAATGAAGAAGGTGATTTGAGTCCACATTAACTGCCCTAAATTTGTACCCTTCATTGATTGCATTTGTGTCTGTTCACCACAAAAAGTAAACAGGATAACACTGTTGTAATTAGCTGCCTGGGCCAGATAAAACCCAGACCGCCAAATGCAGCTATGATGGAGTTGCACTAGAAAAATGAAACTTAGAAGAAAAAGTTATCCAAAGACAGAACTGAGTGTTTTGACCTTTGTTGGGCTGAACTAATTCGAGCATTGAGAACTAATGTGAAGTCATATTGTACAATGACTTTGTTATCAAGACTTCAGGGAGTGGGATGAGCTTCTAGCTATAGTCATCCAATATTACTGTTTAAGTGAGAGTATGAAACGTTAATTTAAAATATACTTGGCCACAGTAAGGGTTGAAATAAACAGAGAGATGGTGTGTCGGGCGATCTTTGGGCTTTTTTTATGGGTTATTTTGGGGTCACAGACTGGAAGGTCCAAATTTGGTCCTTGGGTTTATTGAGAATGGCGGGGAGGGGATCACTTACACGGAGATGTGGGTGAGGTGAGTCCGCCATCAAGGGGCATGCTGCTGGGTTTAGAGTCGGGCATGGGGAGGGGCACTGGACGCGCCACAGGGGGTGGCGGAGGCAGCAAGAAGGAGCCGGGCATTTTGCTCTGGCCGCTCCCGTTCGGCTGCAGACAACACACACAGGGTGAGGAGTGTGGATGCTATCCGACACCCCATAAGACGACAAGACCAAAGACCAAACGGCAAGAAAACGCTGGTTCTTTCCAAACAAAGATGTGGGATAGGCGTGGCTGAAGGTGGTGAGGTGTTGAAAAGGGGGAAACAACCAAAAGGATGGTGAATGTGCATCGACTTTGAGTATGGAGGCTTTTATGTTTGTGTATGTCTGTGTGTCTAAATCATAGATTCACCACAGGCACGGACACTGGAGCAGTGAAGGAGCGACCGAGATGGAGGGCTTTTCAACACAAAACACAGGGGCACAAGGAGGATGAGATCCATAATAATGAAATCAACTCAAACAGGCAAGAGAGAAAATACTAACTACACAACATCAAAGCAAATGGAAAAAGCAGAACAGAAGGAGGAATAAATGTTGGAATGAATTATATGGAGTCTGCTGCTGACTGAGGTGCAGATGAGGATTTATTGAAAAAACTAAGAAAGAAATGTACAAAGCATTGATAAGAGCACATGGTACACAAGAAGATAGTGAGGCTTAAAGGCTTGCCTTTTAATCTTAGTTTGAACACCAGACAAAAACCCATGAGAAGAAAAGATCGTCCACAAGCTCTCGCAGTGTTATTAAAAGACTGGGCTTGTCTTTTATAAAGCATTCATAAAGCATAAACAGTGATGTATGAAGTATGAAGATTACGTTTTAAAAAGGGATAAAGTAAGGAAGTGCAATGCAAACTGATTTCTATTTCAATTTCTAAGACAAACTGATGTGTTTAATAGGAAGAAAACATACTGGTGGTGATCAACTTTGAGAACTAGTAGGCTCATTAAAAAAAATGTTTTTTTTTCCCCCACTATTCTGACAAAAGAAAAAAAAGGGCCAAAAAATGAATTACTCAATAACAGACCACATTTATTTAACCATTTAAATCAGGATCCATCTAAAATCAGGAAAATAGGTCTTTTCAATAACTCAAGTTAATAATTTTCATTGAGTTTGTAAATTTCACTAGGTGTTAATACATTAAACTGGCTATATATATATATATATATTTTTTTTTTTTTTGGTCCCAATAACAGCACCCCCTGTCCAGTAAAATTAATCATTACAGCATTATTTTACTTTCAAGCTTCATTTAATCATTAATCTAACTGTGAGTTAAACCACAGGTGGAAAATTATTATTTCAACTGAAGATTCGATGCAAATTGATCTGTAATAAAAAAAATACCCAATATGTCATATTATCTATATATTTGACAAACTCATTTGCATGCGGTTGCTTTGTGGGCGTCTTACCTGACCTCCAGCTTGGCCCGGTCCATCAGCACACACAAACTGCACAAACTCTTTGAGTGGGTCCTGCCCTGGGTGGTGGTGGTAGCGGATGGTGGGGTGAGTGAAGTAAGGGCTTGACTGCTGGATGATGGAGGGAGAGGGAAAGTGCAGAGATGAGGCTGAGGCACGGGGACTCCCTGACGATCGACACACAGAAAGAGAGAGACAGAGATAGAGAATTAGTGTTAGGTAAATAGGAACTTATTTAATAATTGAAATAATAAATGTGGAAAGCCCTCTGATTCCACAAATGCACGAGTGACATGTGATTCAAATTGACACACAGATGACAACTGTGACCTAATGTAGTGATATGCATACACACACTCAGACTTGCATACACCAATTTCAGAATCATAGGTACCGATGGTACCTAACAGCTGAAAGTTCAGTAGTTTTACAGCTTTTACAGTTTTACAGCAGCTGACACTGAAATTTCTACACCTTCAGAGACTATTTATAATTTGTACTCTTGTAGCATTTTTCCATGTTAAGGAGTAACATAGCTTGGAAAACACTCTTTCAGGGAAGTGGAAATTAAACCATGGTATTCCTTTCTTTACTCTAATGGTGGGTCTCCCTTCATCTTGATTGCTATGACTGGGATGAACTCTCGCCCTCATCTCATGGCGTGCCAGCCTCCCTGTGCCCATCCCAACAGTCCCTCCAGCTGCCCGAGTAAGTCTGCCAAGCGCCTGGTTCCCCCAGACGAGCGCAGCCAATGCCCTGCTTCACTCATCCCCCACAATCGCCTGCCCCTCTCCCCCTGTCTCACCATCTTTCTTTCTCCCTCCTTTAATCCCATTAGGGACTGGGCAGAGGCCAAGCGCACTGGTGAGAGTGCCACATACTCCAGAGCCTGGGCCACAGGGCAACGGCAGCCCCAAACACAGTCGGGGTACACAAAAACAACGCATGGCCACCATACAAAGAAGGAACGAAGCATAAGGCCTGTACCAGATCTGGCCATATAACATGAGAAACAAAATGAAACAAGACAAACACAGGCAGAGAGATGATTCATAAAGACTGCCACAGTTACACAGAAGATTACAGGTTTTCATTGTAAAATTGCTGTGTCTGCAATACCACTTGCTAAGATTAAGACTGAGTATGATGTAGGAAAAGTGCATGCAAATGCATGTTGCTTTTATTCTGTAAAATTTGCCGAGACTCAGAGAGAGACAGAAAAAGGTCAAATATTCTATAAAGTCCATAAATAAATCACAAAAATGTTCCCATTTCACAGTAGTAGGATAGACTCCAGTATTATGAATGTAAAGGAATAAGCAGTATTCAGTCTTTTAAAATAATCCAGGACTTCCAAAATAAATACGGCTCTTGTCATTTTCTATGGAAAGTTGTAGTTTCATTGTATATATATAAAGGGAATGCCGTATTGAGTTTTTGGTTAGTTTAAAACAACAACAACAAAAAAACCAAACAAACAAAAAAACCAAACAAACCCACCACCACCTAAAATAAATCAGCAGTAATAACACAATTTCTGATTACAAAATATATCCCATCACATCAGTTGATATTTAAAGTTGACATGTAGCTATACAATAATGCATTAAAATTGTGAGCCAATTGTATGAGAAGCTCAGAGCATGGATCTGAATGAGGAAAGCCAAGTGCTGCACCCCCAGACCAGACAGAAACAAAGTCCACCACTGAGAGTGAAAAGTGTCCCACCACAAACAGACTGACAGACAGACCAGCCATTACAAAAAAAAAAAGCTCAAGAAGAAGGTAAGGGAGGAACCCAATAGTGGGCAAGGTAGGAGAGATCCCACACACAAATCTCCAAACCCAACCGCAACCCAACAGGGCAAAACACAGCCTCACCTCTTTGGCCAAACCAAAGGTGCCCAGCACTGTATGTGAGGCCTTTGAGAGGGGAGACTGGGGGAAGTGGAAGGGTGGAGGTGGGTGGTGTTGGGGGTGGGTGGGTGTTTAGGGGCTCTGAGTTCTCACCTGGTCTCACTCCTGCCAGCATGGGCAGTGGGTGGTGGGTGAACGGCATGCGGGCAGACCTCGTCTGGCCGGACAGAGCGCTGAAATCGAATTTCCCCGGCTTCTTAAGAGAACCAGGCGACGAGAGTCCTGGCAAAAAACGGGATCAACAGAATGGCAGAAGAGAGATAGGAGGTTTTAATGAAACAGGCTCTGCGTTCAGACCTTGACTTGATCTGTATGCTTTAGGAGGAGAAAAAAATCACCTCATTTGTAGCAGCAGTGGGGGAAGAAAAAAGGATGGGAGAGGGAGGACTGGCAACAAGAAAAATAGCTTGGTGGAGGCCATGGTGGCAGATCCCATTAGACTCCATTTAGTTTGATCTGTCTGTATGTCTGTCTGTCTCACTACTCCATAATGACATCCCCAAACACATGCCAAGGGCGATTCTAGAGTTTAACCCTTAGTGCTGCTCAACTCCCAATGAGAATGGATGATAAGGATAAAAAAATAAGGAAATAAAATATACCTCTATAACTGAATGCAAAAGAACACGGTCACTTTTGTGTGCACATGACTGTACATCTCTTTCCATCAGAAAAATGCAACGTTAACTGGTATCAAAGGTTAAATATTTGAGAGGATTGACATCAAATATTGGTCCCCAAAACAAAAACACGACCAAGGTAGTTTCACTCAAAGTGGCAAAACACTGACTCTCCAGATACAATACAAATGGGGCCAAAAAGATTTTAAAACCTGTCCATGGAAGTTGCTTCACTAAAGATAATAAGTCCTCGCAAGGTCCCTCTTGTAACTTTATCTATAATACACACTACCTCTCCCCTGGTGCTTGGTTGGGCTTTTCTTTCAGTTCTGTTCTCTCTTTGCATTTGTGCTCTCTCCATCCTTCTCTCTGTCATTATGATATATCCTATGTCAGGAGATATATCATATCACCTCCCCCCTCCTCTACTCTGTAACTGTACTATCACATTTTTAAATGTAAATAAGATTTCTTTAAGCTGAAATAAAAAAAAAAAAACTGGGATGAAACTGTCTTCTTATAATTCTCCCTGACTTATACATGTGGTGTCTCTGTTCTGCCTTCTCTCTGTCCTCATACAATGCTACAGGCAATACATGCCAACTTTACAACATCCACATATTGTAGCCTAACTGACCTTTTGCAGTCTACTCGTCTAAGCTTGTTAGGAATTAAACTAGACTAAGTTACAAGATGATAATAAAGGAGAAAAATTGTTTTCAAGTGAATGTTAATCAGAGTGGATGGAACAGATGCTGAATTTATACACTCATACCTCTAATAACCAATACCTTTTGCTCATTTGCTCAATACCTGTTTATTTTCTCGCCTGGCCAAAGCAACATAATTGAATGAAAATTAGAGTTAGAGAAATATTTTAGGTGGACTGTGCTAAATAATGGCATCTACAAGAGGACGCAGCTACACTACATTCTTCAACATTTAGGTGTTTGCAGTGGAGTTCATTTAACTGACATCTGTAGGTGACCGGTCAGCAGTGGAGCTGTAAAAGCAAATGACTATAGTAATTCACCATCTATCAACACAGGTGATCGAAATAAGGTATGCTCGTACATAAAGAAACACTCCTTCACACTTTCCAGAAAGAAACCCATCTCTATAAGTCTTAGAGTTGACACAATGTTCTATCAGAACATGCTGTACTCTGAGTGCGGCCCGAGCCGGCAGCCCGAGTCTGTAACTTGGCGCCAGCCGAAGAAGAAGACAGGAGGGGAGCGAAGAATGTGCGAATAATGAGGGCGGAAGTGTGAGAAATGGAGGGAGAGAGGAGGCGATGACATGTGCCCCTAGTATATAGCGGTACATTAAAGTGTCCTCCCGTTTCTATAAACGTCGGCCCAAAAGCCACAGGGCCTGAGCTCAGGCCGATGAGCTTTTCCAAAGTTTGGCACAAACAAGAGAGCTAAGTATACACTGGGCTTACCAAGTGACCCAGAAACACAGCCAAATGTGTCAGGGCTGAGGAAATAAAAATGAGTCTGTTTTATGATCAAGACTTGTGGCTAGTTTTGAGGGAAATTATTTTGATATACGGTAATCCAAACACACAATTTAAGACTCTGGGGTTTTAGGCAGTGGCAGAATGATGGGTAAATTTCCCTCGATCTGTAAGAATTAGCCATCTTACATTACTGTGAAATCTAACGACAGCCTTTGCTGTCCTATCTCTCGCTCGCTATTTTTCTTTCTTTCTTTCTTTCTTTCTTTCTTTCTTTCTCTCCCTCTATCGATACCTGAGATTCAGAGATCAGGGAGCTCAATCATCCCAAAAGAGCAATAAACAGTCATCAGGTAAACACATGCTCTAATCTTAAGCTTGCACATCCCAGGACACTGAGTATTGCATAAGATCAGGCTGTGAAAAGTGACAGAAATGCTATCACCA
>JAPEKO010000013.1:20117285-20128326 GCA_027576075.1 Cathorops hypophthalmus
GCTGGAGCCTATCCCAGCTGACTACGGGCGAAAGGCGGGGTACACCCTGGACAAGTCGCCAGGTCATCACAGGGCTATTAAAAGGTACAAAAGATAAAAGTACCACCCCAGCAACAAAGAGTGTAGCGTTCAACAAACAACAAAGTGAGATTTGAAAACCAAGGCTCGGCCCGTTCAGAATAAGTGACATCAGTCACCTGGTGGAAGTTCATAATTTAATTTAATTTTAATTTAATTTAATAAGCCTATTAACACTCCTTTTAAAGATTACTACAGTAGAGGTTGGTAAGTGATAGAGGTCCTGCAAGTGAGTTAACACAGGTGTCTGTCTAAATGGTCACTCGGCAGAATTCTTAAAAGCTTAATCTGTCAGTGTATAGATAATGCAGAATGAGAAAGCGATTATGACCACAATGCCATAACAAAGACATTTAGCCTCGCATCAAGTATAGCGTTCCCGCGTAGCGATGAGTTAAACAACACAAGCTGAGCTCTGATTGGTCCGTTGCGACGCCGCTCATTCGGGATTGGAGCAGAGAGCAGTGCGCCTGTCTTATCAGGCTCGCGCACAGCACCGCTCTAGGAGAGCGCGTGCCGCGAGGGAACACCTGCAAGCACTGGGCTTATCTTCCACCGGCAAGGAGCGCTTACACACACACGTGTGTGTGTGTGTGTGTGTGTGTGTGTGTGTGTGAGCATAGATGCGTTACACATCTGTTTACTTTTCATGTATGCCATGAGAGTGAACTGTGCTGCTTTAGGTTTCCAGATAAAACTGATAAAACAGACACATGACCGAATTTTCATGTCTACTGCCTATTGCTGTTTTTTTTTTTTTTACCTAACTTTATTGTTTCTACAAACTGCACACTAGTTTGCATAAACATATATTTTCAATTTGACTTCTGATAAGGTGATAAAATGAAGACATTATTAAAATGTCAGAAATAAAATGCTAGGTAACTGTGTGTGTAGTGGGGGGGTCGGGGGGTCGGGGGGAAGGAGTATAGTGTGTGTGGTGTGTGTGTGGATCTGGGCATGATCCAACCAGATCTGGAGAGGATGTGAGGCTTAAAAGGCTGGGGGAGTGGGTTTGTCCTCCCCTGGAGAGACAGCGAGGTTAGGCTTGCTGTAATCTGCTTTCCTGGATCCCCATGAAAGAGAGAAGCGGACACACCAGAGACTGACCCTGTCAGTCAGATCCACCATTCCCCCATCTCCAGCTATCCTCATCTGGTATCTCTCTCTACCTCTCTGTATGTTTCTCCACCCTCACATGCAGGTCAAAGTCTGCCCATCTATCTCATGCTAATCAATAGCTCCCTTTACATCTCTACTTTCCACATGTTGTCCATCTGGACTGTCTTTGTTTTTAACCCTTTCTCATAATCCATAAATTCATGCAGGTTCTTCTATGGCGCCACCGGTTCTGGCATAATCAAAATTTCATACCTCTCTTTTCCAATTCCTAAGTTCATAGAAAGGTGAATATTTCTCATATCAGTTGGCTCAGTCGAATTCTTAGAAATGTTCATCTTCATAGTTCCTACACTAGTATGAACTCTGCCCATCTACAGACCCTATCAGTGTATGTGAGAACCATAAATTGAATAATTGAAAATGCTGTCATGGTGAATGAAGCTTTTAGGTTGGATTCTTTGAGGGTCTTACAAATACCTCATGCTATGGAGCGATCATGGCACTTTATGGTACCATCATACTCATTTTCTCTTGGCTTTTCCAATCCTTTTATTCTTCCTCAGTTTCCTGCACTTTTCCACACTTCATAGATGAGACTCTTATTTGGTGGAATTGAGCCATTGAATCTGGTCTGCTCTCTCTCTCTCTCTCTCTCTCTCTCTCCCCCCCAGTACACCCCTTTAAGGGGAGGGGCTTCCTTGGCACTTCTAGACTCTGTTTGGTAGAATGGGTCCAAGTCAACATGAATATTCATGAACCAGCCCCCTTCCCTTCGTTAATGCCACGGCAACACTTGGTAGCAGCACATGGCGGGACAGCTGTTGCAGGCTAAGCCAGGCATCTGTGCACAGAAAGAGTGAGAGAGAGAGAGAGAGAGAGAGAGAGAGAGAGAGAAATGGAGAGAGAGGCAGTGGTGTGGACTGACGGCTGGATGGATAGTAGATTGAATCAGGAGAGGTGGAGAGAGAGAGAGAGAGAGAGAGAGAGCAGGACAGGTGAAGGGTAAGGAGAGCTTCCAAACAGTGAGGACCATGTGAAGGTATCATGACTGACTCTGAGGTCAGAGGTCAGAGTTTAAGGAAAGTTCAAAGTTAGTGAGTTTTAAAGTGGTAAAGAGAGAGGGAGTAACTGAGTAATAGTACCACTTCTCAATATATAGCCGCATGGTTGTATCAAGATTTTATGACCACAGAATCAGTGTTTTAATTCCATTTAAAATGATGGCTTTTACATTAGTATAATCAAACCAACGAGATTCTCCAATGGAAGGTGGTGAAATTCAGCTCCCCATAGCAAACCTGCCTATCCTGACCTTTCTCCATTAGACTACAAGAGTTTAGGTAGCAACTCACACACATGCACGCACGCACGCACGCACACACACACGGGGCCAGCATCTGGGCTGCCCTATATAGTAGGTAGTCCAGGGGGCTTAAAGCATGTCAGTTCCCCCGACACAACTGCATGCTGAGCTTGTCCTGAGGGCTAAAAGGGTTTAGAAGCTGTCCCATGTACATCTTCCTGAATTAACTGGAAAAGAGTGCTAGAAGAGTGCAGGTACCACACACTGTATATACTGCGCAATTACTGTAATTTATGACCAAAAGTTTACATTGCAATATCATTACTCTGGCAGATAAGAGTGTGGTATATTTGTTGCATTTAAATTAATTGAAATGAGATTTACATAACTTTAAAATAAACTGTAAATAAAGAGTTAAATGACCATGACCTAAATCAACTGCAATTATATCTAATTCAAATGTAAAAGAAAAATATCAGTTTCAGTGATCCTAGCAGGAAAAAAAGGTAATACTATAATGGTGTACATGAATTAGTATTGTGATAATACCCCCGTTTTACAAAGTCCACAAACCCCTTCAGTACAAATGTATTTGACAAATGTAATCATTTTGCAACAATTTACTTATTCAAATATTAGTTTCGGGCTATTTATTGAAGTGCTAGAGTTTTTATTTCTGTACTTTCCACTCACCAAACACCTTTTTATGAAAAGTTGACATTATTTATAGGCCTACTTGTTTTTGATTTTGGATTGGGAAGGTTTCACTTGACTAAAGACCAGTCAAACAGGCTAAAAGTGTGTGTGTGTGTGGGGGGGGGGCTGGCTCCTGGACCTCACTTTCAGGATCATAACTATACAAAACATTATGTAATAATATACTGTAAGTGGGGTTCATATTTGCTCTATTCAGAGTTCATACAGATAGGAACACATACAGTACAGTATTATGCTATCAGCTGTATCACAGTCTCTTATATAATTTCACCCAATGATAATTGCACCTAGAAATGAAAAAAAAAAAAACTCTCGACCTTAACTGAACATGGGAATTTACTCTTTATGAAACATTACAGCTCAGCTTCTGTTATCCAGACTACTGAGGCTTTGAAATGAGTTAAAAAGTGAAGGATGGAGAAAGAGAAAGGAAAGGAAATGGAAAAGAGGAAAAGTGGACATACCATCAGCCATGACCTGGCAGAGAAGTTGTAGCACAGCTGCCACCTGAGCCCTGGGTCAGCCTGTCTGTTTGCCGTCATTCACTCGCTTTCCCGCCAAAAATAGAGAGGGGGAAAAATAGAATCCTCTTCCTTGGATGGCTGAAAATTAATAAATAAAGGAAATTCACATTGAAAACACCAATCAGAAAGAGTATACTAACAGGATGCAGGCAGCATGCATGGCCGTGTTTGCATGTGTGGTGTGTTAGACGTGTAGGAAGTGTGTGTGTAAGAGAGAGAGGGAAAGAGGACATTGACACAGAAAAATGCCAAGATGTGCAGTCCAAGCAGCTGCAGCCATACAGAACCACTCCAAGGAATCTGCCATGTTGAGGCTTACAGACATACCAGCAGCGCACAGCCAACCAACACAGAGCTGTGGGTGTGATGGGAGTTCTTCTGCCGACATCAAAATATTTACTTTGAGGGCTGCATTTGCAGTTGAGAATGAAACACTGCTGATGTGCTGATATATAAATGTGTATATGTGCAAGACAGAATTGCCCTCTGTACAGAGGAAGACGTTTAATACTCCTTTTTTACACAATGATTCAGGCTTGAATGAGACAATTACTGCACTTGAGGTTTGTACACAAAGGATCTTTTGGACTTGCAGGTGTTAAAGGAGAATAGAAAATTTACACCTGACTCGATTCCTTGTTACACATACTGTTAAAAAAAACAAGCAATTAATTTTTTTTATTGTGTTAATTTTACTTTACTGGTCCTCTGAGTGAGATTTTTCAAGTCATCTGTCTGATAGGGCTCTTTGTAAAACATCTATCTATTCAGACATTTTATAGTGATGTGGAAAAAGTAAGTATACCCTTGAAACAGTCACCATTTTAGCTATACTAAGGTAACTCTTTAACCGCCTTCACTCTCATGCATACTTCCCTTGGTTGTTTCACTATAAGCATAACTGAATGTTATGCTTAGATGCTTAGATAGTTTTAAAATAACTTTTGGGGGGGACCTTTCACATTAATTTGTAATTCAATTTTCTTGACTGAAGAGACCCTGAAGGCAATCCTGATAGAAACAACAAATGAGACAGAAAAAAAATGGTGTAAATCTCTCTGATCAGATAGATAAGATGGATCAGGAATGTTTCTGTGTTGCATCTTCTCTTGTTGACTTTTATAAAACACTTTTAAAATATATTTTAAGCCAAGACAAAGCTTGGCTCTTAACCCCATAGAAATGCTGTAGGCAATATGTCAAGAAAAAATACTCTTAAGCATCATATTGGTGAAGGAGTGGGTAAGAATTTCCCAGACTTATAAACAATTACACAAAGCAAACAATTTCTGCTAATGTCTAATTAGTATACTTAATGTCTATGCTACAGGTAAAAAAATAATTTTTTGTTTTATATTATTTGTCAAAATTCTGTATATATTAACACTGCTGGAATGAAGAGAGGTGGCATGGCTCCATGGTCCACGTGGGTTGATCTTGAGCTCCATTTTTTCTCTGTGAGAAGTTTTCCATGTTGTCCTTCTTCCCTTTTTTCTTCCACCTCCAAATATATCACTAGATGGATTGGCTACTTTTAATTTCCACTAGAAAAATATGAGGAACTCTTTCTTTTCATGATAAGTATTTTCATTTCCATAGCACTGTATTCCATTAGACATTAGCATGAATCCCTTTCTGTAAATAACACGGGTAGGACAGGCAAAAGCACCAATATCTGACAACATTACGAAAGTCTTCCATGACCGTTTCTACAAATTAACTTTTGACACAGGATGAATCAACAGAAGAAACAGTGTTGTATGTTAAAGTAAACATTTCAGGGTCAATTTGGATGTGCTTTAGCAGAGCCATAGTTAAACCAGTAACATACTCTTCTTCTTCTTATTATTATTATTATTACTACTACCTTATTGATTATCTATATACAGACACACCCGCAAGATGCCTGTAACTTCTAAGGGTAATGTTTGATTGCAAGTAGCTTTATGGTACAAATAAGTGATGCAAGAACCTTGTAAAACAAAGCCCTCAATTAAACAACAAAGCATACATTTTTCAGCAGGGGACCAAATTAAACTGATTTTCAGCAGAATATACTGGAGTGTCATTAAGGGCCATTAAGGAACAACAAATCATGGGCAAAGACCCTGAATGTCACATGAGGGGTAATTATAAGCCTAGTTGCGGTGCAATGCCTGTTGCTGGCAGTGGCACTTAATTTCAGGGAAATAAAATGTGCTAGACATTGTGAACTTCATGTCTAACACGCATTGGTTGTGTTCAGAGCTGGCACTCAAAGAATGCCCTTAAAAGTGAGAAGTGTCCCAGCGTCTCGATGAACCTTGGCAAACTAGAAATATCAGGAGGAGAGAGAGAAAAAAAGAGAGAGAGAGAGAGAGAGAGAGAGAGAGAGAGATATTAGGATTTAAGACAGAATTATTGTGCTATTAAATACATATTATCACTCACATGTGCATACTAAAGTTGTAGTTCTAGTCTGAATGTTCGAGACCCTTGAATTCAAGGTATGGAGTCAATATCAGGATGACAAGCAGCACCAAGTTTATGAATCATAATTGACAGTGATAGAGGTGATAGATGGTGAGCAAAGTAGCTGCTTCTGTGTAAAACATTCTTTGAATTGGTCCATCGCTGCTGTAGGATCCATTGAGTCTCTGCTAAACTAAATTTGTGTATTGAAACATGATGCACTGCAATTGTCTACTTTGTTCTCTCTCTCTCGGTCAGCGTCAAAAACTCTCTCTTGGCCTATTCTATGCATCCACTGCTTATTAAGTTTCAAAGGTTTCTGGGCAACGTGAATGGGTTAATAAAAAAAGTTGCCAGGCGTTTCTTTGGCACACGACTGCTTGTTTTTGCCCAGGACAAGAAGGTTACCATGGCATCAGTGGGCACCTCATAAAGCAAATCATTGTTGGGGGTTGGTGTGTGTGAGTGCTACACTGAACACCCAAATGCCATGCCAGCATCCTCCAAATACTAAAGGGCACCTGGTGATGCCAGTCTTGTTTTCATACACATAATCTCACTCTTCTCATTCTTTCGTTCCCAAGCAGATTTTTCATATGCCTGCCTATTGGCCTGTCAGTCTGTTGTCTCTTGGTCTTCTGCAAAAATATCACTGTCTGCCCCTCTCACCTGCAATACTGCAGAGGCCTGTCATTAATAAACTCACATGATTGCTTTGCATCACTTACACTTATCAGTCTGAGAGATGCTGCAAATAACTAAATTCTGCTGCAGGTTTTAGTTACCTCCGCCAAGGAGGTTATGTTTTCGGTAGCGTTTGTTTGTGGTTGGTTTATCTGTTAGCAACATTATGGAAAAAGTTATGAATGGATTGCTCTGAAATTTTTCCCGGAGGTGTGACTAGGCACAAGTAACAATCCATTAAATTTTGGCGGTGATCCGGATCACCTTCTGGATCCCAAATTTTTTTTTAAAGGATTCTTGGCGGAGGTCTGCACTCTCCGAGTGCTTTTCTAGTTTTTTTTTTTTAATCTTTGACCTTGAAAAAACAAGCCTTGTGGTCTTTATATGAGGAAATTAGGAAAAGTGATTGTGTTGGAAAAAAATTATTGAGAGATGTTTTTGTTGTTCATTGTAAAAGTATACTTCAGTATTATTATAAATAATAATAGTAGTATTTTATATCAGCAGATGCCTAAAATTATACATATTTCACAGAGAGAACTTATTAAAAAATACCAAAAATCTGCACTGAAACATCTTTAAAATTAAACTGTTGTAACAATGCAATTTATCACATGCCTTTACAGCCTACAATATTCCAACCTGTTATTTTTAAACTTGTCTAGCAATATACATTTACACTACAACACACTCCATATGTATACACCACAAATGCCCATTGTTGAATAATCCTGATATATTTATTTTCATGTTTCTGAAGAATATTAAACGTAAATTGATGAATATTACACACATAAAATATTTCAGATGGTCTCTTCTGATGCCAAGTGTTCACAAACCATGTGGGCAAAAGCAGTCAATTCAAGAAAGGCTTAAAGGTTCAAAGGGAAAGTTGGTTGATTTATGTTGACATCGTTATTATTATTTTTATTATTATTTTATTATAATAACGTTTTATTTCTTTACATGTGGTTACCTCAAAATAAACCAAAAGCAAATATCTATTGTTTTATAGGATACTAATATAGTTTCTAAAAAAAAAAAAAAAGACAATCAAATACGGAATTTGAAGTTGGAAACTGAAAGGAAAGTTTAAACACAAGAAAATAAGTAAGTCTTTAAAAACATTTATAAGAAATATTTACAGCCTGTTTGTGGTTTGTATGCCTTGGCTACTTTTGCGACAGACTGATAGAAATGTTTCTTTAATGCTTATAGTAAGTAATTAAGATAAAACACTCATGACTAAAATAGGCATAATCGAAACATCGTTTGTCCTCTCAGTTTGCAGAACAGTGAGGAAAATAATGGCGAGAGTTTTCCATGCGAGTAGAACCGACTGTTAATTTACAGGTTTAGTCTGAGACCACGCCCCCTTCTCACCTGACGTAACAGCAAAGAAAGTCAACAGTTTGAGATTGCGCAGAAGTGAGCCATGTTAGGCTACTATTTCTGAAAGCACAACAGCAAGTTTACGTTCCTATAAGAGTTCGATTGTTAGATACAGTTTCTGCAAATAAATTCAAGTACGAGTTTATTTGCCACATGACAAACTACGTGCACTGGAGCAGTCACAGGGCTTCCTTTCATAGGAACTGAATACTCTTACGCCCTCTGCCGGCTGTTCAGGGGTAGTAAAATTCCGTTTTTTATTAACCGTAGACGCCACGTTCTCTGTAAAAAAAAAACAAACATCGAAGATAATCGGAAACATTTTTAGAATTTTATTTCTTGATTCACGATTCCTAATTGTGCACCAAGTCGGGATATATTAGAAACACATAAGCTCGAGAAAGAGAAACAAGGCCTTCAGGCTCAGCTTAGCTTCCATTTAAAATATTATTTAAAGAAGCGTTCAAAACATTATTATAGATTATGGGTTATTTCACGCGCGCGCGCGGAGAGAGATCATATTCTGCTTAAAATAAGGGAAACCCCAGTGTGGTTTTGGGAATTTATGTCTGGCCTGTGAAATGTTATGCTTAGTTTTGGGACTGTGAATAATAAGACACGAGACACGTTTCCATCACGCGCTCGAACAGCGCAGACAGGACGCGATGAAAAACTGAGGATCAAAGTGAAAGACAAATTATATCGGAGCAGAAAATACGAATAGTTTGGGGGTTGTACGGAGGCCTTAAAGTCCTAAAAAGTGATTTTGTGGGCACAAGATAAAAATAGATCACCTTTCGGGACTTTAGGAGCTCCAGAGGTTTGTGAATGTGTGCACAGGGGCCTCGATCACTTCATATTAAACCTGTCAATAACACAGTCTGGTCCCATGAGTGTGAACACACACACACACACACACACAAAACAGCATGCTTTGAATAATCCCACACCATGTAAGGCCCAATTATAATGAGCGTCGACTGAGGAATAGAGAGATTTTAGTGGGTTAAACCTGAGATTGTTTTTGTCTTGGCACAAGAAGGTCTCGCCCATTTTTTTTTTTTTTATACATGTGGAACACAGCTCCAAACAGATTTCGAAGTAAGACAGGTGCCAGCACAACCATCTGCTTTGAGTTTCACCCCCTCCGCGCGCGCTCGCAGGCCTGTAAACACCGTCACCGCCTTCACAGCTAATCACATCTCATCTCGTGCCCGCTCTCCACCAATCGGAAAGCAGCGCGAGCTCTGGCGTTTCGGCACCTGGCCGAAGTTGAGATACAATAGTGAAAGGGAGCAGAAGTGCAGCACAGTGCTTACAGACTACAAATGCCGAATATGTTACCTGGGGAAAGAAAAAAAAAGTTACTACCTATAAATAAATACACGACATATTGTTTATATATTATTTTTAAAATAAGGTAGAGACTTAATAAGGTACCGTAAATTTCCTGAGTCTGCTGCTGCTCTTGTTGTCCTAGAATGAACCTGGAAGCTGTTGTCTCCCATCTGAGGGAAAAGCAGCTTCATAAATCACCTATGGAAGTTATATGGGCCGTGATGCAGCCAGAGCTCTGCACGGAGCCGCGGGATTGCAGCCCAAATACAGGAAAAACAAGAGAAGATTCCAGCTTTATGTCCCATACCTCGTGCTCTGTGCTTGGCCCACAGCTTCACACCGGGTGAAGTGAACACCAATCACGTTTATACACAGCCCGCCGCACCCCTCCCCCCCGCACCGAGTGCTCTTTGGGAATTTCAGCATGAGCTGCGAATTCCAGAAGTGTGAGTTCAACGCCGAGCCTAATGTCCAAAATATTTTTCATCAAAATAACCGTTTTCCGGGCAAGCTTTCGAGTGTGTTTTCGCTCAGACGGACCGGTGTTATATGCAAACTTGGTTAACGCGAGGTGACAGGGCTCATTTCGCGCACGGCGCCTGCCTTTATTAGCCCTCATTATGGCGGCCCGAGGCTCTCGTTTAGCAGAACCATGCTGTTCGGTAATGAGCTCATTCACACCAAAGGTGAGCTCACGAAGCGGGGAAGGAAAAAGAGAACGAGAAGGTGACAAAAACTGTTTGGGGCAACGAGGAAATACTATCGCTGGAGTGATCTGCTCAGGCTGTGTTTATTTTGTGTGGTCGGGATTGTGAGATTTCATCTCAAGCGCACATGAAGCCCGTTTCCGCCACCACAGTAATGAGACACGTTTCTTATAATTACGACTTTCTACCTAAGAAAGGTTCTCAATTATGACTTAATGTCTCATTATGATTTAGTATCTCATAGTCATGACTTGAGTTCTTATAATAATGAGGTATAGTACTGAGGCATAATTCTGAGAAAAGGTTCTTATTATTATGAAATAGTAAGTCATTATTATGACCAAGTATTTCATAATGATGACATACATTCTCATTATTATGACATACTGTGCGACTACTCCCCCGGTAACTTTTTGAGTGAGCTGTAGAGGTCAAGAGATGACGTCACAAGCTACTTTGCATGTTAATTGATGGGAGATCATTTGCATATATCTAAACTTTATATGAAGAAGGAATCTTTTCTGAAGGTAATTAGAGTAGATCTGATATAATAGAAATTCATGTAATATACGGTATTATAGGGCGGCACGGTGGTGTAGTGGTTGGCGCTGTCGCCTCATAGCACAAAGGTCCTGGGTTCGAGCCCCATGACCGGCGAGGGCCTTTCTGTGTGGAGTTTGCATGTTCTCCCCGTGTCCGCGTGGGTTTCCTCCGGGTGCTCCGGT